>JBBPCS010000283.1:8982187-8994201 GCA_037974645.1 Hollardia meadi
ACACACACACACACACACACACACACACACACACACACACACACACACACACACACACACACACACACACAGATAAGCATATACACTGCATAAAAGAATGCATGCCTGCAATAGTAAGTTGCCTACCTCCATGAAGACAAATGTACCCGACTTTTTTCATCTCATTGCAAATTTTTTGGCTGTCGCACATGTGAAACTGTTCATGTATGAGTGTGTGAGAGTGTGTGTAAACTTCTCTTCCTACCGTGCTATACGTGAGCGAAATGTTGGTGTGTGTGTGTGTGTGTGTGAGGGCCAGTTTGTTTTGTTTTTCCCTTACTTCAGCACATCTGAGAGAGCTTTTCTGGAACTCCTGAGCCCTGTCCAAACAAAGATGGCCGAATGTGAGGGATGGAAGGGAGGTGGATCAGGGCATGCATGAGTGTGTGTGTGTGTGTGTGTTTGTGATTCTTCAAGTAAGCTGGGACCAGAAGGGCCTTGCGAAAAAAGCAAGAGGAGGGAGAGAAAACCGAGCCCCTGAGAAAGGCAGCTGGAAACATGGAGACTTGTGGTCTTACTCTCCCTCCCATACTTCTCCTCCTCATCCCCCACCTCTCTCTACTCTGGTCCAGCTGCACTCAGATGTGTCTGCCTGCCCCCGACCCCCCCCACGCATCAACCCTGTACTCCCAACCTCAATGCCACTGCCAAGGAGAGAGAGAAAGAGGGAGAGTAAGGGAGAGTGTCGCAGCTGGTAATACTTACTGGCCATTTTACCGCAGTAAAGGCATGAGATTCATTAGGCCAGGGCCTGCGTGTTTTGTGCTGAGTACTGGCTGTGTTATTGTTAGGATGTGGTAAAATTATAAATATGGAAGGGTGAGGGGTATTTGGGGGGTGCAGGGATCTAAGTGGAAGAGTTGGAGAGGAGGCGAGAGCGAGGTGGGGTTTGGGGAGGAGGAAGGGGAGAAACATGCCACTCATTAACTCTTCTGCCACAGCCTTGTTTCTCATGATTGGGTGGCAATAAAAAAGTCTGTCACAATTTGTCAAAGTTAATGACTCAATGGCAAACCAGCTCTCAAGGGCTGGACGACATGCTAACATATGTCGAATTAGTCAATAGCTTTATAATTGCAGGAATAAGGATTCTGGCTTTGGCCAAATGAAGCAGACTTAGAGGGTCCTGAGAGGGAATTTGCAATTTGGTCAGGTCGATTGCAGAATGGCAATCACGAAGGCGTAGCACTGCTTTCCTCACATAGTTGTTGGGTTTCTTTCTTTGCTTTCCTTCCTTCCACATCTCCCCCCCTCCCACCTGTTTGAGCCGCTCTGTGTCTTCTTTGTGACCTGTGCTTCTGGGACACCGTCTAGCCTCCACTTCAGCCCCTCTATCTGTGAACTTTGTAAGACAGATAAAGACTAAAACACCCAGACGGACTTTCCTTTGGTCCGCCGTCTCCCTCCCTCTCCTGTTGTCCCACCACACACACACACACACACGCAAGGAGTCACGCAAAGACACTCCTCACTTCACTCGCTCATTGTGTGGCTTTGGGAGTGACACACTTGTCGCTGCAGTAATGTAGCCATTGGTTGAATAATCTCTGTGTCTCTCCCTCCCCTCTCTGTCTGTATCTCTGTCTTGTGCTCTATTTTTTTGTGTGTCATTTGCTGACTGAGCCTGTAAATACTAATTAAAGTCACAGCTTTTTCTGGGAGTATTGTATCTAAAGAGGGAACTACAAAACTGAATCAGGAGCAGTCTTCTCACTATGCTGGCTAAGGTAAATGATTGCACTAATCTTTAAATAATAACAATTCAGGTGACTTTTGGGATTATTTTGTAATGCGGTATTTTAGACGCAACAAAAGTTAGACGCAAGCAGATGTAGCATTGGTTGCAAATAATCTGAATAGAGCAATTATTGCCGGTTCAGCATAGTTTTTACATAGTTGTGTATTTCCACAGCTGCTGGGTGTGCAGGCCCAGGTGTTTACAAGTAAACCACCGTGCTGACACGCTGTTTGAACAAAGCTCTGAGGAAAGAAACAAATATTATTGCCCAGTCGTGTGTCTTGAAAACCAGCCAATCTGTCTACAGTAGTGTTCAGTTTAGTTGAAAAAACACATATACATAATTTGGAGATTGCTTACACACAATTAGTGCATGCTTTTTACATTAAAAATGGTCAGGGAAAATAAAGAGCTATTGGCGAGATTAAATCTAGGAACCCTTCCAAGATTACTCTGGCTGGGAGGAAGTTTGAGTAGGGGAATTCACTGAGTGTGTGTGTGTGTGTGTGTGTGTGTGTGTGCGTGTGCGTGTGCGTGTGTGTGTTTGTATGAGCACATGTTTGCATGAGCACATGTTTGCATGAGAGGGAATGTGAGAGAGTGTGTGGGCGCTTGTATGTGTGTAGTTCAGGAGGTATAGAGTCTCAGCAGTGCTGGCCTCCCGTCGTCACGCCTGCACCTTGTGTGTGTTTGAGAGTGTGTGTGTCCAGTCGCCCAGTGATTGCTATGGAGATGTCCCCTCGCAGAGAGGGGGTCTGGGGGGTTATGACAAATACTTTCTGTTTGTGTTAGGGTCTAGATGGGAAGGGAAGTAAAGAGTCGAACACAATCCCCAACTTTGCGCCACCACTCCTCCCATTTTTACCCTTTTCTTTTCACTCCCACTTCCCTTTCTCTTTTCCCTTCTCTCAAACATGTGCGTGGTCGCACTGTGTGATCATGTCACTTCCTCATGTCTCCAGATAGAAACCTAGTGTGTTGTTGAGGCGCTGGCTGTCACTGTGATATTTGCATTCGGCGGGGGCGATTCAGGGTGCCAGCGAGTGCAGGTGTCAAGTCTGACAGGGAGCTGTCCTTATCTGGCGCAGGTCGCTCCCTCTGATAGGCTGAAGGTCAGAGCAGATCTAATATTTATTGATGACAATGTTTTATTTTCTTTCTTTTTCCTGTCCACACAATGACCAGTGATAAGGACGCGTGTCTCTGAACAATATGAAATCTTGCAGAGTGATTTCTGGCTTTTATTTATTTATTTATTTTTCATTTTACTGCTGAAACAATTAGTTTATCAAGACACAATTAATTGACAATTTTGGTTATTAATTATTTTTTCAAGACAATTATCAAGCAAAGATTGGAAATATTTGCTGGTTTTCAGTGTTTCAAATATGTGGATATTCTCTTTTTCTTTCTTTTATATCCCTGTAAATTTAAATAAAATTTAACTTATAGGTTTAAAAAAAATGACAATATCCATTTTAAACATGCACACAAAAGATACAGTGAGAAAAAGGCATATATGACTTGTAAGACTTAATAGGTATGATTGACATATTTACTGGGCTGAGCATTTTATAGTTGAAAACAAAACTTTAAGTCTCTCTGGTGAACAAACTGTGAATCACTTCCAACATTTTTCTGTGCAGCAATTTGTTATTTATTTTCTGTATATACCAAAAGTTACTTCACATAAGAGGAAATAGGAGGATCTAGCCTGAGATCTTTCACACAACACTTTCTCAACCTTCCTACCTCCCCTCATCAGCTTTCCTCTGCCTCCACCTCCTTGGCTGCAACACTTCTTCCCCACCTTTCCAATACACCAGCTTGCCTTTCCACCCACCCACCCACCCCTGTGCTCCCTTGCTATCTCACTTCTCTTCCTTTTTGCCAACGTTCCCTTCATTCTCTCTCTTTCTCTCCCTCCGCTCCCTCCCTGCCTCCCCTAGCACCCTGCTTTGAACCTGGCCTTGAATCTGTGCACCCAGAGGTCTGTCATTGGGCAGATGGTTTGATCTCTGGCTGGGGAAATGCTTTGAGGAGAGCTGAGAGGAGCCAGGGGCCTGGACTGGGGTCCTCTGGCTGGACCTGCTGTCTGCACAAAACATGGAAGAAACTGGTGTTCCCTCGATGCTTCGCATTTTGAACTGACAGTGTAGTCCAGTGTTAACAGTGTGGTACAGCTCTTCATCTATATAGGCTACACTGAGTGAGAGCATGGCATATGATGGCGAGATCAAGGTTATGTTTCTGGTCCAGTATTGTGATATTATGCTCCCTCTCCCTCTCTGTTTCACAATATCAAAGCCAGCTGGTTCCTTTAGCCGTCCACTACATAAACAAGCACGACTGTCCTGAAGTACACGCACAACTATTTATCATGCGAGTGAGTCAGACCGAGAGTTTCGTCATTGATCTGATTTGAAATTTGTTGGTGTGTTGGTCATCAGGGGAAATGCACTTTCTGTGACTGTGTCAGACCACACGGAGGAAGCAGGAAAGTTGGAAGCGGAAATCAAGCTGAATTGTGTGCTTGTTTGATTCTGGAGTAATAACAGGGGGTGGTGCGTCTGTGTGTGTGAAAGAATGCAAAGCGTGAGTCATATCTGACAGCTGACAAACACGAAAAGACATGGCTGAACCTCTGGTCAAGGTTTAAACTGGACGTCATCTGGAATGGCAGTGGATGACAGATATCATCACTCACAACTCAATTGTTTAGATTACCCAGTTATGAACTCCAGATTTACGTTACTGATTACTGACTGTAAAGTTATTGCTTGCAGACAGCAGAACAACATTTTACAAATGTGTTCACAAAGGTTTGAGGAAAGGATTTGATAGGGCAGGTGGCATCACAAAGGGCTGGAAGCCAAACTGTGACTTTATCTCTCAAGAGTAATATGATTACATTTAAACCAGACTTCATATTTTCTCTACATCCGTCACTTCTGCTCCATTGGATGTTGCAGGACCTAATGTTGCTACCTGAGGACAGTAACAGCAGGTGAAAGCAAAGACTGAGAGGCTCTGCCAAACATCTTAAACTTACGTGTCAGATTTTCACAGATTTTGTTAAATATTTATTTGCCTTTCTCATTTCATTTCCAAACGTCATTTTCAAATTTTGGCCCTTTTCATCTTTAGTCTAAGTAGTTTACAGAAAGGTACTTTAAAAGGGGCTAAATCTAAACTCTGTAATAGCTTTTTGTGTGTTTTTTTAAATCAGATTTGAGATACATAACTGATTGACGATGGATCTCTGAAACTGTCAAGTTACAAACAGCATTGATTAAGGGTGCGTGCAAACAACAGATATGGCTGCTTCCCTTTGTTTGACTGGAGAGGAAAGAAAGGAAGAAAAGAGGGGTCCCAGGTCTCTATATGAATACATGAAAACACATGCTTCTCTTCTCCTTCTGTAATCCACCGGGGACTCATGCCCCATTTGGTTCCCATTAGCATAGCTCTGGTCGCTCTGCCCCGTGTCAAAGCCCAGATGCACAGCTGCACAAAGGACAGGGACCTCTGGCTCTGTTGCTGCCATCCGCTGGGCTCAAGACCAGAACTGACATGGAAGACGGGCCTTACACTGTGGGGATTTCAGGGGGAGGACACAAATCTTTTCTCTTGACTACAGTTTCCCCCTATACAAAGAACAGTGCAAAAGTGATTAATCGTTGTTTATTTTGTGCCATTTTCTAAGGCAAGCAAGCTGTTTCAAGTCACATCCAATGTACAAATCAAACAAGCAAAAATTAGCCTTGGCATGAGGTATTTGCTCCCCTGTATTTTGTGGCGTGCTGTGTCTGACTACAAAGACTTTCTTTATGCAGCATGTTTTATTTGTCACCTGTTTCCAATATGGACACTGTGAAGTCCTGATCTATCTGACGGAGCCACGGCCTGTTTTATGACACGCAAAGCTGCTGTGCCTCTTCTCCGACACACATTGGCTGCACATTTCTGGCAGAACATTGACGGCATTTCAGCAGCTAACTCATGGATGAGATAATATCTTGTGGGTGGAAGAGAGGACAAGATGCTCCCAGTGTTTAACAGTGACCCTAAGCAGAGACAAATTTAAATCTGAAGCTGCTGCTGCAAAGATGAGACGCACACATGAACACGTGCGCACGTACACACAGGGTTTTCATTTAAATCTCGGCTTTGCTTAACTCACCAAACAAGAAATGTGGTCTGTGGCTGTGTTGAACATGGTAAAGGTTTCAATAAAAGTAGGACGAACAATACCCACCCAGCATCCAGCAGCTGTCTGGGCTGGCTTTCCGTTGTATGCTGTCAACGGAAAGGTTGAAAGGGACTTGTAGTGCTTTAGCTGTGTTTTTTGATGGTATATGGTTACAACGTCAACCTTGAAAAATGACAGAGTAGTAATACAGTTGTACAGGATATTAGTTTAGGATCATGCTCAGTTCTAGGGTTTCATAGTGGCCAAGGCGCTGCCTTTGTTGATCTCTACATATGCTGCTTGGTTTAGGGTTGGACTCATTTGCATGTATCGGTATTGATCCTGGGCCCTGTAGCCTGTCTTGCCCAGTCTGTTTAAAATCCTCATGGAACCAAGAGTCCTGGTTGAAGCCATCTTGTTCTGCAGCTCCTCTTTCCTGCATTTCTTTAGTCCGACTGTCCCACTAGCAGTCTTTTAATTGAGAGTCCTCCCCGGCCTGATGCTGGCCATTGCTGACTGTGTTTATACAATTGGGCTGGGACAGGGACTGCGAGCCAAGCAAAACATCCATGAAACATCAAGCCTCCAGCTAAACAAAACCCAGCAGTGAGAGACACACACACACACACACACACACACACACACACACACACACACACACACACACACACACACACACACACACACTTGAGCCAGATAAGGGCTGAAAATGATGCTTTCTGAACGTGGCTAGGTTAAGTTGTTGACCATAGCGGTAATACAGCAGCTGTGAGAGAGCGTTGACTGTTGTCTGGGTCTAATTGCTACAGCATTGTGGGATTTTCTTCACTTGCTAACAGCTTTCACATCATTCTAGCTGCTCATTTTTCTAGTGATTTACGAAGTCTCACACACACTCGCTCAAACACACACACAGCCCTGTGTCCTTTTCCTCACCGTCGTCCTCTGTAGTTATGGGCCAAAGAGGAAACCCTGGCGAGACGCTAGCACAGTGACTAATGCTGTGTATCTGACTGGGCCTCAGATAACACAGCCTCCTCCCCCGGCCTGCTGTGACAAATATGTGCGAGTGTAGCGGTGGGATCCGGGCCCAAGCTTGTCCCTGACCCAGCCCAGGCCAGACGCAGGTTAAACCACGGCCAAATGCAACCCAGATCCATGCTGGCCCCAAAAGCAGAGTTTTGAGTACATGAGAATCACGGAGAAGTCTTTATAATTTTGACTTCCTTGTTTCCCTTATTAGCCACACATGCAGACAAACTAGCATCCTTGATGACATTGTTTTTGATGACCATCTATGGCACATCCGTCTGCTGCCTCTCATTAAAATTCTGTAATTTGTCTGTAATCTTTCATCTCATTGCGTATGATCAATTCCGATGCCTCATATCATAAACATCTGCTGTGTTACCGCTCTCTTACACGTTCCTAACTGAATGTGGAACAACACACAAATTATTCCTGAGAAATAACAGGCAGGGTGCATCCCCTCCCTTGCCTTTTCTCCCGTCAGTGCCTCCTCAGTTGAGGGTGCTGGCTGCTTTAATGCTTCTTAATGCTGCTGTCTGCTTAATGGGCCAGATATGAGAGGTGCTGCTAGCCAGCGTAATAACTCAGTGATTAGAGGGCGCCTTGTCACAGCAGCAGCCTCGCAGACAGTGGCACGCTCTAATTGCCGTATTAGACGCCCCTTAACTATCTTGTCAGCTGTCAGACCCCAGCTCGTAAACAGAAGAGGTGCGTTTGATATTTGCCATTGTTTATTTCCGTCTG
This sequence comes from Hollardia meadi, assembly GCA_037974645.1. Classification (NCBI taxonomy): domain Eukaryota; kingdom Metazoa; phylum Chordata; class Actinopteri; order Tetraodontiformes; family Triacanthodidae; genus Hollardia; species Hollardia meadi. The sequence goes on from JBBPCS010000283.1 coordinate 8,989,930, forward strand.
CTACTGTTACTGCTGCTGTAATTAAGAAAGGGTTGTGTTGTGTGACATCACTGTGCTAAATTTGGGTACGCTAAATTAGAGTTTGCAAAATTTCTATGGAGGAAAATCTTCTGTTTCAAAACATCTGAAGTGGTATTCACTCAAAAATCTAAATTTAGAGTAGGTGACAGACATAGAAGTGGACTACAATGGCCAAAGTAAAGATTATTTTTACTATAAATCTGCTGAAAGTTTTTGTGAATAACTGTTTTCAGTCTATAAAATGTAAGTACTGTGTTATATTGTACTGAATAGACTGAATCTTTCAGCTCTAAACATTATAAAAAGCTTGGATTTTGCAAAATACGTGCAATTGTATTTTCAATTGTCAATTTAAAGTTAAATACAGAAAACAACAATAGATTAAGTTGGAGAAGAATATTAAAGATGCGCGCTTAACCATACATTTAGATCTGCTGACAAGATTGTAATGTGGAAAACTGTATCAATTATAAAACAGCTTTATGAACACAGATGTTGCTTCAAAGACAGGACAGCAGGGTAGAGTTACTGAGACTATCCTGTATCTGAAAGGTCACAGGTTTGACCCCAGCCATGGCCAACGAACGTTCATGAACAGCCATGTCTGCAGCGTAAGCGGCCTTGAGGGGAATAGTGAACTCACTTTTTGGACGTTGCTCTGGATGAGAACGTCAGCTCAGCGCATAATGTGTGTACGCTGCAACTGACACATGGCGCATAATCCTCACAGACGGTGAGGATTGCCGTGCCTGCACCTGGAGAGCTTAAAAATGGTGTCAAGTCAAATAATCTCTTTCTCCTGTCTCATTCGGTGTCAAACAGTGAGGTAACATGGTTAGAAGTGGCATAATTTTGTGTTTAATCTTGGATTAGCCCATGTTCACTTTGACACCTCCAGTTACTAATCTGGTTTACAACACCTTAGGGCGAGCAAGGGGGGGATTCTGATAGATTTTATGGTCCCTTAGTAGATTATGAGTGAACTGAGTTTTATATCCGGAATTACAGGATATTGGTCTAATCCACTCACTAGGTTGTTATTTACTGCTGTTAGAAAGGCCGAATGTGGGTAAATACTGGTGGGTTTGTGTGAGCACATAAACAGAAATATTCTCAGATTACTGATCGGGTCTTGACCTCTGACATCAAGGCTGATCAGTGCTGCCGATATTTTTCTATCTGAAAGTGCTGACTGACTGTTTCTGACATTGTGAAATATAGGTTGCTGGACTCCAACCTTGTGTGCATGTCTGTGTCACATTATTGTCACACCATTGCCTTATAAGAATACAATGAGACAATACGAGATAACATATTTAGTGCAGATTGTAAATTCATATTACATCATTCAAGTTTCAAGCATTGATTTGTTGCGAGGACAAGCAGTCTCTTTGTTGCCGTCTTTCTCTTCTTGCCTCTCACAGCCACATGTGTCTCTACAGAGAGTGCCTTCACATTTTGGTCTGACACGTTTCCTCAGAACTGGATTTGCTGTGTGATGAATTTAGGATTTTCCTGTCAAAAATAAATAGGCAGCTGCTCAAAGCAGTCACTTTGCACACTACACCCAATTTCCTGCCTCAAGCGCTTCTGAAACGTTTTGCTCTGCAATTCGAGTTATTAGAATTTTATTTTTCTTTACAGCCTAAAGAATTAAATCAAAGAAAAAAACAGAATCAACACCAACACCATCATCATGTAGATTTGCTGTTTATTATGCCATGCTATTCTTTTTTCTTTTTTTTTTAATTAAAACATCAGCAGCCAGCATACTTAGATTACATGCTAATGTGAAGGAAATAAAATATTTGATTTAAGGAAAGATAAGTGTGTGTTTTAAGAGTGAAACAGTTCCAAGCTTTTTTCCCCACAAGCAAGGTTTTCTGCACCATTCCTCCTGCAGATTCCCTTCAGGCAGTTTAGGTTCCAGAAGTGTTACTATCTTTGTTCACCAATTCATCTTTATAATGTAAAAAAAATGTCTGATAAACAAAGACCTGCCAATGCTTATTAAGATTCATGTTGCTCGTTTCTTTACTCTCCTTTCACTCCTCTTTATTCTGTTTTCTTGATTCTCCTTGTCAGTGGGAAATTTACGGCTCCCAGCTGCTACACTCATTTGGATGATGAAGCTGTATTCATTTGTGTGGATTTCTGTGTATATCATACATTTTCTCCGTGCTGTAAAATCTCTTCATTGTTTGAAGAATGTGACACGAGTTAGAAGATAAAATGACCTCCTGAAAAATGTACCTGAGTTTTTGTTAGAGTTTTTTTAACAGCCCTTTGTGAAGGCTTCGGGCACACGATGCATTGTGCTGGACCGAATTACCCTCGTCAAGTCTGGACACTTAACCTCTTACTACTAAAAGCTTTCCGGGGTCAGACTAAGTGCAGCTCTAGTGTTGAGTAATGGTGCCTCAGTCAAAACAAGTTACATTTCTGTGTTTTCAGGAAGGGAAGTCCTTTGTCGGTTCACATGAACTCTGGGAAATTACAGTAGAGAAGCAGATTCACATGTTGAAATAAGATAGTAGTTGGGCATTTTTGGTGTCTAAGAATTATTCTTTATGCCTGCAACTGCTGATATGTTTTGTATTACAATTTTAAGTAACACTTTTAAACTTTTGTGTTCAGTATGGGATGAGCTGCAATGGACTATGTAATAATTTCCCCACGCGCTTCTTACTTGTATTTATGACTGCTTGTTGATAACTGCTCTTTCCCAGCCTTTGCTTTGTGATCTCTCCTTTGTACTCAAGCTGTGACTGACATGGCGTTGTCTCTGTTTCTGTCTCTACAGGCCATTCGCTGCACACTGGTGAACTGCACATGTGAGTGTTTCCAGCCGGGGAAGATTCACCTACGAACATGTGACCATTGCAAACATGGCTGGGTTGCCCACGGTAAGTCAGTCCATTGTTAGGGTGATGAGTGTGTCTAAATATGGTGTAAATAAATATAAACTTAGTTGCTGGTCCTGATAAAACTGCCTCATCTTGCTGTAGAGAGAATCGAGGTCCTGACCTTTATTTACTGCAGCCACCACTGTCTGTGGTGGTGAATGTACTAGAATCCAATTTTAAAATATTTTCCACAGTAGAAGTGACTTGTTTTTGTTTGCTTCTGTACACTTCTTTTGCTTTCAAAGTCTTGTTTTTGCACCTTAGATCAAAAAAAGAAAAAAGGAACACAACCACAAGACAGATAAAGAAGCGAGTGACCACACATTATGAGTTTTTCATGCAGGCATAAAAAAAGAAAGAAGAACAAAAAAAGTACAAAGAGATGGAGGAGGGGGAAAAAGAAAAAAGAAAACACCTGTTTGGCTTGCATCCGCACAAGAGCAGGCCATGGGCCCTTCAGCGGATCACACAGGACCCCGTTGACTATTTTTTAATCTCTCCCTCTGAACTGTCAGGCACCCATCTCTCCTCTCCTCCACTTTTCATTTCATGTCGACACTGGCAGCGACTCTGACAAGCTGTTTTTCATTTTTTATTATGTTCGTGTCTAGCTGCACTGTGTTGTCAGCCAAAGCCCTCGTCGGCAGGAAAAAGCCATCGCAGGATCAGAGAGAGACCCAACCAGGTGTCACCCAGACAGGCAGGGATAGAGGGGAGGGGGGGGGTGGGGTGGGGGACAGAGGTATGAGGTAAGGGATGAGAGAGGGATTGATACGGGGAGGGAGGAAAAGAGGGGAGACCAGGTGTCGCCAGAGAGAGGAGAGAGGGGTGACTGAGGTTGTCATAGAAGAGGCAATAACGGGTCCACCTTGTGGATTTCTGACTTTTTTTCCCCTAAGTTTTGCCACTCAGGCAGCATACAGGCTGTATGCAGCCTAGACACTAACTGAGAAAAGTACTGCCACAAACTTTGCATGTTTCTTTGGCTAAAATAAATGTTAATCTAGGTTAAAAACATACTATTAGACAAAGACAATAAAAGAAAATACAGAAGGACAGTGCTGTTTCCAGTAGATATAATATGATAATATTATAATAATATAATACATCATTATCATATACTATCAGGTATATATCAGGTCAAATTTAACATGATTTTAATTAGTGTTAGTGCATTAATAATGAAGAAATTTACTTAGCATCTCTGATTTATTTTGTTGCTATACTTTAACTTTAACAAGTAATTTGCTACAGTAGATTAATATCAATATCTCTCTCTGTGTGTGTGTGTGTGTGTGTGTGTGTGTGTGTGTGTGTGTGTGTGTGTGTGTGTGTGTGTGTGTGT
>JBBPCS010000283.1:8994301-9009915 GCA_037974645.1 Hollardia meadi
TGTGTGTGTGTGTGTGTGTGTGTGTGTAAATACCAAAAATAGCACTTTTTCCCCTTTTTTTGCTTGATTGTACCCCAAACCCAAACTACCAATGAGCCACAAATGTGAAGAATTAAGATTTGAGACAAAACAGGGTGGACGTAATGCAGGTAGCTGTCGAGATGGACACAGCGGAGGCAAATAAATACAGAGATGCAAGGTCATCGTAAATGTGAAAGAGCGAGAGATTATGTTGAAAAGAAAGAATGGCAGATAATTACATTATTGTCATTGCTTTTATCTGGTTGATATGCCATTATCAGCTAGTGCTGACCGTGCAGTAGCCTCCAAAGGAAAATCTAAGATGAGAGAGCAACTTGATAGTCATTAACCGTGCCCGTGTGTGTGTTTGTGTGCATTCTCTTTTCTCTCTCCCCTCTCCACCCACTCATCCACGCAGCTCTGGACAAGCTCAGCACCCAGCACCTGTACCACCCGACCCAGGTGGAGATTGTGCAGTCTAATGTGGTGTTCGACATCAGCAGCCTGATGCTGTACGGCACCCAGGCCGTACCTGTTAGGCTCAAGATCCTTCTCGACCGCCTTTTCTCCGTGCTGAAGCAGGAAGAGGTGCTGCACATCCTGCACGGCCTGGGCTGGACCCTCCGAGACTACGTCAGGGGCTACATACTGCAGGTCAGTGACCAACACGCATGTAGTGCCAAACATATGTAAAGCATCATATGGATTTCAGTGTAAATGTCAAGAGCAGGTATTAGCGGTACTTACTCTTTGCCTACACACATACATCACTGCACATGCCGTTATATTTGCCCTAAATTTTGGGGGGATTTTCAAAGTGGGGATGACTTCCACAGTGATCACTATCATTACTTTCTCGTCAAGTGTATCTCCAAAGTTCTCCAGCATTGCAGTTATTTTGAGAGGTATTGACCAAAAGCAGAATAGTGACAATCTAGGCCACTTCAGTCCCATTGGCCATCCATTTTCTTCACATTTTCCCTGCCATTACTTCTACTTCAGTCTGCCCCCTTTTCCTGACCTGTCAACACTATGCCCCTCCGCTGGAAAAAGGAAAGGGATAGGAAAAAAAAAAAAAAAGCGGAGAAAATGTCACGCCAGCAAACTATAAAACCACTGTAGTGTGTTTCCTCTCTCCATCCATTCTTCCCTCCACCATTCCCTCCCATATAATTGCAGTCAGACACATTTCTCAATCAAAGGTACAGAGGTTTTGGTGTTGAAACCCAAACCAAAGTGTTCCTGAATGAATTAGTTAAGAGCAAGTGAACATGTGCATGTGGTTAGCTCCGTGTGTGTCTGTGTTTTTCTATGTATATATGTGTGTGTGTGTGTGTGTGTGTGTGTGTGTGCGCACGCGCGCATGTGTACTTATCTGTGTGCGTATATGGTTTTAAAGTTCCAAGAGTGTAAGTGGAACAACATGGTGAGGAGAGGGTGGTTTATGGAAACAGCTTCTGTTAGTAACGCGCTCACAAATCCAGTCCCTCTGTCTTAAAGTCTTACAAAATACACACACACACACACACACACACACACTGAGAAGAAATATGTTAGAAATATAAATATCTAAAAATCTGAGAAATTTAAAAAAAATTATATTATATTATATTCTTAATTCAGTAATATTAACATAGTTTGTGATGTCTGTTTTTACATTAAAATATTTTCTTCACTTTTAAAATAAAACATTTTTTTTTTAGAATCAAGGAATCTGTGCAGTATATTTTTGCTTAATTATAAATGGTTGAGTCTATTAAATCTCAAATAAATAAAAATGCCTATTGAAAGTTCTGAGAACCCAAGGTGACAATGTCTTGTTTTTGTCTGATTCCAAAACCCCCCAAAATACTAATAATTTAAAATAATATTACAGAGAAGCAGCCATTTTTGCTTGAATAAGCAACTGAAATCATTGATTAGCAAAACTATTGCTGGTTACTTCAATTTTTGACGAATTGATTAATTGACAAACTGTTCCAGGGTAAATTCACACTATTTAATTTGAATATTTTCCCTGAGAGAAACCGAAGTGAAACGCTCCAAATCTGCGGTGTGAGGAAGCCTTGTTTTGAGTAACTGCGGTTCCCATGGTTGTAGCCTCTCTGTTTATATCAGCTGGTTCTAATAGTCAGCTGGTGGGAGCACCGTTGCTCAACTGCTCAGTCTCATGTCACGCTACTGGCTAAATCCTCTAGATCTCCTCAGAAGGGCTTCAAAGGGGCCGCGGCCGCGGAGAAGCAGCCAGTCACTTAAGGACAGTGAGCAGTCATTGTACGGCCCTATTAGCCTGTAAGTAGCTATGAAATTCAATCATCTTCCCCGAGCCTCCGGGCAACGCTTTGTGTCAGGGGTGTGTTCCCCACTACTATGCCGTGCTAAATGAGAGATAAAATGAAGAGAACAGTATTGCAGATGATAGGTAATAAGTTGTCTTTTTGATATTGATGTCAGGGGACATTATTTGATGATAAATTACTTTTCTGTGATCATGGCAGTCAGGCTTTCAAACGCTTTCTTGTACTGATTTAGGGTTTGAATTAAAGTGTTAAGGTCACAGGGGTAGTCATGTTAATTTCTATTTTAATGAGATATGATATACATCACTATAATTATCCAGCAAATAAATCCATATTTTTTAATTATGTTCTATTGAAGCCTCTCTTTGCTTTACATTTCACATTTCCATTGAGAGTACTGGTGAGAACATGGTATATACTTAAGAACATATGGCTCTCTTTGTTTTTCTCCCCTCTATTCATCTACTGCTTATCTTCTTTGCTAGTAAGTCACAAGTTGTCATAACAACATAAAATAGTTTAGATTGAGAACATTAAAAAAGTGTATGTGTGTGTGTGTGCTTGGTGCAGTGTGTTTGCTGCGTGTCAGTGTGTTTGGCTGTCAGTGAAGCGCCAGAGAACTCAGGACACTGAGCTGACGGAGTATACCAGCAGCTCCTCTGGTGCCTGACCACTGAATGTGTGCAGTGCAGGAGGAAGGAAAACGCACACTTATATTGGACCAAATGCAAAGAGAAAAATAGACGAAAAACAGATGCAACTTGGCATCAATATTCTGCTTCACCTACACATTCCCTCTCTATCTGTGACACTAATTTAAAGAAGGCCAAATAGCTAGCAAGCCTACAGAGTCTTGTTATAAACATTAGGTCAAAATCATGTAATACACCACCTTCATGACTTTCTATTATTAGTCCAATCATTTAGTGATGAAGTGCCAGTGTTTGTGGCACCCACTGACCTGCCTTGTATTCTGGTCACCTTTAATCAGTCTGCAGCCTACTTCTTATCCTCATTTCATATCGACTCTTCTGGTTTGATTCTCTCCCGATGAGAATATTTAGAATATCTCACATAATAGGTGCCTGCTCTTTTTCAGCACACGTGGCAGGAGTGAGCCAACACTTAATGTTTGGTTCATCTGTTGACGCAAATTTAGGGTAACTATCATCATTATCACCACTGTAATCCAGTTAAGATTATCCTGCGGAATAAACTCATATTCTCCATAAATATGTCACCGTAGCCCTTTCAGTTCTAATTCACAGACGGAACTTACGTCAACACCCGTGATCAACTTTGCCCTCCTCTGCCCTCCTCTGTCCTCTCTGCCATTCATTGCATATCAAAATGAATGCTTTCTAAAGGTGTGACTAAACATGCATGCACTTTGCAATTTACCTTTGTAATAGGCTCCTTAAACTGAATACATTAATCAATATTATTAAAAGCTCATTGGCTTATCGAGTGGTTGGAATTTTTATTTGTAAAGGAGAGGAGTTACACATGACATCAATATCCATTAAAATAAACAATTGCCTTTCTCTCCCTCTCTTCATTCATCCTTGTATAAACCATTTGTAGCCTGACCTTCAGTCCACAAACTGCATAAACACACTTGTACACCAGCAAACTCAGTCTGTTCCAATAGCATTTTATTAAATGTATGCCTGCAGGTTTATGCGTTAACATGAATATAATGAGTCTTGATGTATTTAAGTTCTCAATAAACACATCATTGGTGCCAGATAAACTAGAAGAGAATAACTCCCTCTCATGCCAAGAGTTTAAAAGTTTTAAAATGACCTTTGCAATGTCCTTTATCATGAGCTGACTTACATGTATATATACAGTAAAACAGCCTGGCTTTAAGGGTTTAAAAAAAGGATTCTAGAGGCCACTTTTTGTCGAGTTTGTAATATGAAAATCAGCAAAAATTAATGTTATGAGGTTTCCACTTGATAGTGACAAAGTTGTTTGTGTATCTGTTAGTATTATTTGTTTCTAATCTTTACACAGCTTCATTTCTCTGCTCTTTCTCCCCTGACTTCAAGTTCAATCCAAGGCATTATGTGAACAACACAGACATGTTTATTCGTTGCCAGAATTCCCTGCCCTTCACTTTGGCAGGACTTTTACCTTCTCCACTCCTCAGCCCCTCATCCTTTTCTCCCTCCCTCCCTCAACCCATCCCTCTCTCCTCTCCTATGGTTGTTTCCAGACAGACCCAGAGCCAATGTGCACCAGATGGGGGGGGGGGGGCCCCCCAGTAAAAATGATAAAGGATCCAGGATAAGAAGTAATTTTACCCTAAGGTTGTCACACCAGAGTTTCAACAGCTAGCAAGATGAGCGATCCTCATCATGGCTGGCTGTTTTTGTGAGCATGTCTGTGGGTGGCATGTTGGAAGCTGACAATGATGACTGTAATGGCTGTTATGAGTATCTCTGTTTAGATGAACCTAGAGAATGATTCTAACAATAATCACTAAACAACTGCTTACTACTCCCTTAAACATTGTTTACACTCCTCTGGGGTCTGAGATGAAGCTGCAGTGTAATGACAGGTCTCAGGTATGATGAGACATGACTGTAAATGGTTATACTATATGTGTGTATTGTGTGTGTGTGTGTGTGTGTGTGTGTGTGTCTGTATGAGTGGGTTCCTTAGAGTTCAAACTGCTGGGTGCAAGACCACAAATTGACACCGTGTTGAAGTGTGACTTGTAATTGCCCCATAGAAGATGCAAAAGGCTGGTAATTAATGTTTCATGACTTGGTGGCACTGCGGTGCTGTTGTTCTTCTTTGTCTCAAATTTCCACCTGGAACAAAATAATGTAAACATTAAGAGACAATGATAAAAGATTAAAATACACAAAAAGACACTGTAACCAGCAAGTGTGGCATTTTTTTTACAGATCATTTTAAACAATAACCCTCAAAATATGTCGTCAGTCGTCCTCACACCTGACCTTTTCTGTCAAGTCCTCCCTTTGTTCATTCAAGTGCCTCAGCCCAGTTGACCTTAATCTCGATGCCCTCTGCACATTGTTTCTGCTGAAAATCAGTCCGTTATATGCCTACAGTTGTGAACACAACAAATATGTTATTGTTTCCCGATCAGCATCAAGGCTGAGGCTCTCTGCTGGGAACCGTTTTCTGTATCTTTGTGAAACCAGATGAAAAATTTTCAGGCAAATGTTATGAAAAATAGAAACTGGATTGGGGCGAATAGTTTTTGTTTAATCTAACTAATGGGTCCTAAATGTAGCAGACAGAGTGGGGTTTCCAAGGGTGTGTCAGAAAGCTGTCTGAAAACATCTGCACTTTACTGTTTCTTCAAACACTGGCAAGAGGAGGAATATGGTGCTTGCGTGCGTGCATGTCTTAAGCCCAGCTGAGGGAATGTCTGAGAAAAAAAATATATCACACAATTAAATTCTTCTGTTTATCTGTTTTTTATAAAGATATAATCTGTGAAATTAACTCTATATATACTAATATCGCGGATTTGAGACCGACCTCCCTTTCTTTATGTTGTTGCCATGCTTGGAAGTGCTGGAGCAGGAGATGGTGTGTTCTCTTATGTTGCCTCTACATCCTGCAGAGTAGCTCCCATACAGCTGCTTATTTGCTAAAGAGATAACTCATAGGAAAGATGGTCTTAGAATCAGGCTAAATCTCTTAAAGTTCCTTGTCAAGGGTGTGACAGGTGTGTTGCTTTGCCATATTTCCAGAAATAAATCAAATATACGACATCTATAAAATGCCCGGCTTCTTACAATGTATCCCAAAGTCCATCTCTTCTTTCTGGTATATTTAGATTTGCCAGCGCCTGAATTGATGTTGTTAAAGGAGTAACCAAGTGCGCGTTGAAACGTCTCGTCATGTTCTGCGTTGCTGTGACTCGTCTTTTTGTGAGTGTGCCAAGCATAACACCTGTAGTGTCTGACAGCCACAAATCTTTTGAGAGAAGATAACATATATTCCTATTTTTTTTCTTCTTAATTACACAGTTTGAAGATCATCAGACACAGACACTTACACTTTCACACATCTTTTTAGACATATGTGCTTTGACACATGCAAACACACACAGTCACTGGGCCAATTCAATAAGAACACCCCCCTCCCTCTCTCATTCCTATAGCTCCCCTGACACTGTGAGATATCATCAGCTGTGTTTGCAGTTTCTTAAGCTCCCTGTTCACCGTGGTTACAAAGGAGTACCGTGGTTGCAGCATCTTGCAGCAAAGTCACACTGGATGCAGGCCCTTGACTGGGAACTCCACTTTCCTTTCTTGTTTGTTCACTCGCTGGTGGTGGGGTTGGGTTGTCGGTGTGTGGAGAGAGTCAGGGGGCTCCGTTGTCCCGACAACACTGGTGGGAAAGTTGGGTTGATTGTTAGGAGAGACTGAATGAGGCGGGGGAGATGAGTGGAGAGAGGGACTGAGGAGGCTGGGAAGGGGACACAAATGAATGGTTCAAGGACACTAGGTAAGAAACATAGCAGAATAACAAGATGAGAAGATGTGAGAGGAGAGAGAAAGAAGATGAGTTCAGCGGGGTGGTCTTGACGAGAGGTTGTAGTTGAGGGAGTGACAGAGCTAAGAAAAGGGAAAGATGAGAAGACAGGTTGAGGGTCAAAGAGGAATGAGAGAAAGATCAAAGCATTAAGAGAGGCAGCCAAATGAGGCCTAAGTGGACATGTGATACTTGGAAAAGTTTGCTTTGTTTAGTTGAAGGAAATGGCTGAAGATAAGATGCCATCACGTTTTAATGGTCCCATAATCACTGTGATATAGACACAGGAGGCTAGTCCTGTGTGTATGTGTGTGTGTGTGTGTGTGCGTGCGTGCGTGCGTGCGTGCGTGCGTGTGTGCATGCGTGTGTGTGTGTGTGTGGGACAACATGCACAGGAAATGCCGGAGTGATCCCAGTGGACATGATTTTAGAGGGATTATCATCTCTCCTCTCCTCTCCTCTCCTCTCCTCTCCTCTCCTCTCCTCTCCTCTCCTCTCCTCTCCTCTCCTCTCCTCTCCTCGAGCCCTCTGAACAAACCTCCCCGTAAGAGTCATAACAATTTACCCCATACGGACACACGAAAATTCCCTAATACTTTCTTCAAGACACTAGCCCCCAATAACCACATACTCTTCTGCCCCCTGGAAACCTTCTATACACTCTGGCTGTTTCCCATTGTGTGCCATTGTTAAATCTCTTAGCCAACACATTTATACCCATCTACATCCCCTGGTGCTTTACATAGTTTTCCCAGTGTGAACCCCATCTTTGAGTGACTTTTCTCCAATTTCCGTGTGCCCCATCAGTCTTAAGCACACACCCTCATGACATGAACGGCATATGTTAAACCCTAAACACAGATTTCACCACTTAGCTTTTAGTGCTATATCTTTTCTTAACAAGTATAAGATTTAAAATTGCGTAAAATTGCTTTAGCTTACTTAAGCTGCATGTTTCATCTCTTTCACTGCACATGGAGTGACACCTCCACGCTGAAGAGAATGTCAGTTCTGTATACTCTGTATTCAAAGCAGAACAACTTTTGACACAGGGCTGACATGTAGAGACAAACACTTTTACACTACTTATCTTACACGATTCACACCTACGGGCAATTTAGAGTCACCAATTTACTTAACTTGCATGTCTTTGAACTGTGGGAGGGCGCCGGAGCACCCGGAAGGAACCCGCGCAGACACGGGGAGAACGTGCAAACTCCACACAGAGGACCTTCTTGCTGTGAGGCAACAGTGCTAACCACAGCACCACCTCATGTCAATCTAATGTCTAATCTCAATGCTCAGTTTAATGTGAAAATAGGAGTTATGGTGACAATACAACAGCTGCACATCAGACAGTATTGTCAGTGTACGGGTATATACATTTAAAAGTACTACTACTACTATTATGCATTGCATTTAGAGTAAGAGCTGAGTTATACCTTTAAGTGTAAGCATGCTCTCTGTTATCAGTTTTTACATACAGTATGTAACACACAACAGGGTCTAGACTGTTTCCTCTTGCTGAATTGATGCAAAAGAAGGATTCAGTTTCTGTGAAACTCTTTAAAAGCAGCAAGACTGAGCTCTGCCTTGAGACAAAGGATGCCAAAACAGACAGACACACACATACCTAAACTGACACACACTTGCCTCCCTTGACGGTGTGGATTGTGTTACACGGAGAAAGATGTGGTGGCCAAGTAATTAGTACGTGTGCAGCTCTATTTACACAGTGACTGGCTAATGCTATCATTGGATTAGCTCATGGCTTGTAACACGAGACCAACTGTCGTCCATGCATTACATGTACTCTGCCTCACAGTTCATCGCCTGACAACATAGTGTTCACTACTGTGTCACTCCCCGGTGCTAACGATGTGTGTTTTGTCCGTATTTTTTTTGCCAGCTTGTTTGTTTCAGGAGATTCTGAATTTTTGTCTGTCTTTGTCTCTTTGTCCATCCCCCCACTCTTTTCCATCTGCCTCAGCACAGAGAGGGATGTTTTCTCTCACTGGTTCTTTGGCAGGGATTTAATCACTTATTTGTTTGGTTTGTCATATTCTAAACTTCTCTGGCTCTGTGTTTTGCTGAGAACTGAAATTTTCCCTCCCTTCCCTCCTCCTGTCAGCATTCCATCCAGTCTCTCCCTCTGGCCCTCACCACCTCACCCCCCACTGACTGATATTGTAGCCTATGCAGTCTGTGGATAGACTCTTGTTTTCACCCAGCTTTTCCTATGTAATTTACCTACAAATTCTGTTCTTTCTTATAATTGTGTTCTCCATCGCCCCTTTCATTTCATCCATACCAAGACAAAATAGCTTCAGTGGTCTGTAATAGTCTCCAGGGGAGACTAATGTGCCCTCCACCCATTCGGATATGCTACAAGTCAGTCAGTGTTACTTTGTGGGTGGATCGGAGCAAGTGGGTCAAATAAGCAGCCAAGTTATACTTCAACTTGACTTGCGCAGCTGTCGTTACTATAAAAGGGGAGTTAAACGTGATTTGTCTTCAGAATGAGCATTACTCCACCAATACCATCACCCACAAATGGCAGAGAAATCTTTTCATGGTGGGATTCTTTAAGTTATCGTCCTTTGCATAAATATCCAAAGCAAGAAGAGCACAACAAAACGATCATAACTTTGGAATAACATGAGGTCCACTCCAGCATGTCTCAACATCCTGTAATCAGACTGTCAAAGTTTTCAGAAGGATTTGAAGCATGCAAAGCAAGCAGTGGTTTTTGCATTACTTTGTTTGCTCTGGAGTCAGAGGAGCCGTGCAAGTTTACTGGTAGTTGGTAGTTTCGTACTGATACATTTAGATCTTTTGATATACTGTAAAAAAGCAAAAATATTTTTTTTTGCCTGCAGTTCATGACAATACAGAATACTATGAATAATACTTTTATACTTTATCTTCAGGCACCTCCATTGTCTTAAAAGTACGTCAACAGTACGTTGGCTCAATAGGAAAACGTCACATGGGACAAGTGTTTCATTTCAATGATCTCAATTCACAAGTATTAATATGGATTCATGTTTGATCCAATAGCTTTGTATTGATCTGAAGTGTCAGAGTACAAAGTGTAGGTTTTCAACAAGGTTTCTGTCTGTTGCCATTATGGTAAGATTACTTCACGCAGATGGATTAAACATGAGCTGAAGATCGTTTTGTGGTGACATAGCGCTGAAATATTCTGGGTTTTACAGATGCGTCACTTATGTCGTTTAATTTCTACTTTTAAAATGGGAAATCTAGAATGTCTCTTCTGGGCCTTTCATCTACGGAAACATGGCTATCATTTCCTGCTTTCCCCTCAGTCCCCTTTACTTTTGTGTGTGTGAGCGTCTGTGTCCAGTTGGATATCCTGGACAGTGTAAATTCTGTCGATTGGGACTGAGCATTGTTCGGTAATTGGATCAAGGTGTCTGTGCTAGGCACTACCAACAGATCATGACACAAATGTAGGACCTCTGCCAGAGGTTTATATAAGGCCTTTCTCCGAGCCAGCTTTACTTCTGACACAATAAAACGTGTGGAAAAGACCAGACACGATATGGTAGACTGAAGTCGGACAGCATATGTTTTAAGATAAAAATATGATTCTGCTTTTTTGTACAAATAGTGATTTTGTTATTAGGCATTACTTGAATCTCATCTCAGTGGGAGAGGAGCATGCAAAGTGTTGTCTTCAGTTGAAATGACAGCAAAGGGATATTCCACTTGACTTCATACACCACATACTGCTTGAAGATGTTTGGCTTGTTGATATGTGACTTCACCCCACAACCATCCCCTTAGCTATTCCATTGGCTTCTATCTGCTCACTGTCTTGTGACTTTATCAGCACACGCCATCATTGTTTTCCAATGAAATATGCATTTAATACGTTCAAATGTAAATTGAATGTCTCCGTTCAATTATTAACCAAGGTGCATCTCATTTGTGGCATAGTGCTTTACCAATATAACTTCAAGTTGTCCTCTGGGAGTCTTTGGTGACATGTTTCTATCCGCTCCTGCTCAGCAGCTCTTATTAAGGGGCCTTGTTGCTTGATCTGTCGGGATTACGGTGGATATAGCCGACCTCTGTGAGTCACCTGACTGAATCCTCACCAAGAGGAGACGTTTCCTTTCTCCGTTTCCTTTGCAACTCTCCTCTTTCATTCCCTGCTGTTCCTTTTGGCAGTCTGTCTCCTAGTCGATCTGGGTCAACTTGTGTGTTGTGGGACATTTCATAAGCACGGAGAGGTGTTCACATAAACACCATCTGTCAGCAGCAGTCTACATCATGTTGACATCTGCGTTTCATCACTTAATGAGGGGCCAAAGAGTGAAACACCGATTAGAACACTAGTTTTAGGTCCTGGGGATTGTGTATGATGTGAGATATTCTTTATACAATTTCCTTATTTAAAGTGTGTATGCTTCCACCATATTACATTTTGAATGTGACTGTGGTTTTCCATGCCATCTTTTTCAGTCATGATGTTTACAGTGATGCATGACCTTAGACCACAATGTGCCACCCTGTAGGCCTGTACAAGCCCGACAGATGCACTGCTATTCTCTCTTTTTCCCATTCTTTTCTTCTTCGGCCATAATGCTCTATCAGTCTCTCAGTCTGCTATACTCACATTTCTCAACCTCTACCCATAAACCTCCACATGTGTCTGGGGTCGCCGCATGGACAGTACATGAGTAACATGCCGGACAGGGGTGGGGGGAGCCTGGCTGGACTTTTTTTTGCCCATGTTTGGCGAGAGGAAATGAGTACTGTGTACTGTGGGGACGTCTCTTGAGTTCCCCGCTCCAACACAGAGAGAGAGAGGTAGACAGGCTAAAAATAGCACTGGGAGCTCAGGTCAGCTTAGAGCCAAGAGTAAGAATTTGGGGGGCTGACGGAGGAGGGGAGAAAAACATTATTTTGTAAAATGAAATGAACAGAAAAGCTTGCGGAAAGTTGGAAAAAAAATACAAATCTGATCAAGGGTAGAGCATGAACTAAGCATTCAAGAGACTGCACTGCTAAAACACAGGTCTTGACGAATGTTTCATGAGAGCTGGTGCGACCACTGGGGATGTGTGTGCAGTAGGAGGAAGAGCAAGAGAAAAAACGAGCAGAGGAATGATCTGATGGAGAGCTTAATCTGGGCAGTGAAATCTGGCGGGAGCTCCCAGCCTCGCATCCATTTTCTCATATCTTTTTCTTCATTCTCAGTTTATCATATCTCAACAGCGTGCATAACCGCAAATCTCTCATATCTCCCCCCACTGGCAATGGTGGAGCGAATAAATGACCTATGAGCCCACAAGATCGTCCTGTCAGAGAGACACAGAGGGTAGGAAGCGTGGAGTCGAGGGGGAAAAGATGAGGATGAGATATTGCCTCGGTTTGTGAAAGAGGTATGTTGTGCTAGAGGATTTGAAGTAGGAGGGAAAGAAATATGTGTTGTTGGAGACGGGGGTCAGAATAATGACTTAGCAATGATGATAGTGAGATATCAACAGAATATATGGAGAGAGAATGGGTGGCGAAGTGAACAAGGAATATGAGGAATGGTTATTGGTTGCGGGGCCCAAAATGTATTCTCGTATGTTCATTTTGCTTATCATATAACAATGCACAAGTAGAAATGTATAGTAGCATAATGAATGAAATGTATTGTAGAGCATCAAAACAAAATCGCACGAGAGAGCACAAGGGAAGAAAATCTCTCCATGTCTCTGGCAGTGGGCTCAAGTATTTCCTGCATATTACCACACTGAAATGGTTCATAGTTTAGCGGGGTGCAGTGGAACGCCTGGCTAAGTGAAAACAAGGCCTTCTCCAGGACAGCTCACCATCTGCTTCTGTAATGTTCATCTCGAAATGGAAGAGCGCAACATGTTTGGAGGCATTACAGGGGCTCTGGTAGTCCAAAACAAACCACCCCAATTGTTACTGGCTCAAGCTCGTATTATACTGTGTGTGTGTGTGTGTGTGTGTGCGCGTGTGCGTGTCTGTGTTTATGTGCTGAATGTGAGCCTTTGTCTTTGTATACTCTGAGATGAGTGGCTGTTTATTTGTTTTATAGCTGCAGTGAGTGGCTGGCTGTGGTAATGTGTTCTCTTCTCTTCTCTTCTCTTCTCTTCTCTTCTCTTCTCTTCTCTTCTCCACCCTCTGCCCCCCACCTCCCTCTCTCAGAGGTGAGGTCATAGCTGGCTGAGTTTGGAGGTGGGCTGGAGTAGAGACATAAGAGAAGCTGTTTTTCTCATCAGACAGCTAGCTCTCAAGAAAACTACGTGTGTGAAGGAATGGGGGTTTATCTGCTCTGTTAGGAACGATTTTTCTACTACTAATACCGCTGCTACCACATCTGCATTAGAGTAACAAAGCTAATCAAGTGGCGCCGACAAAAAGACAGAGGGAAGGGCATCCAGATGGCTGACTTGGATGTGACATACCAGGGGTCAGCTATACAAGAGTGTCCGTAAAACTACTCTTGAATTCACAGACTTGCTCAAGGACAGTTCAGCAGCGTAAAACACTTTAAGTTGTGAAACTTAACCATCTGTGTTGTGAGCGTAGAGGGAGGACTGTTCCCCCACACTCGCTACACCACACTGCTGGCGTATCCAGATTATCAATCAGTGGTTTTCCACAGGCTTCACCACAAGGCTCAGTTACAGTAAATAGCAGCGTAGCAGAAGCACAGTTTTGAAAACAGGTAATACCCAGAACTGTGAACTTTTGCAGGCCCTCTTGTCAAAGATAATTCATTTCATGTCATCAATAACCTGTGGCAGAAAAAATACTGCAGGGATGAACATAGTTAAAAGTAGAAGAAGGTTCAGGATGGTATTTTGAGCCCCTCAATAAACTTTATTGTCCCTGTGCATTTCAGAGATATGCATGCTTCCTCAAGGCAGCCAAGGGGATAGAGACAGATCTTCCAAATTCTTTAGCATAACAAGTTTATTAGAGGGATCAGGTCCTTACCCTATTTATACTCTTCTAAAACAGATTTCATAGATTTTGACCATTTCTTAATTCAGTTGCTTTTGTAAAATCGTTGTGTGTGTGTGTGTAAACCCACTCTCTGTCTTGTTGGCATCCAAGACAGAGATTAAGTAAAGTCCCAAGGAGAAAAATGCCTGAACATATGATCTTTGCAAACTCTGAGTGAAGGCCCATGCAGAACAAAGAACCACAGGGTATCCTCATGTGCAAGCCTGTGCCTTGTAGGTGGGGAATTTGCACATGCAATTAAGGCTCCTTCAGAGGCACAGTGGCCTTTGACCTTGCTTGACTGCTTGTAAATGCTGACCTTTAGGAATGTCATGAGGACCAAGGGTAAATATGGATTGGTGTCTGAGCTCTGGATGCTGGTGAGGCTAATGGAGGAGTGGATGGGGTTGTTTCTCTAGTTATTGCTGCGAGACTAATCCCTGAGGAGATATATGTGAACTTTCTGAGTGACACGTAGCTCAGATAAAGCTGGAGAGCCCTGGAGAATGTTCCCATGAGTTGTATCATATTCTGTTAAATCATATTTAACTAGAAGGGAACTTGGAAGTGCAAATATCAAAATTTTCCCAAACTATTGGAATTATGTCAAAAATATTGCTGTGCCTAGCTGAAGCCTCATCGTCTCAGCAAAGTGTGAGCATTGTTTCTTACTAATATCTCTGGTGGAGTTTATTGAAGATGATTCACAGTTGTACTGACTACGACATGCAACTGCATGTGTAGGCTACCCCAGTGGATCACTGGTAGCCATTAGGGTTCGGCTGTAGGTTAAACTCTTCCAACTGGCCACCGTCAGTTCAACAACCAGTGATTGCTGATATATTTGCACAGGTGTGTGTGTATGCATTAAAAACACTTCATTCAAACACAACAGAAACTAAACAAAACTCACCAAAACTTTCCACTGTTTTAACAATCACCAAGTCTGGTTTCAATGTGAAAATATTCTGCTTCTACGTGCTGTTATTCCTGCCTCTCTGCTACTGCTGCTGGCACTCTCTCTCTCTTCAGTTCAGTGAGTGTGCATGTGCTACTGGGTTTACTCACTGAACGAGGGTTGGTCACTAAGCAGCCCCTAAGACCAAATGCTTATCTTGCAATATTAACAAAAGTAAAAAAACAAAAAACATGTATCAGATCCAGAGATTCAGATCCACTCCAAAATTGAAGGGGTTTCTTCTTTGCCACATGCTTCACACCTCCACCAAGTTTTAGAAAAAAATCAGGTCAGTAGTTTTTCTGTAATCCTGTTGACAAACAGACAAACGAACTGAACTGAAAACATAACTTGGCAGAGGTAATAATAATCGGTTTTGCTTGATGAGATGATACATATACAGTAGACAATTGTCAGCAATATCTAGCAGAATGAGAAATTAGAGAGCGGTGTCTCACACATGCAGGGCCAACATTCAGCTAACTCAGTTTGGTGCACAATATGGCTATTGTTTCCTCAGCACATTCTCTCTCTCTCTCTCTCTCTCTCTCTCTCTCACACACACACACACACATTCTGATTGACTTTTGTTGCTCTTTGTTCTTTGGAAAGGCAGAGACTTGTTGTATGAGGAAAAGCTAACAGAGTGATTCAGGGATGTTAACTGAGTTAGCTGGCCGGTTGTCAGCCTGTATGACAAACTGTGCTGTTGTTTTTACTGTTTTTGTTAAACTAATAGTCTCTCTCTCTCTCTCTCTCTCTCTCTCTCTCTCTCTCTCTCTCTCTCTCTCTCTCTCTCTCTCTCTCTCTCT
>JBBPCS010000283.1:9024533-9040321 GCA_037974645.1 Hollardia meadi
CCCCCCCCCACTCTCCAGAACACACACACACACACACACACACACACACACACACACACACACACACACACATCAAAGCAGCTCCGCGTAGTGCCCATCACTGAGCTAGGGGCACACTGGCCTACTCACTCAGCAGGCCGCTGGCACTCACTCCACATCTGCCTGCAGGGATTGCCATTGGCAATCATGGCCTCTGTCTGTGCGTGTGTATGTATGTGTGTGTTTGTTTATTAGAAAAAAACATATGTCCCTTGTTGGGTTTATGTATATCTGAAAAAGCTATGCGACACATTTTGTGGTAGCAGTGTTTACAGTTTATACTTTTTATAAGTGCCAAACTGCTCCCATTTCATCTAAAATATCCAAGATCCCAACTTCTTTTGAGTCAGCCCAAAATTTTGCACTAAAAACATCAATTTTTAATCACATATCAGCTGGATTCCAAGACCAGGTTCCAATAGCTTTATCAAACATTTAGGCAAAACAACTACACAAAAAAAGGTGCTCTAATCCATTTAATATATATATATATACACACACACACACACACACACATTTAATATATTCATATTTTCTCTTAAACAGAAAAAAATAAGTGTCTGAAAGTGATGCAGGCAGGATAATTAATAGGTTGATTCATTTCCCAGAATTCCCAGTTATCATCAATCAAACATCTTTTAAATACCAGTTTACCAGTAAAAAACGAAATGCTTCTAAGTGGTTTGAAATCAGACAGGTACATGTAAATGGGTATTGGGTGTACAGGAGGTATAATGCAACATTAATTATTAAAGCACCTACGCACATTGGCCAAGGGGAAGATATGGTGCGTGTGAATTATCCTGGATCAATATATAGAGTTTAGTTGTAACATGGCTCCTAATTACACCCCCATTTGACCACACGCTCACCTCTTCTCCCACCTTTTTGTTTTCTTCTCCTCCCAAGCTCTGCTCCCATCCCACACTTCCTCTGTCAGGCGCTTTGGCCTACACACAGGGCAGCTATACATGTACAATACAAATCAATGGGTTTGCACATTAACACACAGACACAGAGCAGACAAGGTAACAGTTTCAAGACCTCTAACCCAAACAACTCTAGTCCTCCAGGTTGATCAATAGTCAAAAAATAGCATTAACAGCCCATCACACTCTTTCCATCTCTTTCATTCTTCACTAATCATTCTTTCAATGTTATCTCTCTCAGCCCTTCCCCTTCCCCCCTGCAGCAGAGAGGAAAGTTTATTTCCCAGAGCTCCTTAGAAATCCCAGAAGCCTCTATGCCCCCATTTCACCTCCAAGCCACAGCCAGACACCCTGTTAGAGGCTATTACTATCGTTAGCACCCCCCTCCATCCCAACAAGACTCAGACAGAACCTGGACATTTGCTAATCCATACTTATTGCATCTGGGTTCCTCTCACAGTCTTGTAATTCATATGGGGAGACATATTAGTGCGACATATTAGGCTGGAAACAGGTCTACGAGGTGTGATGCTACACCGACACTAAATTGACTTAGCTGGAGTCTCGCGGGTCATTGTAGGGCACTGGTGCTAGCTAACGACTAGGGTTCAGCCTGCCTGTATTGAGTTTCTGTGATGGTTGTTTAGCTTGTAGTGCTACACAGGACAGGGAGGGGGAATGGAAGGTGCTTTGGCTCATTGTGTTTACTGACAGGAACCCTGAAGTCCACAAGGCCATAGGGATCAATAGCATTGCACTACACTGCCAGACCAGGCCAGACCCAAACACAAGAAGATTGCATTACATGTGGACTTAAATCAGGACAAGCCTACAGTGTTATTAGCACAACATATTAAATTTTCACTTAAATTAAGGAATGCATTTCATTTTCTAATGAATTATCACATACACTTTTTAGACTAATTCTATATAAACACTATTAGACATTTTTACAAACACAAATGTGTAATCTGTCTGAAGATATGACAGACACACACGCACACACACACACTAGGGTTATGTTTTTTGTTTGGAGATCCTGGACGAGCCTCCAGGTGGCCCTCTGAACAAACAGAACAGTGGCTCGCTCCACTTCCCCCATGTCACCAAGGCCAAGTCCAGACATTGTGTTGGCCCACCAGCCTGCTGACACGGTCACCCAGCCTGCCAGGGATTTAACGCTGGGTCATAGAGTTGACATTTATTAAAGGAAGTTGCATGGAGAGTTACAGGGAGTTGACAGTCCTCTTGTCACGTCGCACTCCAGAATTCAGAAACCTGTACAGTACACACCCCTCTCTGTTTCCAACAATAAAAGAAACAATGAAGCTGTTAAGCACTGTGTGACACTCCCAGGGCCCACTACAATGAGAATGACAGCACTTATATCCCTGCCTAGTGCCACTGGAGTTGTAGCTCCTTGCTGCGAATTACAACTTTATGACCCATTTGAAGATCTCCTTGTAGGTATAACATATAGATGTTTGATGAGGGCAAATATTTCAATCTTTAAAAAATATCAATAAAAATCACATGCAAAACCAAAAGCCTATAATGTTAAAATTACTCTAAATGGGCAGTATGAATGATTGTGAATGAATATTTGCGGGCCACAAGAGGAAATGGAGAGTTTAGTGGGCCGTGAGGAACAATGAAAAACTAAAAAAAGAGAAGTCAAGTGAAATGGATTGAGTGTGTTGAGGGCCAGATGTGCTGTGGATGGATCAAACATCTGCTGGCTCTGCAAGGCTTCAACAGTCTCAAATGACCCCATCATCCTACCTTTCTTACCATGTGGCCCACTAAACCCTTTGTTATTCACTATCTGTCCCCTCATATAGATCTGTAGTTGTTCTTTAACTATGTTTGAAAAATTACTGATTTCGTTTTAAGCATTCAAAATGATAGTTATTCATCTGAACTTTAACACTGCATACCCTCGCAAACATGTACAAGGATATTTAAAAAATTGACAGCGCAGACTGTTTCTGTTACTCTTCTTGATCCTGCATGTTTTGATGGTCTAGAGCTTTTCTTGGTGTATAAGTTACAGCACAAAGACACAGCACCAAAAGGTAATGGTGTTTATTTTTGCAGTAAGTAATCACCATTCTGGAACTTACGACAGTAGACAGGCCCAGGGACCTGGAACCAAGCCCCGAGAGACCTGAGCACCACTTCCTGTTGTACTCACATGATCGCATGACACACTATCACTCACACACATACACATGCATGCACACATAAACACGAACATCCTCTGGGCCGCTGGCGATCTGAGCCCCTGGGCCACAGGGATAGATGTGTTCTGGCACATAGGTTGAAGTAGTGTCAATTACACTGCGGCCACACTGGCACCCTCTGCCTCCAAGATGAATGAGCCAACTTACATGCCAGGCAACAATTCCAGGCTGGAGTTTAAAAACAGACATACTGTACTGTTTGTAGTTTGGGACCATTTTACTTATTCAGTGCCTTATTTCACTTTGGCAAAACAACAATGTCCTTAACACACACTACTGCACACTTCTTTTTGGTGTCACTTATAATAATATTATTATTAGTGTTCTTCACAATATAAGAAACAATTAAACCCCATAAACACAATAAAATGCCTTATTCAATCACCTATTTAATTTGATTTAATTGGCTAGAGCCAGTAAATATACTTTTTACAATTAACTTTTAACCAGAATTGCAGCATGAATGTATCACAGTTAAGAAATACTAAAATAATATTAGGTAGGCAATTTCCTATTATGTATGCTCACTTATTTTTAGAAATTAATTATTATTATATAATTAAAACATTTACTTTACTTCGATTTTATTTTATGTCTTTCTGAGGTGTCAGCACATATTTTATATTATACTGTATAAGTAACAGCGTGTAACAGACTAATAAAGGCTGATTTAATACCAAAGTGGTTGAATTTGTATGGTACTGGATAACAATTGGAGCTCTTGTTGAGTGGTGACAGATATCATCCTAGAATTTCTGACACAAATTTCTAACATATTTTTAAAATATATAATATAATAAATATATAATTTCTAACATGACACAGATACAACAATAAATAATTTACAATTACAGAGTCCTGAGCAATACATTGTTGCCAATTCACCAAACAGACTGTATCATAGATTCCTAGTTAACATGACAGACACAGACTCCTTAGGGGCACCCAGAACCCCTAGCGGCCCTTTCTCTATATGTGAGTCAGGCCAGTGCTGTCGGGGAAAGGAGTGGAGGGAAGGTACCAGAGAGTGAGGCTGGAGTTAATGGTCTTGCATCTTCCTGGCAGCATGTCAATAATGGCTCTGATCACATTAAGTAAAGAGTCCATTAGCTTATTTTCTTTCCTCCTGCATTCTCCATAGCAAAAGCACAGGAGAAAGCTGAAAAGCTCCTCTAATGCAGTGAGGCTGCGTGTTACAGACACCTCTATCTGTTCCCAGCTAGCCCAAAACAAAATGACTCGGGAAGGTTTACCTACAATACAATCCATTATCCATTCACATCAATTTCCTTTTTACACAGTAATGATGCGTGGATTATCTTGATTGTGTGGAAATCAATGATAAATTTCAAATAGTACATAGGAAAATTCAGGAAAAATAAAACAAACATTTTAAATCAGGTTTTTAACAACTTTATTATTATTGGTTAGTGATGTGAGATGGAGCCCTCATGTAAAGTTTTCATTAGCAATAAATATACATTTATCATGTTCTAAATTTCACTTTTTTAAGTGCTATTACTTAACAAAGGCTGTGTTTTGAGACCCTATACTGGCTCAGGGGTGTATAATGTGATAAGGGGCGGGTATTCCACAAAAGAGGAACAGAAATGACAGATGCATCAAGACACTGTAGAAACATGTAACTTTGTGGCCAACAAGCAAATTGTGAGCATATGTTAATGCACCTTCTCTGCACCGGCCTCCTGCCAAAATAGTAATCAAGGCAAAGATGATGTGATATAAGAGGGAAAGAAAAGCAGGTTGTCTGCTCCCCCACCCCCACCTACCTCATCTTTACAAACACACACACACATACTGGACAGACAGACCATTTCTCAGTCGCCTCACTGCTCTCCATTGGCCCTGGAGGGGGCACAGCAGCCCCCACATCTGTCTCCCAGCCCCACGACAGACCTGGCTGCTGCATCCAGACTCAGTAGATCACACGAATCATCCTCAATTAATGTGAACCATCAGGCGTTCCCTCGCTGATTCTATCACTCCACCCCTCTTCTCTGAGGCTTCCCCTTGAGCTCAGTGCTAGGCCTGCTGAGTTTTACACATTGACCATGGCTACGGTTCTTTAGCACAGTTGGGTGAGGCAGGCCAATGTTATTGTGTATGCTTTGTGAAAACTGACAGTGAATCAATACTTCAGTCCAGACCCAGACACTGCATGTAAGTGCTGCTAGGCGGTTCTTCAGAGGTTCTGAACTCAGTGAACAGCCAACTTTGCTCTGCAGCGCACCTAGGCCTGAAATGGCTTCCATGCGCTGCCCCATCTGCACGACTGCTGGGCTGTGGCCAAAGGACTGTCCTTACCTTTTTTTTTTAAAGACGCAGAGGGACAGCTTTAAAACAAAAAGGGTGGTAATGGTGGGGGTGGAGGTCAGAGTGGTTAGATGAATCAGAGGTTAGGAGACCTTTTTTTTTTTAAATGACAGGTTTGTTTTCAAAAACACACAACGAAAAAGACAAGTCAGAGGGAGAAGAAATGGAAATTGTTTACTAAAGGCCACCTGGAACATGAGATGTGCCAGATTGTGACTCACCCATCTGTGGTAAAGTCCTCTATAATAACCTCCCCTGAACCCCCTTTCCTATTTTTGCAGTCTGCAACTGCACTATAAATCTCACTCTAGTCGATTAGTGTGCCCTTAGCAACAACTGGCACACCGTCATGAAATTTTAACCAAAGCCATGAGTTAAATCAGGTTGAGGGTTGAAGGCAGGGTGTCTTGGTTGATCAGTGTGTCTGGCCCAGCAAAATAAACCCTGTGGCTTCTTCACATTTACTCACACCAGAGCCCAGCAAGCTGTCCTCTCTGGTAGTATTGAGCATAATATTGACCAAGGCAATGCCCTTTGCATGGTTGTTAATTAAATGAAAGCAGGAATAAAAATTGAAAATAACTGTTACAGTTAAGTTTTAATCTGGAATATTAGACTTTATTGAAACACCTGTATTTCCATGTCAGTCTTCTTTTAGTGTCTATGTGTCAACATGCTCTTTATTAGAGGCTGTTACCATTCAACAATTACATTTTGAAAAAGTTTTATTAGATTATTTATTTATTTACATATTTATTGAAGCCAATGACACTGTGTTGCATATCATTGTAAAGATACAAGTTAATGTTTCTGTAGTTGAGAAGGTCACATTGAAAAAATAACAAATTCTTTTGTTGTGCAGAGCATAAAAGAGGAATTTACCATGATCAGAGAGTGCAAATTTCAACCTCTATGATTCTTACAAAGGTCCTCCACCCACATCTTGACGTAGCTACCGATTTTCCTGTGGTCCATCACAGGGGAAGAAGTAGAGCTGGTTGTTCACACATGACCTCTGACCTGCCACTGGGGAACCAATAGAGGAGCAGCCTGTGTCTTGGGAGCTCTTGCCCTCTGATGTGATGGCTCCAGGCAGTGGGCTTTTCGTGAACCCATCCCCCATGGCACCCCTCGCCACTAGATCCTTTGCATTATTTATACAGCCTGAGAGGGGTGGGGAGAGAAACAGAATATGGAAAAGGAAGCATCAAGGTTCAAGACCTTCTCAGATCACAAGGAACTTCTGCTTAACCTCCCTTGAAGTGGCGAACATGGGGATAGAGTGTTTTTTTAAGAACTGGATCTGAAAGAAGGACTGGAGATCAATGGGGATTCCCTAGAGGGTCGGTGGAGATCGCATTCACTGCAAGGTGATTGGTGAATCAATGTGGTTCCCATGGTTCACTCTCCCATTGTGAGAACTGATTTCCCCTATTGCAAGTGATACTGTCTCCTGATCGGTTTAGTTGCTCTTATGCTAATGTTAAATCAGTGTAGCATCATTCTACACAGATTGTACACAGCGCATCGTGCCAATTTGTGTTAATATAAGATGTAGACGGAGAAGCTATATGACACAAGCTCAGTGAGGGTCAGAGATCTTCCATTTGATCTACTATATACAGGCAAAGGTCAATGTGATCTTTTTATAGCTACTATTTTCATTTTTTTGGTGTGTGCCTAGCATGGCATCTCTCTCCATTGCTTTCTAAATACACTCAGTCACTGAGTATGATAGCTGATGATTAGTGAAAAGCATATACATGATAAACTGTTAATCCCTAATGCACACCATGCAACCCAACAATGTTGCACACCCTGTCTCTTAATACAGCCCAGCAAATAACCTGCTAATTACATAATTGCCTGATTTGTTTTAACTGACAGTGGTGCCCTGGCCTATGACAAGGCCATCGTTTGCTTATTCTTGTTGTCAGCAATTTGCAAGGTGGATACCCCACTACACACCCACTACACAACATCCAGCGCCACAGTATTACAGACAGCCAAGAATTAAGAATGCAATGCAGAGGCAGAGAGATGAATAAATACAACCGTTGCTAGGTTAATTCTGAGAGACATGGAGGCAGGCAGATAAAATAAACTAACAGCAGCAGGCTGTCCACCAGACAAAGTGGGTACTCCATCGTTTCTCTGCTGTAATTATTGGCTAATAGTCATTAACCTGGCAAACAGAGGTTTAGCTGTATTGTTTAAAGGACTCTGCGATGCATAATGACAGACTAATATGTCATAGCACTGGGGGAGATGGGGGAGGGGTGGATTAATGAGATTTTACTGGAGGGAGTGTACAAGAAGAGGTGGGGCACGCCTGGAAAATATAGGGGAAAGAGGGCCACATTAAGTTAATTGGAAGATGAGTGCCTACTTGTAAAAGTGCTTCTAATGGCATATTTGTTTCTCTCACAGAATCACAACACTAATGCAGGGGAGTAGAGTTGTGAGACTTACTGTAGTAAGGACTACACTACTGTGTCAGCTCATACTTGAGATACTTACTCTAATACAATACATGCACATTTCTTCTCATCGTTGATTGTTTATTAATTGTTAGAGGGGTTATCTGCATTAAACATTTCTGTATGGAATTTACCATTGCTACTAGCATTGCTAAGTGACATATTGCAATATATTGCAAAATAGAGTTGTTATAAATATGGTACTGCAGTGGCCTTTAAGAAAAACCCGTGTATTGAAAGGCTTATTGACATTAAAAAGCAGTAGAAGTTTTCACATGGACTGAACCTCAATCAAGTTTGTTCCCTCGCATCCTTTTCTAGACCGGCTTGCTCCATTTTTTAATTTGTGTTGACTGTGTGCTCCAAATCTGACCCTGGCCCAAACGCTTGTTGACTGGACTCCAAAACTCAATTGACCAGGGAACGAGGAGTGCTTGGATAGCCTCCTCTCAGACAGGGTCCAGTGCATAGCAGAACTGCTGACCTATTCTGACAGCTGGCTGGCCCTTCCTAGCACTAATAGGTTGCAGTTTGGCCTGTGTCATTGTGCTTTGGCTTTTGTTTGACTTCACGAGTGGGGAAGTGGAGGCACAGGGTAGTACTATTAGAGGACAAAGTGAATGTCTAAATGATGTTTGATTCAGTCAGTGATTGAGCCAGGGCTGGATAACTGTGTGGGTTTGGAAAGAAACTTTTGTCAAACAATCTTATGATTGATGTTTATGTGTATAAACTTACAAAGCTTTTGTAGTTTGATTTAATATTACTTATACATTGAGACTAATCCCTAGAATTTTATTAAATCCCATTAAAATTACCTCCTTATTGGATTGGAAGGTTCTTATGAATACTCTTTCAATTTCCATTTTTGGAGCAGAGACATTATGCAGAATAGAATAATGCACTATATATGCATTTAGAATTTTTGAGTTGTGACTGTACTAATGAACGTGACCAATGATTTTTTTTTTGTCACTAGAACATATTGAAAGACTGATCCACTTCTTAGAACTACAATTTCTTAAGAAATGTGGTTGTGGAACTATTTAAAGATTCACTTTCTAATTTGCTTTCATTTTTTGTTTCAATTAAATCAAATGGAAGTACTAATGCCCAGATGGCCATGCAGTATGAAATAATAGTGCCCAGGCTAGAATTTAAAGTCATACCTCCGGGCAAAAACTCCAGAGCACACACAGAATGAAAGTGTAAAATGTTTTTTAATGTATATTTAACAACAAATACCCCAGTGACTATTGATGTTTCGTCTCAGAAGAATCTGTTTCTCCAGTATATCTAAGGGCATGATATGAAACCACTCACACTTTTATTTTTCTCTGTTTTTCTTCTCTTCTTCCTCTTCTTCCATGCCTCTCCCATACTATCTCTCTTTCACTGTCTCTCTTTAAACATTTATCTTCTGTTTTCTCCTTACAGGCCCTTTGTGCTTTGTGATGTTGGTTTTTACAGCTTTTTACTCACCAGAGTTGCCATTTATCTTTTATAGATGCCAGCAGCTAGGTGCACATCTGAAATGCTACCATTTCACTGTGACTAATTGTCATCACTTGCGTTACTCCCTTGATATCACATGTGCCTGGTTCTCCGGGAATCCGTTTGTGATATTAAGTATTTACACTACATCTCTCTGTCTCTCTCCTCTATTTCTTGTTATTGTCTATTATTCTTTCTGCGAACGCCTATACCACACCATCTTATATAACAACAGCAGTATGAGGAGTACTGTGTGAGGATAATTTTGTTAAGAGTTCTGTCATCAGTGCTATGAAGCAGGAAGAGATGTGCTTTCATGTTAGAGGACAAGAGCACTGGGTCAAATATTCATTGCCTCAAAGTCAGTAGTTACACCACATAGTCAATTTCCCGACTTTGCCAAAATTCTTTTTCCAGAATCCCTTGCCATCTCTTGATGTTTGACATTGCTCACATTTGAGTGTATGTGTTTTCTATTTCAGCTGATTATAGCAAATCCCTGAAAGACACAAGTCAAGTAAAGTGCTCTATTTGGAATAACATCCAAATCCCATTGGAGTTGCCCCACCATTTCTATGCCTCCAAAAGTATAGCAACTGGAGTTGCCAAGGGTTATTATAAATTATCTATTGTTAATAGTTCCTATTTTATATTTCTTCTCATTTTCATTATGGCCTAAACTAATTGGTTGCTCATTGTAGTATAAGTATTTCACATTGATATTTATGGAGAAACAGGTTTTGAATCTTTTAAAGTGCAATAACATACTGTAGTGATATGATTAATATTTAAGGTAACACAGGTTATATATCCTTTAGACCTCACTGACATAAAAGCATGATAAATATGCAGCCTGTCAAATGAATGAAAGGAACACAAGCTCAATGCCATTGCCAAGGCATTCAAACACAATCTTAAATAAACATGAGTTTTTCCCTCTGAATGTCCAAAGCCATTCCCTGATACATAGTGTAGCAGTGTAGCAGTCCCATCCTCCCTCTAGCATTTCACTGCCTTAGAGATGGAACACACTGAGAACCAAGTTACAATTAGTGGCTTGCATTAATTACTCTATTATTAAATTTTTCACTGGCTGAAACAATTTTGTAAATATCCCTAGGTACAGGTTGTGTACAGAGAGAGTGCCAGCAAGAGTTCACATCTTTGACAAAGCTGTTTTTGTCAATTTCACAGAATAACGTCCCAACAATGTTGGAAGAGCCGAAACCTGCTACTCGCCCCACCTCAGTGCTTTTGGTTTGTTTGCTTGAGATCTAATTAAACTCTTGCCTACTTTCATCACTATGTGATTAATAATCATATTCACAAGGCTGATCTAAAAAAAATAAATGAGCGAAAAGTGGACGGCAAAGAGGGATAGTGGGGGGGACGGTTACTTCAGTCCATGAGCCTCTGAATTTCATTACCAGAAAAGTTTGCCCTTAGAAACTAACCCCTGCTCTATCTTCTCCTTTGACCACACTGATTATGCACAATCAATGATGGTTTGTATTTCTGTCTTCTCTCTTGTCTCTTTTGGGACATCTAGGATGCTGCAGGCAAGGTGTTGGACCGCTGGACCATCATGTCCAGAGAAGAGGAGATCATCACCCTGCAGCAGTTCCTGCGCTTTGGTGAGACAAAGTCCATTGTGGAGCTGATGGCCATTCAGGAGAAGGAAGGTCAGGCAGTTACAGTTCAGTCCTCCAAGACAGACTCCGGGATTAGGACATTCATTGAAAGTAACAACAGGACCCGCAGCCCGGGGCTCCTGACACATCTGGAAAACAGTAGCCCATCCAGCATTCACCATTTCGAGAATATCCCCAACAGCTTAGCCTTCCTCCTGCCCTTCCAGTATATCAACCCAGTCTCTGCCCCCATGCTTGGCTTACCCCCCAATGGCCTGCCTATAGAGCAGTCTGCTCTCCGGCTCCGGGAGCCCAGCCTGCCAAACCAAGGTGAACAGGTGGAGACCAGCGAGTCAGAAGTGTCACTGTCACCCTTCCGTACAGGCCAGAGCCCTAGCCGTGGAGCCTTGGGAGCCATGAACAACAACATTGAACCCAAAACAGAACCCAACAACAGGGCATCACCCATCTCACCAACCCCTTCCACCCAGCAGGCTCAACAGACACAGCAGACACAGCTCCAGCAGCAACAACAGCAGGGTCAACAGCAGTCCCAAAATCAACCTCAGCAACCCAACAGCTTGAGTGACCACCAGGTCCACCACCACTTTGTAAAGGATGAACACTCTAAAACCATCACCCATGCTTCCTTTAACTCCAAGATGCATCGCATGCGCCGCATGGGAGCAACCTCACGCAAGGGTCGGGTGTGCTGCAACTCTTGTGGAAAAACCTTTTATGACAAAGGCACACTTAAGATACACTATAATGCTGTACACTTGAAGATTAAACATCGTTGCACCATTGAGGGCTGCAATATGGTCTTCAGCTCACTACGCAGCCGCAACCGCCATAGTGCTAATCCTAATCCACGATTGCACATGCCCATGCTGCGCAATAACCGCGATAAGGACCTCATCCGTGCAAATTCAACACCTGGTACACCTGTTATCTCAAGCACCAAGAATGGTGGCTTCACACTCACCAGCCCTGGAAGGCCACCACTGGGCTTCACTACTCCACCAGTAGACCCTATGCTTCAGTCACCCCTGCAAAGCCCACTGGTGTTCCCCACCCTGAAGTCAGTACAGCCAGTCCAGCCAGTGCCCCCATTCTACCGTACACTACTATCCCCTGCAGACCTTGTCAGTCCTCCAGTGTCACTGCCCACCAGCCCCATCCTGCCCACCACCACCAACAGTACCACCCTGATGGACCAACAACAGCAAATCCTGGCTGCTGCAGTAGTCGCTTCAAACAATAATGTTCATGTGTCAGAGGCAGGACCCATGTCCCACCGCTTACATACACATAGTGCCAATCACGACATCACCACTGGAAGCACAGACCCCACACCAAAAAAGAAGCCTCGTAAATCCAGCATGCCAGTGAAGATTGAGAAGGAAGTAATTGATGTGGCAGATGAATATGATGACAAAGATGATGATGATGATCATCATCTCCACCATAATCACCACCATCACCAGTCATCCCTTCTTCACAACAATATCAAAATGAATGGTAATTGTAACAGCAACAACAACAGTGGCAATGGTACTGGGAACCACAGTGGTGGTAGTGGGCAGCAATCCCCCTCCCAGGATGAGATGAGCCCTGGCCTAGCTCTGAGAGGCCTGATGAGGCAGAGTGAAGATGAATGCCGGGAAGGGACTGGTAGTGACAGCAGAGTTGGCAATGATCTTCAAGGGTCTGGCGAGCTACGTTGTATGGATAGCTTCACCTCTGAGGACCAGGACCATGAGAGAGACTTTGAGAATGAGTCTGAAACCTCTGATTCCAAGATGTTCTACCGTGATGAGCTGATAGATGTGGAGGAACATCAAAAACACATCATTGGTGGAAAGAGTCTGGACAAAGAACATGATGATGAGGGTGATGAGGAAGCCCATTTAAGAAAGGACATGGAAGGCAAGGGTCATGCCTCACCCTCTCTTCAACAGCCCCCTATCAAGATCAAGGAAGAACTCAATGATCCTACTTATGACATGTTCTGCATGGGCCAGTATGGCCTCTACAATGGAGGCATGGCCGCGGCTGCTGCCGCTGCTGCAAGCATGGCTGCTCTGCATGAGAGCTTCATCTCTTCGATGGGCTACGGTGCCAGCCCACCCAAATTCCCTTCTTCTCATTCACCAGAGGGAGACCCATGCTCAAGTCCTGACCCAAAGATCTGCTATGTGTGTAAGAAGAGCTTCAAGAGCTCCTATAGCATGAAACTGCACTACAAGAATGTACACCTCAAAGAGATGCATGTGTGTACTGTGGCTGGCTGCAATGCTGCCTTCCCTTCCCGGAGGAGCCGAGACAGGTTGGTGCTAGAACTTGGTAATGTAACCACTTTATTTTAATGTTTGCAGCAGCTGCAGGTAGGTTAAATGGAAATGTTTAATTCGATCCTTATTATCTTTTTAAATCTAAATTATGACACTATATAAATTTACAAAATATACTCATTTTTTTGTAAACATATACCTGTTTTATAAAATCCATGTACAGCATAGTTCAAAATATATTGGCATTTTTGTGACAGATATGCCTTTTCATTTTATGTAATTAAAGCAAGATTTAGCTGAAGTATTTCATCACTGTATGACATTTACCTGGATAGGCTATCACTTAACATCTGCTAGCTAATTTAACACTAAATTGATTTAGGGACATCTGTTCCTTGTCAAGTCAAAGTTCGGAGGAGTAGAGTGTCAGGATGAAAGACACATACACACGCATTGAAACAAGCACGAGGCCATACCCATCAACCTTGCAGCTGCAGTGTGTTGTTAACCTGCCCTCAGTACCTCACCTTGTCACAGGGAGGTGAAGGCGCATATATTAACATAGACAGTGGTTTGTCAAACCACTGCATTTATTAGCGCATTAGAAGGTGAGGCCAGCCATACTCACCTGGGCTTGTTAGCACATATCAGTCCCACTCACTGCAGAATATACTCAGTATACTGTAGGAGCAGTAGCAGCAGGTTGATGCCACAACACATACTGGAAATGCATAAGATTACAAGTAAGTGCCCTTGGCTCGACTCTCTGAGGGATTACAAACAACATTTTTTGCATCATGGGAGTACATTAAAGAGTTGAATTGGCCAGTCATGCTTAAAGCTAGGATTTTTATTTTAAAAAACCTTTACATATACTGTAGCTAGTAATTATAGGATCACTGTTACAAGAGAAAAATAAGTAGATATTTTATCAAAAATAACAGCTGTATGAGAATTCGTACTTTGAGGTGTGGTAACACAGAAAATCATATTCCCTTCCCAGTCATGTAAACAATGATGGTCACTTGTCCAAGTTATCCTCAGTCACCCAACGCAGCAGGGACATAGTATAAAAATGGACCATGACACAAATTGTAAATTCTCTCCCAAACCATTTAAAATACACAGCACTTCAAATGAAACAAATATCTCTCATGCTCACACTCTATATTTTTAATAGAACTCAGGCCCCAGCCAGCACTTCCTTCACAACAACACAACTGCTACCTCTCTCGGCCCAAACTCGCTGCTCCTTTTCCACTCCAGGTCTTTTTTTACATTTGTTGTTTCGGTGGCATCTGTTCCTTCCACTGGTTTTTCATTAGCAGCATGTAAAAAGAGCTGATGATATTGGGACTCTATCAGAATGAATGTGGGAGGGGACAGGGGGAGCAGAACAGGAGACAAGTTAGCGTTAGTAAAGGTGCAACCTTGCTGCTCACCTGACACAGCTGTGCCAACAGCAGCAAGACAACCCAATTTGTTACAACAAACTGCATTACCCCAGTGGTGTACTGCCACCAGCGAGTTTGTCAGCTCCCCTCTTTTGACAAGACTTTAGGACTATAGGATGCCAACAGCATGACCGGCCGGCTGTGTAACATGTACATAAAAGTTTGCACACTCACACATACGGACGCAAACACACAGGGAAATGTACAAATAGATAACAGAAAAAACTATTTGTATACACCTTATCTCATTGTAATAAGTTTCCTTATGCTGTTAAACAGGTGTTAGATATAAACCATTAACTTCCTTATCTTAAATTCTAGATAGCAAGACGAGAGCTCCACTGTGCATTAATAGGGGAATTTAACATGACAACAGATTGGAATTACACATAAGAGTGAAGTGTTATTGGTATACCATGAACGAGAGAGTTTAAGTCCTATTTTTTTTTGTCAGTTATGTAATAAAAAAAAAAAATTATAATAAATAATAAAGTAGCCTCATACTGGAATTTGTTATCATGGCCCCATATTGGCACATTGAAAACTGTGAGACGACAACAGTGAGAACAAAAATAATAATCATCAGAATAAAAGAGGGTGAAGGGATGGCATGGGTAAGCTGCATGTTCACAAATATTAAGCCAGGCATTTGGTATCAAAGCCAGGAGTGAGTGTAGTGCTTAAGATGGCCATAGGGTTCTAAGATAAGATCATATTGAATAGAGAAAAGGTAACAAGTCAACATGGACTCTTCCTATGCTCACTCTCTTCCTGTGTCAGCTTGGATATGTGTGTGTGTGTGTGCGTGCGTGCGTGTGTGTGTGTGTGTGTGTGTGTGTGTGTGTGTGTGTGTGTGTGAGAGAGAGAGAGAGAGAGAGAGAGAGAGAGAG
>JBBPCS010000283.1:9040421-9051940 GCA_037974645.1 Hollardia meadi
TGTGTGTGTGTGTGTGTGTGTGTGTGTGTGTGAGAGAGAGAGAGAGAGAGAGAGAGAGAGAGAGAGAGAGAGAGAGTTAGTTAGTTTTTGACATGAAAAATACCAGCATATAAAAGCCTTTCAAACACATAAAGTGGCAGAACATATGGGGAATGGAGATAACTTTGTAGCAAGGAGGGACAATTGCTGCTGTGAACATAATGCATCTTTGATACAGTATAGCTCTGGTGGGTGAGACCTAAGCACACTATTGTTTCCATACTTGTTCTGTGGGGGATAAATTCCTTATAGCATATGGGACATATTACTCTGCCGCTGGTTTAAACAGGGAACAAACAACAGAAAGAAGGACACTGCATAGCTAGAGGAATCCTGGGGCTTTGAGACAAGTCAATACATGAGCTCTCATCAAATCTGTCCCTGGATAATCCTCTAATGACATAATGTATGTTTGAGTGTAATGGTAGCAATAAAATAGGAGTATAATTTAGATGTTTTCATAAGAGCATTAGCTCTGATAAGATTAAGAAAACTGCACGTATGAAGATATTTGCACAAATAATTGTTTAGAAAGTGTATTATTAGTAAATTAGATAAGCCAGAATCAATTCTTTCTACAAATTAGATTTTTTTTTTGCGATGGAAGTAACGATAAATAATGGTTCACCTCAGACATAAAGAATTGATAAAACCATCACTTCATACTTAATACTGTCATTTTCCTTAAAAAAAAAACAACAACCTTAGATTAATAACCCCATTGAAATTTAATAAGAACAAGGTAAGCTAGTTGTTATTTGTTGTTGTTGTTTTTGCAGCTGAATAATACAGTATATGCAATAATAATATTGAGCATTGCCTGGCATACTCTTCTCAATACCAACAGCTGTTGATATCCATCAATAGGGAAGTGCTAATACCCCTGCATAGCTGATTAGTCCATTGACCGAGTGAGAAGCCAAAGGCACATAAACACATAATCAGACACCAGCATCAAAAGTGCCGATATCAAAGTGAAGAAGAAAACAGAGGAGAGGTCATTTGATCTACAAACAAAAACAACCAAGAGCCAATGACATTGTCAGAGTAGGATACACTGCAAATGTGCTGCCATTAATAAAGATATCACTAGTGTTTATGCAGTTTGGATCTGTGCCCTATTTATGAGACGGTAGAATTTCAGAAGAATATGCACACACAAACATTAGCGCACATGAATACTGCACATAAACACGCTCAGAAATACAGGAAGGGATAATTTAATGTGCCCTTGAGCAAGCATGTAATGTGTGTGTTTTTGATTGTAGAACAGAGATCAACATAAGAGTGTGTGTATGTGTGGTTTTACAGTGGGGTGCTTTCTCCCAGCCGCCTGCTGCACGGAGGTAAATTATTGCATATTTATTGTTGGAAGCGAGCAGCGTCGGCAGAAGTGTTGAAGAAGCTGCATGATTAACTGCTGGAAAGACGCGCGTACCAGCAATCATCATCATTATTGGCCTCGTTAATCATATTTTTTAAACCCATGACAAGACTTGCCTGACTTATCTCATTTTTTTTTTTATCAGCCTACCCTGCTTCTCTTTTTCAACCTTCAATCCAACATTTTAACCTGCTTCTATGTCGCTACAGCAAGTAGGTGTCCTCCCTCTTCCACATTCCCATGGTGCAGCAGTGCGCAGCCTATGGTCCCTGCACGGGCCACTGCAAACGGAGAGAGTGAAGGTTAATTATGTTGGAGAGTCTCTTTCCTCCCCTCTCCTTCCTCTCTCTGTCTCCCTGTTTTTCCCTCGGCCCCCTCACCGCATGTGGGCCTGGCTACGCTGCTTCACAGTCAGCTCCCTGTTTGTCTCTTATAAACAAAGGGCACGCTGCTCATAGAGAGAATATGTAAGCAAAAGCCACTCACCCCAGTTCAAAATATCTGCTCATTAAAACTTGAAAAATTGGTTAATTGTAGACAGTTTCTTTGTGATGTATATGTGGAGAATAAGAGCAATTATTATATTATATTAGAATCTTAAACAGAAATCGAGTTGTAAAACTGCAAGACATTTTGTATATAGAAATAATTTTCATGTGATATTTAAC
Organism: Hollardia meadi; assembly: GCA_037974645.1. Taxonomy (NCBI): domain Eukaryota; kingdom Metazoa; phylum Chordata; class Actinopteri; order Tetraodontiformes; family Triacanthodidae; genus Hollardia; species Hollardia meadi. Next base: position 9,042,513 of record JBBPCS010000283.1, read on the forward strand.
ATCTATGCACTCATTTATTTGAAGATCTTCAAATCTTTGTAGCTTGTGCTGTTGACTCTAGACTGTAACAATGCCAAATAGACATAACAGTGACAAAGAGTGATAAATGCTACGAACACTTTTGTCCTCCCACTTACACCTAAGCTCATAACACACCCCAAATGACAGGAATGACAAAGAACTACTCGTGTCAGTTTAATACCACTCAGCCTTCCATCTCATTTACACATTATGAGTCATTTAGACATCATACACACCCGTATACACACACACAGGTGCTGACACGAAAACAAGGGCAAGGGCCATCAGATGCACCTAAAGATGATTAACGCCGGTTGGGACAGGCACACTCTCACTCTAAACCTCCTCTGCAGTAAAAAATGGGCTCTCTGGAGGCCTCCCCCATCTTTTTGGCAAAGATGAGACTGTCAAATTGGTTTGCCGGCCACATTACTGGCCTACAGGGAGGTGGAGATGGGGGGAATTGGGGGGGAGTTGAGTTTGGGGGAGGAAAGATGGAGTGATGGAGGTGGAGGGATGGAGGGGAGTAGGAAATGGGGCATAAAGTCTAAATTTGATAAATGAAGGGATAAGTGCATTATGGCCACTGTGTGAGGATTTAGATGACTTACAGTATTTTGATTATTTAGGACACAGGAGTTAAATAATAATGTTTATGCAAATGATCATTTACTGGGCTCTTTAGAAATGATATACATAAAGTGAGTTTTTTTCTTTCCGTTTCTTTTATTTTTAAATATAAAATTGTTTAAAACAAAGACTCTAGCAGTAAATGTCAATTTTTTTATTAGATATTGTTGTTGTTTTAATATTGTAACAATGTGGTGTGACTTTTTGAAATGGCTACTGTAGCTATAGCGCAGACTACTTACTGCATGATATTTAACATGTTTGACTTAAATATCTAAAACTGAGATAGTCATGGTTAACTTAGAGCTTATTAGCAGTGAGAAGGTGTTGTCATAGAGATGGAGACATGTTCCAAAGGACCTGCCTACCTGAGCATCATCAACAGCATCCAAAACTTCAGGTTCAATTGGGCAAATGTGGCCCCTTTTGAGAGAGCAGAAATAGTCTTTATATATTCATCACTGATTACGGCATATTTTAGACTGTCTTAAAACACTCTGGCCTCTCACAGCCACGTATCCACACATGTATTTGACTAGAGAGGGATTCAGCCCCACAGACATTGAATCATGACTCCCATATTTTTGCCATAAGCTAACACCATATGGGTGCAACTGTTTTATCAAAGGATAAAAAAGAACAAAGGATTTATACAGTCCTTTTGATCGAAGTCCCACTATATGGAAGTAGTATATTTTCTGTTTTTCACACACACACAAACAGACAAAAGCATGTGCGAACACACACACACATGCAGTGACAGCCACAGCCAATCGATTTGCCACGCTCTCTCTCCTCAATGCTGACGATGCTTGAGTGGACGGGCTCCTGGTTGCCTGGTTCACAGAAAAGGGTCCCTCAAATGAATGTATTTTTACCTCTTGCAGGACAATGTCGGATAGGGAAGTAAATAATTAAAGGAAAGGGACCCTTTTTGACTGCATCAACCCTGCCACTGCTGGTAAGCTCTACTATCCATTGTGACTCCATTTTTGCCCGTCCTGCTAAGGATGACAGTTTTCTTTTCTTTTTTTGTTTTGTTTTATACACTTGTGCCCTCCCTGCATGGAAACCCCTCACATTAAAGGCACTGAGTGTTTGCATATTATTCTTATTTGATGTAAGTGCTGACCTGATATGAGAGGAATGGGCCATGTGTATGTCGTACCTGACATCGGTTGCCTACGTTTCCTTTCTGTGTTATGCAGTTTTGTTGTGACATGTGTGCAGTGGGTTGCTTTATTTTCCGACTTGGCAACTGTGAAATTGGAGTGAAAAAGAATTGAATTTGATTTTTCAAGACCATTTCACCTTGCATCCTTTAGCATGGCTTTGTATGCTAACTGAAATCCTCACAAATCGTATCCTGGCTTAAGCATGGCACTTGTTACTTAGTTTCTTTCATCAGCTGTAGCACTCTGCGTGATACAGTTTGACTTGTGTTTGGGAAAAATGCTCATCTTAATTAAATCCAGGGCTACATAAAGACATGTTCATTGAGGTGCTCAATTAAGCCACCTCCAATAGGGAACGAATGCGATAATGCTGTCAGGGCCTAGTGCTAATATGCTATCCAGTTCTCCTCGATTATCACATTACCACAGCTCGAATCAATTGATAAACTCCCATTCAATATGGTGGAGTATTTAATTGAGTCAGAGTCTATTGGATTTGAGGACTGTGCAGTGCAGACATGCTGACAGCGATAAACAAGAGCAGGACACTCACTCTCTGTGTGATCTTAGAGCATTTTTCTGAGGAGAACTACAGGTTGAATTTCTGTCTCTGTGTGTACCTCGACTCATAGTAACAATAGCTGCATATATAGTGGTTCTTAGATGTTGAATGTTTATAGTCTGGTACCATTTAACAGAAGTAAGATAACTGATATGAAAAATAAATTACTGTATGTACTAATACATGTATTTCAACACTGTGGCTATGTTGTATCTGAGAGGTAATCTACATTACACATACAGTGGTAGCATTCTGAATTACAACTCTTGCTATCTCCTCACATTAGGCACAGCTCCAACATCAACCTGCACCGCAAACTGCTGACCAAAGAGCTGGACGACATTGTCCTGGATCCCCAACTCACGCCACTGCCCAAGGACCTGCGAGCCGAGTTACTGGCCAAGATTTACACCGGGCACCACATGGGCTTGGACCCTATGGCTGGGATGGGCATCGGAGGCGCCGGCCTCAGGCCCACTGGCCTGAACCACAGTGTCCGTTCCCCCATGAGCATCGAGTATCCCCACCACCCTCTGAACCAAAACCTTAAAAACCACCACATCAACGGCTTCTCTCGGGGCCAGCCAGATGACTACATGGTGTTGGACCTAAGTACCACATCGAGTGTTCAATCCAGCAGCAGTGTCCACTCCTCTCATGAGTCAGATGAGGGCAGCGATGAAGGCATCCTATTGGATGACCTGGAGGTGGAGGGAGAAGAGGATGAGGAGGAGGGCAACAGTGAGGGGGAGGACTGCTCCCAGCGTGCCGAGGAGCGGGCTGAAGAGGGCCATCGGGATGAGACTGGAGAACTAAGAGGAGAAAAACATGGTGAGGGGTTCGAACCTTCCTCCTCACCATTCCTCCTTTCGTCCACTGGGGGCAGTAACTGTGGCAGCAGTGGGATCCTCTGCAACATCTGCCACAAAATGTACAGCAACAAAGGGACCCTGCGTGTGCACTACAAGACTGTGCACCTGCGCGAGATGCACAAGTGCAAAATCCCAGGTTGCAACATGGTGTTCAGCTCTGTGCGCAGCCGTAACCGACACTCTCAGAACCCCAACCTCCATAAAAACATGCCCTTCTCTACAATAATAGACTAAATAATGACTTGATACTCTACCCTGCTGTTAGTCTGCCCGCTCCTCCCTTCATTCCTCATCCTTATTCCTCCTCAAATTAGCTTTTAACACCACCCAGGGCGATCAAATACAAGCTAAATGCCTGTATGCCTCCTGCCCATCCTCTGTAAGTCATTGCGAGACATTTCTATGTCCCTCTATAAAATTCATTGACTCTAAATACAGTTTATTATTGTGACCTTTGACATTTCCTTCTTTGAAAAGAACAAGATGACGCTCTTAAGCATGGAGTTGTCTTTGTAACAAAACTGTTTTTTTCATAAGCCCCTCCATCTTTCCTTTCAAACGCCTCCCCAGTTTGTTTTTATGTCAGTCTCCAAAGAATCTATTCAAACTCTTATTTGTGACTTTGCCTGCAGAAATGATAGTATTGAAGAAAAATCTTCTTGTTGTATTTGTGTAATGATAGCTTTTAAATGAACCCCTTACAAAAGCATGACAGCTTCATTTGTAAATAATGTCCCAAGAGGCTTTTGGTGTAAAAGAGTTGTGTTGATGGTTGTTTGCTTCTTTTTTCTCTCTCTTTATGGTTTTATGTTACAGTCAAGTACAATACTTCCAGCTATAGGCAAGACAGAGGTAGCATCTTACTAGCTTGACTCATTTATGTTAGCTTCAAAGACAAGTTTTAAACTGAGTCCTTGGAAAAAAAGAATATCATGTGGCTTGTTTTATCTACTTGTTAGATATTCAGAGGTTGCCGGCATGCTTTTTTTAGGCTCCTACACTGATATCATTCTCTGTATTTCTATTGATTTTTTTGTCTGTTTTGTTTATGAGCTTTAGTAATTCAGTTTTTGCACTTTGCATCTATACAAGGGGATGTGTAATATTATTATAATGAGGACTTTTGCAATGGTTAGTTTAGGTGTTGTTTGGGGTCATTGATGGCTACAGTGCCAAGGGAAATGACAGTACCTTCAAAATACTTGTGCCAGTTGCTTTTTGCACGTGCTCAGTTTCAAAGAATTTGACAATGGAAAACATCTCTCCTACCTGAACAAAACCTGATATCTTCCATCATCGCTAAACACAATATTCAGAAAGTTTGTCCAAACTGTCTCACTTGTGAATGAATCCGGTTGTGACTGATTCTAAACTGCTGTTTCACAAACACAGAGGTGTTAAATACTGGCAAAGTCTTGCCTCCTTTTCTAAGGAGTAATCTGTATATGGTTTCCAGTTATCACAATAATGTCAATGGCTAAGTGGGGTAGTCAGTGTAAAGCATGACATTATTGTGACATTTTTAAACAAATTTGTCAATGAGAAGAAATTTTGTTTATTCTCACTAAAAGCATCTTAATAAAATGTCTGTCCCATAGATTTGAAAAAAAGAGAAAATAGATTTTTTTTAAATAGTCCTTCAACTGTGACCAAAACAAAAGTGTTTACTTAAAAAAAACCTTTCAGTGTTACAGTATACTTAAATAATGCCCCATTGGATTAATATGATGCACTTCTTAGTCTTAAATCTTTTGCTGTGATATTTTCACTATAAGTTTCCATTGCTGAGTGTAGACTACAAATATGAAAAATGTTTCCTGATTGTTGGCTGCAGCCATTTTTAACATGCCCATGACTGTCTCACGGTACAAATATTTCCAATAACTCGGCAAAAGTAGCCAAGGGAAGGGGTATTTATTGGTGGGTGATGTATCTTCATGGAGATGTTGTCCAGTATAAAAATATTTTTTGCAAAAAGACAAAAAATAGAAATTGTTCCTCAATTTCACTTCTTTATCAATGTATGAGCAATGCCATGTGTTACTATACAAGAAGATCTTCTCTTACTTGACTGGTGCTACACACAGAGGAAAAAATATGCAGTGTTATGTGGTGTCCTGTACAGTATTCACAACACCCTACATCCATAATAGTGTTGCGCTCTATTTGTCTCATGCTTAAGCCATTTTGCAATATAGACATGACCTATTCTACTAAAATATTTCATGTCCTTTCTTTAAGACTCCACCTATATGACACGTGCAGTTTACAGCCTTCTCTTCTCAGAGATAGAGAGCGAGACAGAGAGCTGGGGCTGATGGAAAGGTTGCGGAGGTGGAAGGCTGACTAGGGAAGAAAGGATGACAGCAACGATCATTAAAAATGTGCTGCCTCTCCCTTACCTGGAGGCGTCCCTGCCATTCCACCTTCTTCTGTCTAATAACTCACTTGTCACTTCGTTACACTGCCAGACGCCAAGGTTGCTGACAAGACTGTGTCACTGACAGAAAGAGAAAAAGAAGGAACAACATTGTATGTTCTGAACAATTCAATTAAGTTCATTCAATTAGCTGAATTCAATTCATCTATTCCTTCTGTGTGCTTATTCTTATTCAGTGCCGTTGACAATTAAATTCAATGCCTTTTTCTCATTCTCTTTTTCTCTGTCTGTCAGAGCACAGTCATTTATCAACCGCCTTACTCCATTTCTTCAACCCGCCACTCACTTACCACCTCCACACCCCACAGCGCAAGTCCTACAGGGACACACACTAATAGTGTATGCTTAAGTTCACTGGACGGCCATGGCATAGGAAAAAGGGATGGGTAATTGCCTGTTTATCCCAAGTGAAGGGAAAATTGAGTACAGGAACCCCTGCCTTCTCCCAGGAGTGGGTTTCACTGAGGCGCTTGCTGCCTCATTCACTCATTCAATCCCCCTGGCCCTCGCTCTGGCAGAAATAAAAAAGTGCTACTCCAGGAACCCTGCTGACAGCTGTCTCGCCAACACACAACCATACAGACACACATACATGCACACAGAGGACAGTGACACACACTCACATATGCTTCCTTCTTACAGGCCAGAAGGATGGCAAGAACTAGATGACTTGTTAACTTCTAGTGATGGAGGGGACGGGAGCAGAGAAAAATAGAAAGTATTCTCAGCACAGGAAATGAAGCTTGCCATCTAGCATTAAGATTGTAGCTGTTGCCATGAATGTTAGCATTCCATTATGGAGAGTGGTGTGAGCTAGCACTAAGTTAGCCATGGAAAGTCCAAAGCTCTCATTATTATCTCATTTTGATATATTAACATACATAACAGCTAATGATTTGAGATATTTTCAAGGATAGTGACTAATTAAAAATATTTATTTATAAAGTCCAGCAAGCTAACAGATTGCAAGAAACAAGAAAAATTTTCAGACTTTTTTTTTTATATAACAAATTCTTTATGTCTTGTTTATCTATTTCCCAAGCAGCAGCTGCAGCGCATGACCTCTCTAGAGGTGAATATCATAGAAGAGATTCTCTTACAACACCCTTCTCCTACCTCCTACGGGCAGCTTCTGAGCTCTGCATGGTGCTGGTGCATGCCGGCAGAGCTCAGAGCTGGAAGAGGCTGAAAACAGAAATGAGAAAACTTGCAATCGACTGTCCAGCATAGCCAGGTAGACAGGCAGCAAGAGAGAGAGAAGGGAGAGATGGTGGAAAGGGATTGGTCTTAGAAAGGGGTCTGGCTGAAGCCTTGTGGCAGTCACTTAATAGGCAGCGCAGAAAGCAAGGAACACAGGGAGAGGAGAGAGCAAAAGAGCAGCAGGGCCAGGACTCCCCAGGACTCATTGCCAGCTTTTTCTTGATTGCTTGCTAGAGAGCGATCAAGCCACTCCTCACATTTCCACCCCACTTTCCCACCCCCGTTTCTCTCCTCTGAGAAATGACCATCAATTTCCCCCTCTCCTCTGAGAAATCCCAATTCTTTTTTACTCCTCCAACCATATGGAACCAGGTGCATTCTGCTACCTAGTGATCGGGCTGTGGATCCACAAGAACACGTCCCTTAGAGTGCCTCTTTGGCCCAGACCACTGAAGTGAATCTTTAATATTTCATAGGTTGAATGTCAGGCATCAATTATTCTGTAATTCTACATAGCACGCAGAGGGGGAAGGCAATGGCAAACGGTTGAAGCGGCTGACCTGTTATCACTGTCCGTTCTGTTCATGTCACAGAGTGAGTGAGTGAGTACAATAGGTGTAAGCAAAGAGGATGAGAGGTGACACCGCATGCAAACTTGTCCAGTTAATGTAGCTCATGTAACAAAGTGGGATTAAAATGTTTGATGGGACATCATAAGAAATATGCAGATAGAAGAAAAATACACACATATGTGGGTTTGTATAGATGGTTCATCATAGATGTGTTATGTTCTAAATAAAAATACCCTCATTAATTTGAACTGGAACCTGTGAAAAAAAATGTACATTCATATAATGTTTTCCATTGTGCCAATTATATTTTACAGTCTTAAAATATGAATAAGCTTGAAGCTTGAATTTCGATTTTTGTTTTCACTCGTGTTTTTGTGAATCAAATGCATTTGTGTCTGTGTCTTAAAAAGCCTGTGTTATGGCACTGGCACTTGACAGCATTGCATGGCTGCATAGTCGCACTGCAAAGAACAACACTTTGGTGTCAAAATGGTGATTTGGAAGCCTCATGAATACTGTATGTTACCTAAACAGGTGTTTCCCATTTGCAGACAGGAGGAAAAAAATGGTCCTCTTTTTAAAAGACTCTTGTTTCTTTTTTCTTTTTTGCCTCTCTTGTATTTGTTTCTGTATCATAACTGTCTATGGTTTTTGCATAAAATGCATAAGGGTTTTGGGATGTAAATGGAATTTTATTCATATTTTGTCCAAATACCTCTTGTAATTTGTATCAGAATTCTTGTACAATTTTTATATTAAAGATTTATCAGTCACTGGCATTTTGTCATCGCATTTTATTAAAATACAAAGGACTTGGGCTTACATATAATCACTAAAGTGTATTTTTTGAACAGTTTATGAAAGTTAAGTAGCTTGAAAATACACCATTCTCTACAATTTAGGTAAAAAAATAAAAAATTCTAGAGCGCCATAACAATGTGTCAATCAAGCCATTTTAACAAGACACTGTGATTTCAGCAGGTTTTACTGGGCTCTTTAATTACCCACTGATAAAAACAACTAGGGAAAAGGCTATCTTGACCAATTAGTGGACGATTAGATTAATAGAGTTATTAAAAGATGTACTGGCATAAGAAGAATGTGCTGCTGGTCTGAGCAAATTAGTAAGATGGTCACTGAAGAAGGGGAAAAAGGACATACAGCACCTTTGACTGATCCTATGCTGAAATTAAATTAAATGCACTTGTGAAAGCTCTATGTTTGGACAGGGAAATATATTTTAAAATATGGCCATTTTACTACAATTACAAAAAGCACAGAATGCTCTGAAAACCAGAAATGCCTTTGATAAATGGAAAAGCTTTTTTTCACACACCTATGAAAGCTTTCATTACTATCAAACAATCAATATTATTTATGTTTGAGTGTGCATGAATTTAAAAATATTAACATTTATGAATATTTACATCAGTCGAAGAAAAAACTGTTTAACGATGGAACAATAATGTGACACCGAAGACAAATACTGACAACGACAACAGACAAATGCAGGGTCATTTTTGCAAAAGCAACCTGTGCTGACATCATTTGCTGTGACTGGGGATCAAATTACAAATTGATATGAGTTCCAGCAGCGATGTCATGTTTGCTCTGGTAACCAACAGGAACATAATGCCTCTTCCCTCCCCTCTGTAAAAGTGAAGGAGTGACACAGGCCTTATTGACCTTGAATTAGAAACCATTCCTCTTTGTCACACACTAGTTCCTTGATGCCCTGTCATCAACTGCACAACACACACACACACACAAACACGCACATTTCAAACATTTCAGAATAAAAGCACTGGATGGTATTGATTGTATGCAAGGTTAGTAAAAGATACTCCCCCACTTTTCACACATATCCTCAGTCACCCATCTTAAACACACACACACACACACACACACACACACACACACACACACACACACACACACACACACACACACACACAC
>JBBPCS010000283.1:9052040-9064407 GCA_037974645.1 Hollardia meadi
CACACACACACACACACACACACACACACACACACACACACACACACACACACACACACACACACACACACACTCCCTTCCAGTAGGGAGGCGGTAGGCGCTGTACGCCACCAAGCTGACCTCCCTGCTGCATAACTGAGCGTGTTTCTAACGGCGGCAGGTCATCGATTGGCCTGACAAATACACTGGCCCTCCGCTGACCTTTGAGAAGCAGAGCTCTTTGCTGTCAGAGAATACATAGAGACAAACAGAGAGAGAGAGAGAGAGAGAGACAGCCAGAGTGAGCTTTGTTGTGTCTGAACTGGAAAGGGTGCTGCCAGGGATGGAGAGGTTGACAGGGCAAAGATGTCCATCAGTCCATCTGTCTGTCTGACCTTAGAGTCAGTCCATTGAAAACTCTGCGTCTGTCATTGACATGCTTGTTCTGTTTTTTAAGATGTTATGTTTCAGAAATAAGTTTCCAAAGCAGTTGAGCAAATTCTACAATAAGATATCAGATTGGTTATTCAAGTATTGTAAACCTGTGCAGACCTCACAGAGAAAAAGGACAAATTATTTCCTCACATTTACCTTCATATTTACAGGCAGGTGCAATATATAGTACAAATAAATAGGGCATAGCTCTCTTTTCCAGCCAAAGGGAACAGTGAAACTCAGGCGACTGTTGTAGAGGTTATTTTACAAATTCAAATGAAAGTCAATAGTGCCTGCAAAGTGTTTCAGCTGCAAACGTCTACAAGCAGCATGTACCGTCTCCAGTCCAACAGACTTGCATGTCTTTTCACTGTGAAGGAAAGCCGGTGCTGTCAGAAAGAACCAAGTCTAATGCAGAGAGAATATGCAAATGCAATACAATAAGGGGCTGAATATGAATCAAGTTGAAATGTGACAGTGTACTTAGACACTGACATGCTGTAAGACTGTAAAATTAGACACATAGTGTATATACATAGTAAAATTGATACCTATTTTGTTATAAGTAAATCATTTTGTGTAAAATCAGCTGCTGTCATTGTCCTAGCTATAGCACAGAGAGAATCTACAGATATTAGCTAATGCTGTTGGCTCACTAAGAGGGCCATCCAATGGCCTTGAAGTGTAAAAGCAGCACAATATATTATAATATATAATCATGTTTTAGTCTGCTGCTTAATAGCCATTTTCTGTCATTTTTAATGCAAATTGGCACTTGTATTGTTACGTTTCTAAACAACACTTCACTTTTAAAAAAAACTATTTTAAATCTTTAAGTCATATCAATAGTAGATTTCTGTCAGCAAAGGCAGTATGAAGTAGTAACCACAGTAACATCAAGGATAAAGTATTACTGCACTCTGCAATACTTCACTGTATGAATCTCTCAAGGCTCATGAATATCAGTTAATGTTTCTGTATGAATTCAAACAAGTCAAACAGATACAAATAATTATGTTGCTAAACTATATCTGACTAATGGAAGGTGTCTCTGTCTGTCAATAGCCTGGTCTGTTGATATGTATGTATGACTGTTGATTCAGCTGTACATCCAATTGACTAGGCAAACATTTTAATCCCACTTTGTTACATGAGCTACATTAACTGGACAAGTTTGCATGCGGCGTCACCTCTCATCCTCTTTGCTTACACCTATTGTACTCACTCACTCACTCTGTGACATGAACTATTTTCACACTAGGCGGAAATGTGCTGTTGCGGGCCCAAGAAAAGGCATTATTGAGGGTGACCTCTTCAGATCTACGGGGCATATTTTAAAGCAGTGTGTTACTATTGCCAGATGTACACACTGTGCAGTGTATTGAGAAGAGAACCCCATTTCCTTTTACACTGCCAAACAGCATGCTGGGTACAGTTTGCTCTCTGTCTCCAAAAAGGCACCAACACCACAAGAGGTCAGGTTCAATGACTCTAATTAGCTGAAATGACGCTTAGCAGACAGCTAGCAGCTAGCTGTTATTCAAAGCAGCCACACCCTTAATTATGCATAATGTTAAGCATTAATATATTTTAAACATGTTATTCATACAAAAATTTCTGTCGTGAAACAAGTTTCAAATTTCGCAAGGGTTGTGATGCTCAAAAAATGTATCCACTGTTTTACAGCCGCTTCTTTCACAATGTGAGCTTAACCCTATGGGTCCTATAGGCTATTTTCAGGGTAATTTCACTACCTTCACTTTTAAGGGCCACCCATACATGCTATATCTTGTTTTTTGTCAGCACAGTCTAAGCTATCCAGATCTTCCATCATTTGGTATATTAATACTTGTACATTTTGCACATTTTTTTTTACATTATCTTATATATCAAAGAAAAAAAACAATGCGTCTTATGAAATTGATATGTTTTTACATGCATCTCACCATAGGATGCTGGCACTCGAGATTTTGTTTCATAATTGTGTAGGGGAGATCGTCTGGAATCTGGCAATATCAGAACCATGATGGCGGGATACTGTATGACTTAGCAATTTGAAAAAATATGTCCTTTGTGCCTAATGGATATAAATGCCTTTGTTTTATTCACTGAAGTCTTGTCACTGAATCATTGGATGAAAAATGTGCTTTATTTGAAACAGATAAAAATACAATATTTATATACATATAGCCACTTCTTCAGCAGTAAATTTTTTTGGGTGGCATTTTTGGTCTCAAAATTACCCAAGTTTACTTCTCTGCATCAGTGACCTGAACTGACCTGCGTTTGTTCATACGCATTTACAGTAGCCTACATGTGCACAGGTGATCTGTGTACTTCTTTTGACAACAACTTTTGAATCATTGCAATGGAAAGCAAATACATTATTTTGTGTTTATTTTTCATACAAAGTGGGATGTCAGCCCTATGTTGGAGACAGTACAGAAATTTGTTGTGATTCAGAACCGGATTACTCAAGAACGCTTTGCCACACAGAGAAACAAATGATAGCCTTGGAAACGGTAGGTTCTGCTGTTTATTTTGATATGTGGTACATTGTGAAGCAATAAGGACTTCCTGACTTATTCAACCGAGTGTAAAATGGGTGAAGAAGGAATTGGTAAAGATAGTATTTTGCAGACGCTTGAGCTGTCTTTATAACGTGATTACTTCAGTGTACAAATATGTGATTAGCATCATTACAAAGCTCTGGTTCCACTCTTTCTTGTGATATGTGCTCGACAGCTATGCAATGACGGCTTCATGAGTAATTCGAACAAGAGTAATGGGTGCGCAGTTGGACGCAGAGCTGTATGCAGATTGTTACTATGGTGAAATTTGATGTGAATTCAAAATAATTTTTCTCAACAGCACTTTTATGTGTAGACAAGCAGCTAGCCTTGTTTGAAAGCTCAAGTTGTGCTGTTTCATGTGATATGCGCATCACCTCGCTGCGATGAATACTTTGTGAGCAATTCAACCAAGAAGAATGGGTGTGAATTTGGACGCAGGCTGTGTCCGTTGGCGCCATAAGGTTAAAGCAGAAAGTCTTTTAGGGCCAGTATACATCATGTGATGTTATAAATAGACGGTTTGGCAATTCAGTTTGTAAAGCCCAGCACTGTTCCTGGACGCTTGGTCTATGGGGATTGCCTTGCCTTTGGTGCCAGCCTCAAGTGGGCATTCGAGAAACTGCAGTTTTTGTCACTTCAGCTCTGGCTTCATACTTCCGCCCTGGATGTTGGCATTTGGTCCCAAATAGCTAAATAGCCAGTTAGCTGTTAGCAATGACAGCCCATAAACCTTTGATTTTCTCAACAATCATTCATCCAATTGACTTTACACTTTCTGGGTGTATTGCTGAGGACTCAAGGAATTATAGTGTCGAGTGTGAAGTTGCTTGGATTCTCGAGAAAGATGCGAGCTGCAGTAGCGAGGCGAAGCAATCACAGACATGTGTTCTGGCCCTGCACTAGTATACCTAAATTCTTAAATGTGATTTGTGATTGTTGTTTCTTGCAAAATGTGAAATTTGTCTTCCTAAAATGTACTCACACACACACACTTACACATGTACCCACACACCATTCAGCCACTGCACTGAGGGCACAAATCAATTTTCATTGAGGACTAACTGATTGCAATTGCATACTACAATTAGAAGGTAAATTACCAGAATTTAGAAGAGCAGAAAAGATTTTATATGTCACTGCTTCATCATAGAGCTGCAAAATTTAAATCTCCATATTTAATATGACAATCAACAGAGACAGGACTGTGAGCAGAAGCACTTAAAAATTTTAGTGAATTGCTGAGGAAATGTGGAATTAAAGGGAATAAAATAGATGGTAACTCCTGAATTCTTATAAAAACTCATCTGTGGTAACATGAGCTTTGGCTAGGATGGACCGCATACACGTATAAGACTTTTTACTGGGCCTTATTGATTTGGTTCTACACCAGTGAGGCCTGCAATGCTGGCTAATGCTATTGACAAGCCATCAGTCTTGTCCAAAAGTGTGGAGGCTTGCAGCTCTTTTTCCAAGACCAACCAAGGAAGGAGAGAGGAAGAGAAAAAAAGAAAGTGAGGGGAAAAACATCAATGGACAGTGATGGAGAGTAGGGAGGAGGGCGAAGATGCAAGCACAGCAGACAGACTCAGACCCCTGTCCATGGTTTGGGAACACTAAATTAGAAAAAAGACAAAAGGGATGAGAGAGGGAGAAACTGTAAACAGCCGCATCGATCCAACTAGTGTTGGGCAAATCAAACCATTACTGCCAGAGTCTCATGCCCCGGAGTTGAGGGAGATACGGTGAATATCTATACACTTCCCTAGTGAAGAGAAAAGTTTGCACCAGCACACACTGGATCTCTTTTAGAATTGTTGGACTTATTAGCTCTTTAGTCTGTTTCACTCGCTAAATAACAAGGTGGAAGTACAACAGGACAGGAAGGGGTTAACTCAGAAGAGGGTGGAAGGGAGGATGAAAAAAGCCCTCTGGCAACCCAGGGACAGAGGGAATGCTGAACTCATCACAAACCCCTCTCCTGGCGTCCGCCAGCACATAATGACCCCAACAAGACGGGAATCCCTTTTAATTAAAGTGAAGGGAGATCAGTTAAGCAGATGGTTGCCGACAAATATTAGGGGAAATAGAATGTTTAATGGTCTGTGCACTTATCGCAGGCTATTTTCCACACCCAGCCCCAAACTGATAAACAGGACAGAGCCTTGTTAATCAACCTTACAACCTTTAAAGCCCAAGATAAGAGAATAATTCGGGATCTTTGTAAATTAGCTTGAGATGTGGCTAAGACTCTGGCCCCTTGCGTACTCAGGGCCAGACTGTCGAGGAGGGAGAAGAATTTCTATCAGTGTAATAGCCTTGCGCCATGGTGAAGAAGTTTGGGGGAAAAGTACTTTTTCCAGGGGATAAAGATATTTTTTATGGTATTTTCCTGAGTTTTTATTCTCCTTGTGGTTTGACCCTGTTGCCACCACCCTACTGCGCTCTTATCAGTGACACAAGAGAGTCACCCGCCTCCGTGGAAATAATCTAAACAGAGAGGCGGGGAATCTGCAGCCCGAGCCGGTGGCCTGTGTGAGCAGGTTAACGGGCCCTCACCCCTCTAAGTCAGACACAGGAGGGGGTGGCCTGTGTTTATTTTGCAGATGATGGATTGAAGAGGAAGGGATTATCGACAACAGTAGCAGCCCTGTGAGAACAGTAGCAGGTAGTATTTTGCTATAAAAAGCCTTATACAGGCCAAGTTTTTGTTGAGAAAGCACACTGCAGCTGTTTCAAAATGAAGGCACAAGACATTCATTTGTTATTCTAACTAATTCCATCAGTGTACCTTAAAGTACCATGGTTTTAGTGTTTTGCCTTTTATGAAAAATAAATTTTTCAAACAAAACTGAAATGTCAACCCAGACCCTGAACACTTCTATGGAGTATTACCATACTACTCCAAAAATTCATGCAACCTTTTTACTTTTTTTTATTTTATAAATAAACTTAATAGCTTACACAAATTGGACAAAGATGGCGCAGATCCCTTTTCCATCAACTTTTTATGTGATGAAATTTTATTGTTAAACCCCACTGTGATCTTACACAGGGGTTAAACACTTTTGGTGTTACACTGTTTCACATTTTGGCACATGATTAACTATTCTTGGTAAAAACAACGTTAAACAACAATATACACAGAATATATATCATATATGAACTATAACTGTATTTATAACAATATACACACACTCAAAAAACACACGTTCATTGTATTGTTGTGCCTCATTTTATGTGCTTAGTTAATAGAACAAAACACACAAAATCATCCACTTATCAGGTTTCCGCAGACATCACTGATCTTCTTTTTCAACATTGTTTGTTTTGTTCATTTAAGCTCTATGTCGTGACCACACTGATATAAACAATAAAATGCAAAAACCTGCAATGAACTTCGACAACTGACATTCAACTTATGCTGTCCTCAGTGACTGCAGGTTTTTGCCAATGCAAATTTCCCTCCCTAATATATTTTACCTTTTTCTAAATTAAAAACACATTGGCTGAACTCAGCAACACCTCTTTCCACCTCCTCCCAACCCCCATCTTTTTTTCAATCATACACAGCAGGATCATACTTCATTTTAGCCAGAGTGTTTCTTTTTTTCTTTCTTTTTTTTTTTAACCAGTTAAGCTTTGTTGCTGTTCTAAGCTGTGTTTTTTTTCCTTACTGGCCTCTTGGAAAAGGGACACAGATTGAAGGTAATTACATAGAGAAAAGCAGACATTTATCAGTGCTTGCGGTTTGGGACCTTAAATGGTCCTGCTGACAATTTTCCCTTACAGTAGGCCACTCTGGAGCAGGCAAGTTCTGTTCGGAGCCCCAACACTGGGCTTGAAGGCTCAGAGTGCTGCCATATGTTGAACCTCACTGGTGCCAGCAGCAAATGTGCTGAACAACGGGACTCAAACCATGAACTTTGGGCCTTGGCAGGGGTGTGTGCACTGGCTACTTGCAGGAGTAGTACGCAGTGAACAAAAAGATATTTTGTGTTAAAGTGTTTTTATTTTTCCACAGTTCGGTCTACCTGTCTGTCCAGTGTCAGATTGAGAACATATTTCATCCCTCTGTTTCTGCAACACACGCACACACATGCATACTCACATTAGTCTGAATATCCATGGAGAACATCCCAGATTGCAATGGGTCACACCTGGTTATACTAACTCCCTGTCTCCCCTCTCGCTCTACTCCCCGGTTCCCACACCGGCGGCATCTGGAACCTATTGGCGGCAGAGTCACACCGAGTCATAAAGCCCTCAAAGGCTCACAAACACACTAGGGCTAGAACGTCAAACAATGTTGGCCCAACAGGCTGCCAACAGACACAATGCATCTTGAACCTGAACAAACCCCAGTGATCATTTTTTATCCTGTCCGTCTCTCTGTATGTCTCTCTGAACTATTCCTCTCTTTCTTTCTCTCTCTCACAAACACCACCTGGGAATGAGTCAAGGGAGAATTTTACATTTTTACCCCTAAATGGAATTGGTACTAATGTTGAGGGAGCTAAATGCAGTGCAGGCGACTGAGACTGTGGAGAAAAAGATACTGATGAGGCCAGACTCTTGCTGTCAAAATAACTTGTAACTGAAACACAAGACTCAGTGCATTCAGATCTTAATATAATTAAACATGCACTGGCTGAATATATTTAAGGTTTTAATGAAACATCCTCTTCAGTCACCATGTTCGCCCCACAGTGTCACCAAAGGGTTAATGGCCGCTTATGCCACTCGACAGTTAATGTGATCTCGCCTGGATAGGATCTTGGGAGCGTGCGAGACCCATTGTCACAAAGCCATCCTTTTAGACATGAGAGGAGCGGGGGTGGGGGACCATTCTGTCACAGTCTTGTAATGCTCTTATCGATTGTCCATATCTGTTACGGAGGCTGGGAAGCACGTCCCAAATTCGATATGCTTTTAATAGGGGCCAAGTTCTCCAAACA
This sequence comes from Hollardia meadi, assembly GCA_037974645.1. Lineage (NCBI taxonomy): Eukaryota > Metazoa > Chordata > Actinopteri > Tetraodontiformes > Triacanthodidae > Hollardia > Hollardia meadi. Next base: position 9,059,983 of record JBBPCS010000283.1, read on the forward strand.
ACACAGTGCTGATCAAAATGGAAAAATAACTGAAAAGATGACAGCGGCAAGAGCAAAGGCTCTGCAATTGAGCAATTAAATAAAACTGAAGTATGTTTCATGTAGTTTTTCTGGCAATGCCCTTACATGCTTTATATATTGCCTTATTTATCCCAGCCATTTCTCCTCTTTTTGATTTCTGTGGCATAAAAAATGTTGGCCAGAGTTTGAGCACAGAAATCTGTTGGAGCTATTTCAAACCAGCATTTTATTGTTAACAAATGCTGCCTTTCATATTGGCTACAATAGGTGATACTTGACTGTTTGTTTGTGCTGGAGGTGAAAATGAGTTTGTAACATTTTGAAGGGAAGGCTTATGAAATACAACGCAGCAACAACACACACAGAAAAATGGCACTCTTTAATGTCGAGCAGGAGCCAGCAATGTTTTTCCACTCATTAGAGGGACTTTGAAGTGTGTCTGAAACTTAAGCTTGGGAAATCTGACAGAGACAAGACTGCGGTGCCCACTTTCTTCTCCAAGAACACCACGATTCAAGGTAACATATCCACATCCTATTAGTTTGAGGTAAACTTACCAATTGGATGCAGACAGACTGTGGTATTTGACGGTACAGAATTTGATCATGTTGCCCATAGTATAAAATACATGGTGAGATAAATACAACTCTGTCAAATTTAATTTCAACTCTCTACTATGACAACAACAGCATTATTAAAAGGGATGAAAAAGGTGGATATCATGTCAGAAGTTACAAGTACTTCACAGGGCCCAAGTCCTAAGGACTCCAATGAGGAGTGCTGCAAAGTCTTACCTCTTTACTGTCAGACCCCAGGGTGCTGTCTAAATTAACTGGGACGAGTGGATTGTTAGAGGAATGACCCTTTCCCTATTCACCCGGTTCTTCCTCCACACACACTTCATCACACATACACACTCTGAACGCCAACTGCTAAGCCTCTATAAATCTGATAAGCCACCCTGTTGGCTCCTGTGGCCAATCCGCGCAGAGAACAACATGGTCGGTATCAGGCAGCTGCAAAGCCCTTGTCAAGCGGGACTCCAAAGTACTCTGAAGGGCCGCACTCGTACCCCTGAAAGCTGGCCTGTCTCTCAGCTCTCCCTTATCCAACCCCAGCTCCTATCCTCTACCCCCATGCCTGGTGATGTCATTATTGAAGTCTTTGGCGTGCTATCCGAGGAGTAAGTTACCATTGACAGGTTCAGAGCCTGGCTGGCTCACCCCTGAGGATTCATGACTTTGAAGCTATTGGCCTTAAGCTGCAAATTATTCTTTTCAGGCTCTCTCTGCTCTACCTACAGCTTTAATCCACACCCTCCTTCTCCTCAGTGCACTAGAGCTCCACCATGCAGCAGCCACCAGCCTGCACATGCACACACACATACACGTAGAGGATAGAGAGATACAGACACACAGAGGTATAGAGAGAGCGCAAAGGCAAACACATGCTCACTCACTATCCTGGATATCTGGAAACACATACTTTATTGAAAAGCCTCATTGCCCCCCCTCCTCAGTACAGTAAAGTTAATAACACCAGCAGGCCAGAGCAGTACCAGGCTCCAGCAGCACGGCAAAGATCCTCTTAGCCCCAGCCCATCCATTCCTCACTCCCTTCATCAGCACTTAGTGGACATCTGTGCAGTGCCAGCCCCCTCCATATGCCACGGCGGTCAGAAGACAAATGACCATGTCAATGCAGTGGCACGCCTGTATGTCTGATGCCACACAGGGGTGCAGGGTGGGCGTGGTGAGGGACAGAGACAGGAAGAAGGCCAAGGCCGGTTAGAAATGGGCTGGGTGTGCAAAGCTGCCAGCACACATAGAAATGGGTAATAAGTTATCTAAACTGTAGACACATGAAATACCAAAACTAAGCAAAGACTTGTGCGAATAAAAAGGCCTGTGTGGAAAACAAAGAAAAACACTTTAAAGACTTGCAGTCTGCAGGCCATAGAGGTGATTTTGCTTGTTAGGGCCCATTAACTATGCTCATACATTATATTACTGCACGCTGACCACTTCGGAAAGCACAACATCATTTTTTTTGATTTTCTTACTTCTGGGCAGACAGCTTTTCATTCAATTTGTGATGGTGTTAAATAAACTTACCGCCTATCCGTCCATTTTTTATACCTGCTTATTCTGGGCAGGGTTATGGTGGGTTGGAGCCTTTTCCAGCACACACTGGTCAGCCAGCATTTTTCCATTCATTTTACTGTGTTGATAAAATTAATTATTACACACTTCACTTAAACAAGTACTAAAAAGTAAACAGAGAATTATTATTTATTCCCTTTTGAAAGCTGTACTTGCACCCTACATTTTAGAGTTGGCCCTCAATTAGCAACTTTTGTAACACAGCCCGACGGATACTGGATTTTTTTTAAAGTCTAGATACTGATATTCATATCTGGGAGTTTAAAAAAATTCCATTGTTCATTTCTTTTTAAATACACAACTATGTTGAAAGACAAAGATAATTTATCCTCACCAAAAAAGTTAAGGCCACATATTTTTTATTTACCTTTCCCCAGTATCTTTAAGTTGATTCTGTATTGTAATGAGTGAAAACCAACAGGTTTGCCTGGAAAGTAGAAAATCAATGTCAATCATGAGGTTTGGAACTGTACTATTGATGTGAAGCAATGAACCTCATCAAAATGACATTAAAACCAACATCTTACATCATGTTCACAATCACAAAGTGATTTTAGAGAGAAGCGTTCTCTCTAACAATGATGTGGAGCTGACAACACAAGACTACATTTGGTAGTCATAATATCGAAGCTGATATGACATTATAATGCAAAGATCAACATTCTTTCCACTGCAAAATAAATATGATGAAATGAATGTGGCTGAAAGGTGACTATAATAACTCAGGAACACATAAGGCTGAACTTGTCATACTTGAAACCCAAGGCTTGAGTTTCAAGTGTAATGCTGTGACTCACATATCACCGTCATGCCCATGCTCCAAAAACAAATTCTGTGTCCAGCCCAGGCTGAAGAGAGGGGGGGATTGGAGGTGGAGAGGATGAGAGATGAGAGAAGGTGTGTGCAGAAAAGTAGGGGAGGAATAGCAGTATTCCCTGGGTAACAGGCTCTGGCAAAGGAACTGAGAGGTGTTTTGGCTTGTGTTACTTTCGGGGAGAGAGAAGCGTCTCCCAGAAGGAGGCTATAAAAAGACAAAGGAGGCAGGAGGCCATGTGGAGACTGTTGAAAAGGAGCAAACACTCACTCCATAATCCCACCACTGCCACCATCACCACAACTTGGGGAAGAGAAACAAATGCACACTGAGACTGAGATTACATAAATAGGTACATTAGATTGCTATTACAAACTCAGACACGGCGAACACATTCACACAAATAAAGCACAAGCTGAAGTTGAACTTAAACTGGTTTTGCACACAGTGTTACATCAAATACATAAGACAGCCACAACAAACAACGGACAGACATCCACCAATGCAAGATGCTGATGGAGAGTTTTAGGCAAGCAGCATTAAACAAATGTAGTTGCATGTGCACACAGCTGGAACTGAACATCATTAGTGCCATTAACATATGTAAAAGATGAAAATAGAGATCAATATCTCAAAGGGGAACTGGAGATATGACTACACACAATGGTCTCAAGAGACCACAAGGCTTGAACACACAGAAACCAAAGTAAGGCCTTAGGCCTTAAGTCACATTCTGACAGTTCAGTATATGTAAATATATAAAAAACAAATACATACAAAACACATGGTTTCACAGAGGGAGTGTTAAACATGCTCTCCTTCTGCTTATCCCTAAATATCTGAACCATGAGGTAAAGTTGTCTGTCTTATGTGAACAAGCACAAAATGTAAATCTGAATTCCGAACACAATACAAATCAAAATCAAATGAATCCAAAGCCCTTCCTTGCTTTTATTTTACTCCTGTCTAGGCCATCGTGGCCAACATGGTCAGTCAAAGCATGGAAGCCTGATTTGATTGAAGGGGATGAGACATGAGAAACAGAGAAGAGAAAAGAAGGACAAAGAATAAAAGAGAGAATGTGCCACATCTAATTCTGAATATTTACGTATAACATGTGCTCTGCAGTTCTTTCCCCTAGCAGGTCCATGGGAACGCAATTCTCTGGCCCTGTGCCTAGGTAAATGTGTTCCCTATGTGTGGGCTCTCTATCCCACTGTGTTGTCCTTACCAGAAAGAGGAGCAACTGGGAGGCAAGGTGCAGGAGAAAGGTGCCTCTGGTTAAAAAGCGTTTTTTCCACACTGACACATATGGTCGCGGAGAGAGAAAGAAAGAGAGAGAGAGAGAGAGAGAGAGAGGTAGAGATGGGGTGGGGCGAAACAGAAAAGCTATGGCTCTGTGGTTGAACCTGAGTGTGGGAGGTCCAG
>JBBPCS010000283.1:9107069-9139768 GCA_037974645.1 Hollardia meadi
GGGGGGGGCAGTATTTTAATGCCTGTTGTCACCACGTAATGTCCTCACGACGACAAAATGCTGAACCAGAGAAACCAGAGAAGACTTTTATAAAATCCCCCTGCTGCCTCTAACGTATCTCGAGGATATTCCAAGAGCAAAACGTATAAATCTAGGTCTTTCCACATCCAACTCCCTCTCCTGAACACTGAACTCTCTCACACACACACACACACACACAAACACACACACACGTTGAGACAAACTAAGATCCTAAAGACGCATGACTGTGTGTTTGAATACACACTGCACACTACTGGGCCCGTGTCGGAGCCAACCTTGACTGGGTTATATTTGAGACTATAATAACATGCTCTCAGTAAGACAAAATGTTGGTCCTCTTTGTCCTGTTACCAAGTTAAATTAAGAATATCATGTCATCATTATTACTGTGAGGCTCAGTAGAATGAATCACATGTCTAAGTCATTTGCAGGAGGTTTAAATCTGTACTATTCCTGAATATTGTTTAACACAGATGGGGGAGCCAGAGAATCCCATGGCCGTTGTTTAGTTAGTTGTCTCCGCCGTTCGCCAGTTGCATTCCATGGTCATGCCATGATTTGTTTTTAATTTACTTTCTCTTCCCACAGCTTACATTTTCTCTCCATCTCTCATCTTGTTATGTGCTTGTGGGGTGTGCGCAGACTACTTGTGAATGAATGTGTGTTCTCATGGATTTATTTATTTGTTTCAGTCAACCACAAGCCGGTGAGCTGAGGAGGAACCGTCATTTTGCGTAAACAGTCATGAAACGCGAGGGAGGGGGGTAGAGGAGAAGACAGAGGAAAGGGAAGGATAAAAAAGAATTGCAGGAACAAAAAGAAGACAGAGGTTTAGCATGTTTGGAAAAGACAGTGACTGTGGGCCTGGGGGCACAGCAACGGCAAATGTGGCCCATTCCCCTCCTGGAGCTTGTCGACAGGAATTTAATGCCGGCTCTAACGTCTCAACAGCAGGAAGGAGGGGGAGGGAGTTGTGGCACAGGAAATACTCTCTCCACCTTCTTCATGTCAAACACAAGTCTGTGTGTGACTTGCCACCTGAGGGACAAATTAACATCCTCCCTGCTCCCCGCCAGTCACACGCTGCACATTACAGAGACACCATTTCAAAAATACAAACAGATTCGTTCACATACTCACTGACTGCCTTTGTTGCCTGCCTCTGGGTCAGTAAAGTTGCAGGACCCAGCCTGTCCCCATATGGAAGCTTTTGGTCCCGCGCCCAGTTTGATTTCCCCTCTGCCTCCCTGATTAAAGCAAGCTGGACATTTCTGTGGAGGTGGGAGAGATGCAGGGAGAAAAACAAGGGAGGGAAAGAGGAGCTATTGCCAAACTTTAGACACTGTTTCAGACAAGTCACACAAACTTGTCCTCCTTTTTCTCCATCCATCTTTCCCTCCCTTGCCTCTATTCTTTCTTTCATTTCCTCCATGCTTGAAAAATTAATCAATGCATACACTACGTAACTCAGAGAAGCAAAAATGTCATCTTTCGCGGAAAGGATTGGCAAAGTCTTTAAAAAGGACATAAATCTAAATTAGCCTGAAGGACGTGGTGAAAGGACTCGGTAGTTGCGAACACATTCATAGTCACCAAGCTGGGCGACACAGCAGGGGTGCAAGAATGTGGGACAAAGTCTGCCAGCTGGCTACACACTGCAGGATGTTCAGCAAACTCGAGTGTCCAGTCCAATACACTGACTTTAGTGGCTTGTCATTTTAGGTATGTTTATTGATGCCAAGATATTTTTGCACAGACACCTACAATGCTGCCACATATGCACTGATGTTGATAATCAATGTAAGCAACAGCAAAGCGGTTCCATCTGGGTTTGTTTCTTTGTACAGTCCATCAGACAAGCCCAGTGTAATGTCAGTGAGTGATGAGTCAGAAAGCTGTGGGTTTTGTGGGGATGGAGAAAACAACAACAAGCTGGGCTAGCCCAGGATTGTGTCTCAGGATGATGACATCATGACACAGTGAGTAGGAGGTAAAGAGCAGAACAATAATCATTCATCCCCATCAACCTCTGGCTCTGTTACACAAACCCTCATTGATCTTCCTTCCCACTTTCTGACAACCACACTGGAATAAACGACTAGATAATGCTGTTAATGCACACATACCTCGATACAGTGAAATATCACACAGTAATGTGCTTTCTTAAACATACACTGATGAAGAAGTGCATGTCCACACAAAGAAATTGTAAGTTATGTGACATTTCAGGGATATTTATATGCATGTCCAAGTGCATGCACGGGTATGTATGTGAATATAAATCTAGTAAGTCTGTGTGTGCACTTGCAGAGATAAGATGAAACTCTAAACAGCCTTTTTTTTTTACTCTGGAGGCCTTAAACCAATTTATACACCAACTCCTTCCACCTCCTCACATACAGCCCCATGATGTTTAAATTAAAGAGGGAGGGGGGAGTCGTGGTGGTGTGGGGGAGCCGTGTAAAGGAGAGAAAGAAAAAAAAGTTTCCTGAACATAGTAGAAAATTATTTTCTCTGGACAGTTTTAAGAGTCGACATCCTGTGCTGGAGTTCTCTAATCATCACCAGCGCAATTTACAATCAGAACACACAGCAAGCCAGTTCAATCCAGCTCATCTGTTGACTTTGGCCCCAGCTGAGCTCTGCGTCCTGCTCTGCGTGTGTGTTTGTGTGCATGTGTGTGTCTGTGTGGGCCTGTCTGTGTGCTGTTGCCATTTGAGACTTGGGTGACTCGGCACTGGGCCTTGACAAGGGTGGGGTGAACCTCTGTGGGGCTGAGGCGACCGCACACATGCATATGTTCCCTCTTTCTGTCATATACACATTTCCACGCTGTTCTTTTTTGTACAAAGGCACACACCATAAAATGTCCACTGAACAAACATGGAAATGCACTTGAGCACACATGCGAGCATAACTAAGATTTGGGCATAACTGAGCACTTGATAAACACAGATATGCACGTCAGCAGGAGACTATTGCAACGCAAAGAGCCTGAAACACAGTTTGAACAGATTTACCACAAAAATTCCCACACATATATGGTTCTATACATACATGCAATAAGAAACTGCACCCTGCATACTCATTCAGTGTGGCCCTGGTTCACAATGCACAGCCCTTGTCTACACATCAGTATATATGTGTGTCCATGTGTGTGCCACACTCAGGATGCTCTCCCACCCACAGTTCCCTTGGCTGGCCTCCACTAAACCCAAGCCCAGTGCGGTGCTGCTGCCTTGCCGCAGGGCTGAACACAGCTCACTGTGTGTCTGCCCCCTCACAGCCCCAGACTGTCCCGACCAATGTGCTTCTGATTAGGTGGCTTAATTACAGCTGTAAAAACAATGTTGATATAAGCCTCAAAATTGCAGTGTGTCAGATACTATTAGCCAATGTTGGACTCCAGCCATTGTTATCCAACTCCCCCAGTGACCCTCCCCGCCTCTCCCTCCCTCTGGCTCCTCCCATACTTTTCCTCACCCTTATGATTTTTCCTCTCCCCTTCACATTTTCTTCCCTCTTTCATGTCACAAGCTGCCACACAGGCAAAATCTGACAGGCCAAATACTCCGCAAATAAGCTTGACCTTGATGCAGCCAGGAACATCATAAAAACCTAACACGTTGCATACCAACGTGTTAGAAAAACATGATAATAAAAGCAGAAAAGAAAGAAAAATCAAAGAAAACCCATCCACTTCAGCTGATCAGGTGTAAATTTCACTTTATTTGTTTAATTGGCTCTTTGGCTTGAGCTGCTCGACCTTTTTTAGTGGTCTGTGGTTGTTCAAAATAAGGGCTCTGGCTCTGCAAAAGAGTAAGAGGATATTTTATTCGCAAACATTGCAAGGCGGTGAAGGCTTCCAGAGAGGGGTGGTCAGACAGTCTGGGACAGGACACAAGGCTGTATGTTGGGCTCTTTGTGTTTCAGTGACAGTGACTAAGGAGCGGGAGTGCGAAGTATGCCAGAAGTCTGTTCCAGGGAAAACTCAGCAACACCACTGAGTGCAGTCAAGGAAGAAAAGCAAAGTTAAAACCTCAAATATGCAAATCCTGGGTGGTCCAATCTTGACTGGTCTAAGAAAAAGTCCCCTTTTTTGTCTGTCTCCATCCTTGAGGCAACTTCAACATTGATTCTCCTGAGAACCAGGTGTTGTGGATGAACTGCAAACATCCATCAGGCTCACTTCCAGCTAATCAGTGGAGTTAAGACAACAGACACTGGAGAGACCAACAGAATAGGGCTGCAGCTAAAGATTATTTTAGTAATCGAGTATTATTCCGATTATTCTGATGATTAATCAAGTAATCGGATAAGAAATACTTTTGCATTATTCAAAAGCCATGGTAAACATACAAAAGAGAAAATACTGTAAGAGAGGTCTCTTAAAATTAACAACTAATTGTTCATTGATTGCAGTGACTATGGTCAGCAGGTGGAGAACAACCCTTCAACATAGTAAATAAATGTACATTAGCCAGTTATGAACTAACACAAGGTTTAGAATGTAAGAGTCAAAGTTATCATGACATATTTCGTTGTTGATACATGATAATTATTTACTAGTTGCACATTTTTTGCTGTTGGTTTTTGATGTTTGATGTACAGTGTGTGTATTGCTGTGGTAAAGTGCGCCTCCTAGTGTTATGACCGAGAAGTTAGATGAAAAAGCTGATTAGTCAGCAGTCGGTAAGGGAAGGAGGTTTGGCCCGTTACAGCTCTTGGGACCGTAAATTTGGACTATTTGGATTACCTTTTGTGGAATACAATTTTGCAATCCATGCCATCACTGTATGTCCTGCATCCATGGTGTTGTGTGTCAGTAGTAATCATCCGTGCGAAACACAGTGCACTATAAGTGTACAGTCATATGGAATAAATGAAGCTTCTCGATGATTTTTTATAATCAAGGAATTATTTCAGACCTACAACAGAAGTTGTTAGAATTTGACAAAAATGCAGCAGAGTGAACTGAGGGACATGCCAAGGGTGGGCTTCCAAGCGCTACAGGCCTCCATGGTGGCCTGCCATAGCTCTGTGGCCTTCTCAGCAGCTGGCACTGCTCCCAAATGTGTAATGCCTGGTCCCCAAATTCAAATTGGTATGAAGAGTGAGACAGACTGAAATGAAAGTGAGGAAGCTAACTACCCAGGCCTGTATTGACTCTTGCGGACAGGGCAGGGTGTGTCTCTGCACTCCCCAGCCTTGAAAGGCTGTCTTGTCACTAAAGGTGGAGGCAATACAGTATGCCATCATTTGAATAATTGATGACTGATTCCTAAGTAATCAGTGTCCTCACAAGACAATGCATCCTCTCTCTCCCTGGTGGAGAGAAAGAGCTCGGCCTGTTTTTGTCCCAATGCCGTTAGAAGCAAAAGGTAAAAGCTTTAATGCACTGAAGCCACTGGAAGTGCTGCCTCTGAAGGACTCCCCCTGGAATCAGCTGGGATGGTGTGTCTTTCCTTATGAGGGGGCCTATCAGAGTGGCCTTCCAGTAAAGGGAGAGAGAGACAGGCAAAGTAGGAGAGGAACATAGTGGACAGAGGAAGGTGTGTACATGCATTTAGATGTACGAGTGCACACTCAAGCGTTTTTGTGCTGTAAAATGTATGCAACAGTATGTATGAAGTTTGTTTAGGTGGTGCACATAAAAGTATTTGTGCTCATGTACAAAAATGTCTTCACAAGTGATAATGTGTGAGTGTGTCCTGGAATGTGCAGCCCCTTCCTCTAAACAGGAAAGCAGTACAGTTAATAGCATCACCACCCTTTCCCCTCGTACAAAACGGTGGCAAGACCAGACGAACTTCAACTGTGAGCCAATCTGACCCTGAACCATTTTCACACTGAAACTTTCCTGAAATTTTCCTCAAAGCACCTGGCAGAATGAATATGGTCAATTTGTCAATTTGATCAATCTCTTTGCAAACAATTTTCCTGCTATTTACAAGATACTATGTTACTATGTTAATAAGGCAACAGAAAACAGAAGAATCACACATTTGTAATGAAGGAAGAGCCAATGACTCTACTACCTCTTATACAGACAATAGCAGGTAATTAGTGAGTCTGTGTTTTGTTTCTTCAGGGGAATCGGGCTGTGAGGTCGGGGCTGTTGTGTCTGTTGCACTGGGACTCTCATCACTTGGCCTGTGCGCATTTACCATGTGGGTTCCTCGTAATAGGAGCCCACACTTCTATCCACACACACAAACTGTCCTGTTATCACCTCATAGAGCAACTCTGAGGGTCACACAACACTGTCCTGAAAAGATACCAAGTGTGAAAAAACATACAACCCTGTGACTCCTGGGAACTACAAACTATTACATGTAAACTCTAATCACTGTATGTTTCTGGTTGAAGCACATATTATAAGTCATTTTTACAAAAGGCAACAAAAGCTGACTTTAGTAAATCCTCTAGACTGCATATATCTTGTAGAGCTGGTTATTGCACCTCTGTATTTTTTTAGTTCCTAAATATGTGTGGTGTCAAGTATCAAAAAAAGATGAATATGTAATGAAAAGAATCATTATCTGCAACCTTATGTAGTTTTGGTATATGTGTTTAAACCCAGGTGTCATTTTGCCTGTTATGATGTGTTTATTCCAACATTTTAATATAAAATCAGTAAACGTGCCTTAAACATGCTTTAATGTTTCACAAGAAAAAAAAGTATTTCTTCTGTTTTTAGATGACTTGTAGCTACAGTAATAGTTCTAAAACATTAACTCTGGGTCCCAATGAAGCTCATGGCGCTGTAGTGAGGTAAACGTAACTTACAGTAAGAAAGTGCACATACAGTTCCATTTCGTCTGCTGAGATGTTTGCGGGAAAGCAGTGAGATCATTTCAATATCAAAGGCATATATTTGCTTCATTTGCATTAAACAGGGGAGGGTGGAAGCACATTTGGAGCTAAGAGGAGGTCCTAATCCCAATCAATCAAGACATGTTACTTGTGCAAAACCACATAATTAGAAAATGCACAAATATCATAACTTCTGAAAAATATCCAATTATGATTTCTTTTTATCCTTCTGCACACGCCTCTCCAGTTTTCATTATGCTGTGACAGTAAAGTGAAACATTATTTAATATTTAGTGATGAAAAAGGGAAGAAAGTCTCTCCTCTAACTCATGTTAGAGAAATAAAATTGAAGAGACAGTGAGACTCTCAGAGAAATATGCTGAAAGTGTCAATGCTGCTGCTTGAATATGGCAAAATTGCTTATTTTCAGATTCAGCTACATCAAGCATTTTTTTTTCCCCTGGCTGTTTGTGAAAGAACTTGCATATTCATGGCCCGCTTGTTTTGAGAACCTGTCACTGAGCCTGTTACATAGCTCTCCATGTCTATCTGTGCAGGATGGCGTCAGAGCCAAAAACACCCCATCAGGCCTAACACTGTCCAACTGACACAGTCAGGCAGTAAAACTGACAGCCAATGGAGTCTGGCCTAACAAATGAACCGGACATAATAAACCACTGACACAGGGGTCACCTTCTGTCACTGCCTATGTATCCACTCATTCATACAAACACACAGAAAGCACATATACACATCAAAAGGACAATGCGCCCCGCATCCTACTGCTATTAAATACCCAAACTCTCACAGACAGCCACAGAACATCACTTGCATCCTCCCACTTCTCTCCTTTGGCTGGGTTAAATCCAGCAAAACCCCAGCCTTGTATTTGACCTGCCTCCCACCTCAGCTGTAAAAGAGCGAGTGCAGGAAGGAGGAGCTGGTGAGCACCGGGCAGCACTTCTCAGACAAGAGCAACTATGGATTTATGACTTAAACTTGGCTAGTTATAAGGTCAATATAATATTGAAATGCATGGGAATAATTCCCCTTCTGCGTAGACAGCTACCTTCCCAAGTCTGAAGGATTAATAAAACAACTGGTGGAGTGTTTTTTTGTTTTTTTTGCTGCAATGAAAGTTCTCACTGACAGCATATCCCCCTGTGGCTCTGAGAAACAGAATAGGTGTTCGATGGGAGATCTATCAGCATGGCACTCAGGTCAGGAGCCTTTCATGTTGAAACCATGCACTGACAACACTTGTATGTGCATATATGTTTGTATTTCTGTGCATTTAGGTATATGTTTGCCTTCAATGTGAAGGTAGTATTGTGTAAGTGGTGGTGTGTGTTATCAATCCAGCTTCCTCCTCCCACGCTATGACTACTGAGTTGCCCCTCCTCCCAACCCTTCCCTCTGCTGCACAGCCTCTGTACATGGAGAGATCTGCACAGTCCCTGAGGAATCTCCCGTGTCAGTACATTACCTTATAAGTGGAGGCATTGACTGTGGGGACTCTTTGATACACATTCACATACAGTACAAACACAATTGATCTTCAGCGGAGCATTAGGAGGAGGGGGATGCTGGAGAAAGATCTACACACGTATAACAGATCACAGGCCTTCTTGCAGAATAAGAACTGTGTGTGCAAGAAGGAACAAAATGCTCCTTTGATAAGGATGTGACAAGGAGCAATCTTTCCCCGGAGCCAGCCGCTGAGCACTGAACACTATCAGCAAACTGGTAAAGGCTCAGAGTGCCATAAAAATGTAATACTATCCTATCTGTGCAACCTCACATTGGGCATAATGCAACTGGCTGTATTAATTATATATTTCTTTTTCTTTTTGCATGAGCAGATTTTACCCTTAGGGATGCTAAAATAATGACTCCATCTTTTGACAACATTTGCAGCTCAATTAAAAAGAGTTTATGTCAATCTTCCCCTGTGTGGGCGCTGCTGGTTCACCATGTATACGGCGGTAGTAGTGGGATGTTGTCATCTACGAGCCATGAAGAGTCAGAGACCTTAGATTGTCATGACAATACACAGAGGTTTAACTTCAGCACTGACTTTCTCTCAAGGCAAAATAAATATTCCATCCACTCCCCACACTTATTGGTAAAAAGAATTATTTACACATTTTATGTTTTTTCAGAGATAGGGGGAAAACATACAAAAATCAGTGACTAATCGATCCCTCCATTTATATTTAAAATTTTTGAAAAGATGGACGTTTGTTAGGTTCAAATAAACACTTTCTCTTAGATGTGGATGCGAGCTCCGACAGCAGTCAATGATACGTTTTAAACAAAAATAAATGAATTGGAGTGTTTTTGCTTTCAGTGAGAGGAGAACCCTAATGAGAGTGATCACAGATGCCAAGACCAAACACTTCAAACAAAGGCAGCTTGTTCTTTCATACAGTACATGAACTGAAAAAAAACCCTTTAAAGATATTCTCTTTAAAGAAAAACAAAACAAAGAGAGTGACAGAAAGAGAGATAGGGGAATTATATTGTCTGGCGAAGAAAGCCTGAAGTGAAGATTCACAACCTATTTGCTATCTGTCTGGGAAATGGTCATAATTACATAATTTGTACGAGTAAAAGCAGAGGAATTTATAAAATTACGAACAATAAATTGCTATAATTTTGAGTCTCCCCTCGCACTACTTACTCTGCACCCTCACACTGCTGCATGCAATGCACACTATATTCTAAATGCTTTATCTGCCCATATTCAGATAAGTTGTGCAAATAAACAAGTGAGTGAGTGAAAAGTCCTGCTTGGTCTATTTAAACCCTCCCCCGCAGGCAACAGTATTTACAAGGAAACGGTTATCATTTAGTCTCTGTTGCGGATCAAAATGTCAAGCTCCACAGAGAATCTGAGTAGTGCTGTTAGGGCCAAAAGTGCAGTTTTAGAGCCCCAGGATCTGAGAGAAAAAAAATGATTTGCAAATGCCCAAATATGTCTAATTGACCTGAAATATAGCCTGTGTGTAGGAACTGTTTGAAATCAATGCGAAGAGCGAAAAGAATATCCTTGAAGGAACATTTCAGATGATCACACCGCGTGTCTTTTGGAGCAGCATTATGGAGTATGCAAGAATTATGAAAACAATCAAGAAGTCATCAAAGGTCATGTGAATTAAAATTACAGCAGTTGCTGCAAATTAACAGAAAGTGAGGTACAGCCGTTTTTCACCTAGCACACCAGTATAATAGGAATACACTGAGCGCTATTGTAGATTATATGAACATTCTGTGGACGTGAAAGCCATTTGTGAGTGAATTTACACATAATGTATTCCCTCTGTATATGTTTATTGTGTGTGTTTATTGAGGTAAATCAATAGACGGTATTTCCAGCCTTGATTGGATTCACAATTAGCTCTAGTAAGGAACTCCCTGACAGTAGGCATGTTAGATTCAGCACAACCAACCTGATTGTCTTCCCCTCACATCAACAGCCACTCCACACCATCCTCTCTGCTGTCCAGGTGCCTTGTGGGTAACGGTGAGGACTGGAGGGAAGTTCCTCCCGTGTGGCGGCTGGGCCGTGACAGCGCCAAGATGCTCTATGACCTGCAAGGAAGGGAAAACAACATCAATGGTAATTCCCCTTCAAACACTTTAACTGGGATGAACTGGGTCCCACCGAGCCCCTCTAAGTGGACTTGCATTGATCGCAGAAATCCATGAATAAATTTAGCACTAATTGATTTTTTTTCCTCCTCAGAAAATAAATCTCTAATTCTGAGTAGAGGCAGTGAATGTAGCAGATTGTGCAACCACCTTCCTGTTCCTTTAATCTGTAGGAAATACATTTTGAGAACTAACTTTATAAACTACAAAAATATCCAGCGTCCTCTGATACCAGCTGATACCAGGAAGCACGTTTTTTTCTCTGTAGGCACAAAGTTTTATCATTTTGTGACTTGACAAGAGTCAATAGATAAGTCCACCTTGATGTCAGTTGCTTAACAAACAAAGATAATTCATTGTGTTTGGATTGCAGAAGCGACAAGCCCAGAAATTAACCCATGAGGTCCTCGGGATTTCAGCTAACATTTAATTGCTTTCAGTGGGGATTAAAGTAATAGTTGAAAGGACAAAATGGTGTCACAAATGCATTTGCAAGCGTTCCCTATTCCTGCACCCTGCCAGTTGGAAGAGTGATACCATCAATATTGGAAGAAAGCATTTGCAAAAGAATCCAAGCATTAAGTGCAAATGCTGAATTGTTGTTACAATGTGGAAGAAAGCATTTTTTTAAAAAGCTCTCATGAAAGTGAACTGCTGACGCAGTTTAATCAAAACTGATAAAGGCAAAATGGTTTAAGATCTGTGAGCATTTTTTAACATTTACAAATGGTGAGAAAATTTCCTAACTGTTCTTGACCAAAAAAAAAGCAAAACCAAAATGACATATTTCTTTTAATAATTGTGGAAATGTGGCTCAATCAAAAAAGTATCCTCAGTATCAGTATCTCATTAAGCTATATTTAAAAGACAAACTATTTAGCCCAAGGACAGGTGTGTTTTTTAAGCAGAGCACTTATTTTCATCATGCTATATAAATCTGATCTGAAACACTCTGGAGCATGCCGTTTAATCAATGGATCCTGAAGTTATAAGGCTGTTCTTCATAATATGTTTTTCTCACTTTGCTTTAGAAAGTCATTGTTACAGCTGAAATCACTGCACAGTAAAATATCACAGTTTTGTAAATGGAAAGTGACTGCTTTTATTCTATGCAAACGCCAAATTAGACATTGCATTTGAAAATGCATGTTTGGTCTGTAATAGTATAATAATAATAATAATAATAATAATAATAATAATAATAATAATGGTTAAATATACCACTTTGCATAGAACTGCAGCATATATTGTTTATTTCAAGTTGTCAATTGAAATAGTCAGGGTGCTTATTCTTAGTAATGATTGAGGAGTCTTGATTTGGGAAGTTGTAGATTCAGGTATCATACTGCCACCTACTGGTTGACACTTTCCTCAAAGATGTTCAGTCGGTCAGCGTGCACTCTAATGAGTTCCTCATGATTAAAAACATTCAGTGATTGCAGGAAGAACAACGTCTTCAGTAGCATCTATGAAAGTGAAATATTTCATTTAGTTTTACTTCAAAAAATGATCTGCATCAAGTAGGACAGGAAATGTCCCATGTGTGCCCTGCATAAAAATTGTGCCTTGCGCCCTTTAAAGCATACATTGCTGAAGATATGGTTATGGTCTATCAAGACTACCCTCACTGACAAACCTCACTTGCTCAGCCGTGCAAAGAAAAAAGGTTTCCTGAAATGTTCCTTTTTGTTTGATGGATGAGTTGTACATATAATGGCTGGGCATTACCTCTGCAAATAAACCAGACTTGACATTGCCCTGCGCTGGAACATCTGGGACGCCCTAGAGACAGGATCAAAGGCTCTCCGCGTCCTTGGACTCTATCTGTGCCAAACACGCACAGCAAGCTCAAGAACAGCTATCCAGCACATTTCAGTCATCATCATCTGTACTGGCTGTGTTTGTTAGTCATCGGCTATTTCTGTTTAATTTGTAGCAGTCATATTCCTCAGTGTTTTCGCCATGGTAACTGAGTGCAGTGCAGCTAGACATAACAGTAAATTCATTTATGAGCTTAATATCCCACAACAAATTTATATTTTTAGTTAAGTGGAAACATGAATGTGATGTTGAACATCAAGTGCTAGATTCTTTCTAGCTCTTTTCCAACTGACACGTCAGACTAAACAGCGTATGTGCTCGACTCTCATCTGTACTATACTATTGGAGCTGCACTACAACACAATTCACATTACTTGGGATTTGTTTGGAGAGAGCCAGCCAACTGCATAACCTTAATTAGTCAAGCTGTATTCATTCAAGTGATTACAATGCCCCGCACAGTAGTTCAGAGAAGCATCTGTCACTTAAACTCAAATGATTTCTCAATGTTTCCACTTAGTGAAATAAATAGATTGTGTGAATGTCAGTAGTTAGTAGTTTAGTAGTAGTTAGTAGTCAGTAGTTTATTCTGATGATTTTGTGCCCAAATAAAAAAAATAATTTTGGCTTAGGCTACCACTATTATTTTCATTCTTGATAAGTTTGTAAATTATTTTTCTGACTGATGGACACATTTTTGAGACTACAAAAAGTTGGAAGAGTGAAAAGTTCTCAATTTGCTTTTTTTTAAATTTTTTACCAACAGTCCAAAACTCAAAAATATTTGATTTACAATGATATAAAACAGATAAAATCTGCAAATCGTCACATTGGAGAAGCTTGAACCAGCAAACTTTTAACTTGCTAAATGACTTGTGCAATTACACAGTTATTAAAATTGTTTATACATTTTATGTTGATTGACTATTATTTGAGCGTTAATCTTGTCCACTACATTTTGACCAGTTAAGTACACTCAAAATGCAAAAAGCACAGCATATCTTAAGCATTATGTTAATTTTACCATGGCAGAAAAGGACAAAATGAGGTGTATCGCTTTTTTCCCAGGTTCTTGAGTTTCATTGTGTTTGCCATTTCTAAATCTCCCCAAGGCTCTGCATCTGCTGCTTCCAGTGTGCACAACTGGGAAAAAAAATCTGGATGTCACTTTTATGAACTAGTCATGGTGGAGAGAAGGGAAAAATGACGCAATCATCAGACAAAGGGTTTGGGTGGTGGAGCTGGGGCCTTACGAGGGGCAGGTTGCAGGGATCGCCCGCACCTCGGCAGATGTGCCTCGGTGTCACTTCGCATCCGCAGCAGAATGAATCACCCAACAGATGTTTAACGTCAAGGCCAGGCTGTCACGCCAGCCATACACACACATGCACACACCAGCCATGCAAAGATATGCATACACACGGAACAATTTATTACTACATTAGGAAGAGTGGCTCCACAAGGGGTCAGACCAAGGCACTGACGTTCACCTTGATGTGACTTTGACCAAAAATAACAAAACAGAGATTTAACTGAACCTATAGCAAAGTGTTTGTAGGGTAGGGGGAAAAAAATCCTGTGATGTGCACTAAATACACACAACACACTGACTGATGTGTAGTTCTGCTCAAACTGGCTGAGTCTCATGAAATGTTTCTACAGAATAACGTATTTTCAGACACTCTTTTTGATCTCTGGCTTTTACCATCTGAAATCAACCCGTCAATATTGAAAGACAAGATAAGAAAATACCAAGATATTTCTGCACCAGCAGACGAAATGTTGTTCTCAACCTTTGTACTGTCACACCATATTTCCACGTGATAATTTATTGCCATGAGGAAAATTATGATAAAACAAGCCTATGCAATTTAATTTAATTTACAATTTTTATTCTCTAGAACAGGTCCTGAACCTACTGTCATTTAAGGTGAACCATCACTCAAAATCAATGATTTTGTATGCCATGGGTGTATCGTTTTAAACTATGCCATGGTACCAAGCACATTAAGAATCACTGTGTTAGAAAAGCGCAATTGACGGTAAGGAGCTTTTCAGAAAGAGTTGCTGGATCTTTGATAACATTCTTGAGGCCCTTTTCGCCTCTTTTGGAGAAACCCAGGCAGATAAAAGAAACACTCGGGTGGATTAAAGTGTTCAGAATGTATCGGCATCAAACCACAAGAGTTTTTGCCCTCTACATTTTTCAAACACAGTCAATAGATCTAAATATTTTACTGTGCCCAGGCCAATTTATTGTTTGATGTTTAAAAACTTGTGTGGAATGAAAGAAAATTCATTAAAGAAGATGCCCCCAGAATGAGGCCCTACGATAAGCCTTGAAAGTCTAGTTTAACTGGGATATTGATCATTCTCTTTCTTCTGTGACAAAGGCCACCAGGGACGCTGGAGGTGTCGGTGGATGAAGGCGCGCTGCCAATAACACCAGACGTGTGTGTGTGTGTATACACACTGTAGGTGAGGCTGGGAATTGCACTACTGACACTGAAAAATCCAATAACTCAAAAATGACCAAACAAACATCACATTCTTGATTTCTTGCTGGTCAAAAGAAGACTCAGCGTGCATTCGGGTTAGGATAAAGCAATGTGAACTTCAGGCTTTTGATTTTTGAAATGCATGACAGATAAGACTACAATATTTTTGTACTTAATTATACAGCTATTTGAGGCCACTGGAACTAGTGAATTAAAGTTAATTTAAAGTGTGTCTGTTTCATTGATAATCCCTAAATTCATCTACAACTTTAATCTGATCACATTCCCAACTCTTAAACAGGAAATGTCTTGTGTCCTGTCATAGTGTAAAAGGAGCAGCTCCATTATTGACTATGGATTGTTCTGCTTAATAAGAAACTGGTTCAAATTCACAAATCAGAACTATCACAAAAGCAACAAATTGTATTGGGTTCTATTTTAGTGGATTTTCCCCTTTAGTTGCCCAAAGCCTGAGGGTAAACTTTAAAACATTCAAGCTTTTCTGCAGGTGTAGCAATACCCTTCATGGTTGACAGCAAATTTTAAAAACTACACCGTACCAAAAAAGTCTTATGCACAAGCTGGAAAAGCAAGAGCAATTTCTGGAAGAGGAGGACGGTCCATCATAGAAATCCTCTTTTGAAATATACATCAGAAATATTCTGCATGGTAAAGGAAAACTTATCTGATTGAGCTATTCAAGCTTAGATTACCATCAAAGATAACTCCTGAATTTCTGGGAACTTTCTTGACATCAGGAGACAGACTAACCACAGCATAATTAATTAAATCTTTGGAATATGCAGGGAAAAGTGTTCTTTTCCCTGAGCTGCAAAACATTACACAAGCAGGACTTGAAAACTGTCAGGAGTACTTAAAAGATTGACAGGCGATTTAGACTCATACTTTAAAGACAAATATAATGACATATCAAGCATCAGTGTCCCATGCCCAATATCCATGTATAAGATCAAGTATTATTAGGATTACAAAATGAAATTTTGACCATGAAGCTAGCTATAGCAAATAAGGGAATAATGTGTGTATAGTGTGTAGATGTGAATACATTTAAGTATTGTAAATAACAAATTACACTAATACATTCATCATCCATTCTACAGGCCTGCACACAGAGGTTATAAGGTGGTTCCCTTTGCCACAGTTGGAAGATGCAGTATCCTAAAAAAGCTCAGCCGTGTTGACTTTTAGATTACTGCATCTGCCTTTGGAAATTATTACATTTATATTTGCATCTACAGACAACAAACTTGGAGAACAAGTATCCTCATCAAGGACACAATGACTATAACTTCAGAAATTCAAAGAAACCAACACTATCTGTACTCATGTACTCAAGGCAAATGACTCCAAGTTACAGTGAACAGAAAAAGGGACACAATTTCACAAAAACAATATCAATGCCAACTCTTCATGCAACTCAGGAATACAGCAAAATTATTGCACTTAATTCTTTAAAAAAATGTTTTAAAACATATGCGGGAAGAATGCTTACACCATTAAGCAGAATTGTGAGATGATGTAAATATGACAGTCCTTTCATTTTTGAGAAACACTCTTTGCTGACCACTGTGTTCAGCCGCGCCTATCTAAATCCAAATCTGTTTTCCACAATCTCTTGTATTTTTCTTCCTATCTCCCCTGAAAATCTGTACGTTGCTTCGCCTTATCTACCATGAAGTTAGTGGGCCAAATTACAATTACCATTCTGCAGCTGAATGAGCAACTCAGTAAAAACGGAGTAAATAAATACATTGACCAGGGGTGAAACAGGTCCTTACATTGAAATGCAGGAAGACCTGCTAGGCCATAATGTCCCATCAAGTCAAACTGCTCACTCTCTGCAGTAGCTGGTTTCTTCCATGGTACATGTAGAAGCTTGAATAAAGAGAGGAGTTTGAGCCATGTCAGTATCTCTGTTATTGGCAACATGTCACAGAAAAATCAGGTACTTTAAGTACATGAAATATGGTGCTGACTCTTAACCATATCATTAACTACTGAGCTGCTAGTTAATTTGGGTGTAGCCTACAGGGAAATAAATGCTGAAAAACAATCCTACCGAGATCCTGCATCTGAACACGAAACATTGACATTTTTAAAAGCTACACCACCAGCAACTCTAAACTATAAATCGCTGTGCAGCACACAGCTGTTTCACAGTTCTCTGAGAAGATCCGCACCAGACATGTAGCACATGATTGAAGCTTGACTGAAATCTGTCAAGAAAGCCCAGGTGGCAAAAATATGGGCTAGTTTCCAAGGCAACATGTAACACCTACAGTATTAGTTCATCATCATTAACAGTGCTCGAGTCGTTTCATTGCCATCTTCACAAATGTCTCTAATTAGTTACAAACACTGGCTGGTAATAACTTATACCCTCAACTGATCAACTAATATATGTCTGACCCACATTTTATCAGAGGCTCGGGTCACAGACTGAAGTTTGCTCTGTAAAGCATTTTAAAAAGTGGGTGGAGGGGCAAAATTTTAATGATTTCCATGTTATCCCTGAGAACCATCATGAAATGCTCAAGTTTTAAGTAGGAAAACATTAACAACAAAAACCAAGAGCATGTTGTAGGCAGAATTAGCACTGCACAGTCACAGTTCAAATGATTTACTTTGACACTGACCCTGATTTATTAAAAAATTCAAATCACATTAAGTAGTTTTAGAGGTGTACAAACTTAATAGCACATTTTCACATAAAACTAGTCAAATAGGTTGTTACTGAATATACTTTTTATGCCCCCAGTGCAGCAGTGAAAATGTCTGCCAGAACTCTGTCCTTCTTTCCAAGTATATAAGTCTCCTTTGAAAAGACACACAGCAGGAGGTGAGGTGTGATCTTCTTTCTTTTTACTGACTGACATGGCTGATGAGGGCCCATCCTGCACTTTGGCAGGAGGGTAGGCCAGCATGCAGAGGTGGCGCCCACCAGGGTATGAGGAGGGGACGACATAGTTGTCCTTCATAGATATTCCATGCGCAGCTTTACCCTCAGCTGCCCTGTCAAGGTCTGTGTATGCTCCTCCAAGGGGGCTGAGACAGGGTCATGGATGACGCCTGCCTCTATGCCAGACGTGACAGCACAGCTGGGCCGCTTAATGACAGAGGGGCCTGGCCCAGCACACACCTGCCCATCCTGGATAGGGCAGGCGACCTCACGGGGAGAAAGCGGAGCCGTTGCCATGTTCGATGGACAGATGTTCTGGAGAGGAGACAGCAGAGACAGCTGCACTACAGGGACCCCTCCGTTTCTCTCCTCTCTCCAGTAATAGAAAATCATGTAAAAGGTCAATTGTGTGATACTGGCTGTCCCTCTCTGTAAGCTGTTCCTCTCAGCCAGAACATGACAAAAACAACACTGACTAGATGACAGCTTTTGCCACAATTACCGCCTATTTAGCTATGGATGTTCATGTAATGACGATATCTGTAAACATTCTCGGTGAATAAATCTGCATATACAAAGAGGTTTGGGCCATCTGTTGGGGGCCATGAATAGGGGTCCCTGTGAGAAACCTAATCATTGGGTACATTACACAGACACTGTTATGACATTTGGCCTCAAAATGAAAGAGGACTGTAAGAGGGGATGTAAGTAACACTAATTCCAAACTTGATCAACATTTGCTGAATAGCAGGCCCTGTGTTAAGAGTCCAAAGTGGTACAGGGGGGTCA
The DNA here is from genome assembly GCA_037974645.1 of Hollardia meadi. Classification (NCBI taxonomy): domain Eukaryota; kingdom Metazoa; phylum Chordata; class Actinopteri; order Tetraodontiformes; family Triacanthodidae; genus Hollardia; species Hollardia meadi. The sequence goes on from JBBPCS010000283.1 coordinate 9,125,610, forward strand.
GTGCCTGTCCTGAATCCTGTCAGAGAGTGACCCTCTTTCTGATGAGAAGTGGCAACGTTCTAACCTCTACAGAATTGCTCTCGGTTTGTGGTTGTCTTAAACAGAACCAGCTACAGAGCCGTCACACACCATCAGCCTCTGTGGAATTCAGTAGAGATTTCTAGACCTTCATCGACAAATTAACGATCAAAACAGATAATAATGACTCGTCATGTTACACAAAAGAGGGAAATGAGATAAACTTTCACCACTTGCAAGAAATTTCATTGTTGATTTTCATGTACAACAACTTTGGCAATGTCTTTGACAATTTGCTTTCACTTTACCCACACAAATGCCAGTTTTATGGGAACTGGAGAAGGTACAAAATGTTTAGAGGCACAGACTGTGAAATGCAGTATTTAAATAGATTGTGTCAGTGTTGGACAAAGAATGGCATATATAAATGTGACATCTCATCACACATTTATTTCAATAATGCAAAAGTTTGATGAGGTTGTTACTTTTAATGGGGAACATCTTGGGGCTCACCCACAAACATGTGGTTTTGAGGGAACGCTTTAAAATTTTAACAAAAACAAGTGCTGTGACTTGAGTACTAGCACAAACAGGAAGGAAATACATTCCATAAACTCCCCTAAATGAGAATGTTATCAATTACACTTGTGTCTGCAGGAAAAATGAAGTGAAGATGCATGTTTCTGGTTTGACTAACTGTAACTCTTCGCCAATAACAATGTTACCCGCAATCACAATCCAAACCACAAATTCTTGGCACAGCACAGTGTCACAAATTAGGTTTTGATTTTGACCAAATGCAACAGCTTCCTGTCTAGTGCTGTTTTGTCTTACTGTCTGTTTTATTATCTTGAACAAAATGCAAACTAAGGGAAGCTGTTTTCACCGCAGAGAAGACATTTAGTAACATATCAAAATTGCTGTGAGCTACAGACAACAAACTTGAAGAACAAGTATCCTCATCAAGGACACAATGACTATAACTTCAGAAATTCAAAGAAACCAACACTATCTGTACTCATTAAACTCAATGGAAATCTGTGCTAGACATTGTTGTACCATCCTGGACTTAATTTCAAATTTTCTCTTATGTCTAAAAAAAACAATATACCAGTTATTTTTAATCACTCCTAAAACCACTTGGCCCCTTATTTTAAATGTGTGAGTGTGATTGTGTTTGTGTGTATGCCACTTGTGTGTGAGTGTAACTGTGCTGCTGCATGTGTGTAGCACACCAGAATGCACATTTCAAAGGCAAGACAGCTCCTGGGCTTGCTGAACTTTTGCTTGTTATCAAGAGCTGAGAGTGAAATGGAGAGAATTGATCTTTTGTCTACTGGAGGTGCAATCCCTTGGGCTGGGCCGCTCGCTTGCTCACTCGCTTGGCTGCCATGCGGAGGGCTCTCTTTCTCATCCTACCCCCCACTACCACCATCCCCTCAACCCGCCCCGCGTTCACTCACTCACTTCCTCTCTCTTTCTCTCTCTGCATGGCGGCTGCCTCTCCTCCAGCTGACACTTGTCCTGCCGTTACTGGGAGAGATGTGTGCTGAGCTGCTGACACCAGGATTGATCTTCCTCCTTTTCCCCATAAGTTCCATATCAAACTCCTGGAGACTCTGGAAGAGACAAAGAATGGGCGGAGGGATGGGGATAAGGGGTTGGGGAGAGCAGCCAGAGTGGAAGGGAGAGGAGGGAGAATATTGTCAACTCACATCACCTCTTCAAACTAACAATGTTTGGTGCAGCGAAGGAATAGAGAACACAAAGTTGACAGTTTTATTGGGGGTGGGAGGAGGAAGTTTTGCTCAATTGTTGCTCATAGTTACACCAGAACACCAAAAACTAGATTTTCTAATGCTATTAACAGCAGTTATTTTTCATGAAGCCTCAAATGGTAAACTTTTTGCTAAAGTGAAAATGTGGTATTAAAAATTAATCAATTACATGATCCTGTAAATAATAGACCTCAAAACTTGCTTGATTATAAGATTTGTCATGAGTAACACACCACATTTTTGACTGAAATCCTCAGCACTGTGTGCTATGCAGACGGCTGTCTGAGTCAAAATATTAGATAACTGTGCCCACAAGATGATTTTGAGGTCACACTTAACATCAATGAAATCAGCAAAAGTTATGACTTATACTAAAAGTAGCACTACTTTCAATGCTAAATTTTATTTCTTTTGTATTGATATTAATTGTGATGATGAAATTGACTTTTGAGACACCTTGCTGTGACTGTGGTTACCGCAATGCTTTGGAGGATGATTCAGTGGTTGCATGAAAAACAATCTAATATTTAACCAAACTGTATATTTTTTTGGTCTTCAATGCAACAGAATCAACCATATTTTTTGGCAATATCCCTTTAAACAACTACTTGTTTTAAGTCGCATCTTAGCAAGGCATAATGCAGAACACTTTTCTTTAACTATGTGGTCTTGTTTATATTATGTGTTGCTTTTCTGAAAAGCTTCTAATTACATGTATGGCAATACTTGCGTTATGCCTATAAACTCTGGTGACCATACAGCTCATGTACAGTACAATGCCTACAAGTACAAAATAAACAGCGGAAAAAGTTTTCATTGGCAACGGAGCCAAGCTAAACTCTAAATAACCTCAAACTGAGACAGATGACAGATATGAGCCAGCCCTCTTATAACTTTAGAGCTGCACTTCATTTGAAATGCACAATAATGAGCATTATGTGGACCCTCCTTCTATTAATTACAACAAAATGAATTCTAAATATTTAATATTCGAGTGGTAAAAAAGCTTCATATATGTGCACTAACGGCCATGCAGACCTAATACATTTTCACAATAAGTGTCACAATATATTAATTGATTTCAGGTGTGTCCAGATCCTTAGTTGTCAAAGTGCATTATATTAACTTACATTTTTAGTTTGCAAACATTGTATTTTGTGCCGTCAATCATGAAATATAATACTTTCTAGGGATTGATCAATGTTTTTTTTTCAGGGACGATACAGATTATTAGTCATCAAGGAGACCAGATAACCCATATTTGGAAACGATATACATTTACAGTAAAAATTTAAATCTTAGTGGCAAAATTTAGAATGGCCTGTGATGGAATGTAACTAATTACAATTTATTCAAGTATTGTAGAATTTTGAGGTACTTGTACTGTACTTGAGTATTTCAATTTTCTGCTAATTTATACTTTCATCCCATTACATTTTGGAGGCAAATTGTACTTTATACTCCACTACATTTATTTGATAACTTTAGTTACTAGTTACTTTGCAGATTCAACATATTCAGTGTTGAAATGTTATTATCTCTGGCGTGTAATCAGTTAGATAGTGCTGTGGGCAGGATATTGAGAGTGATACAGAAAGATAATTGGTGTATCCTGAGAATACTTTCAAATGATAAAGTATAAAACTAAAATGATAAAACAGTTAGCTAGTTAAATAGTAGCTTTGATTACCTTTTAAAACCAAGAAGTAACTGGCAGAAATTATGTCGGATCTGATCTTTCCCTTAACCGAAACTAAACCTGGCCTACATTGGTCTTATTTGAATAATATAAAGAAACTACAAAACATCACAATGTTAACAACAATTTGATACACGTTATGTTACAAAATGCCCACCCTGCAATGTTAATAAATCTTTTAGCAAAAATCCTGAATCTGCACCTGGCTTTCCACTGAATACTGATAATTTATTTTCTACATCACGACCTAACCCCCCTCCAAATTTCATTGACATCTATACATATATTTTTCCAGGACTGCACTAACCATCAAATAAACAGGCCCCACAACCCCCTTGGTAGGTGTAAAAATTACAGCATCTACAACTGACTGAACTGATTTAAAATTAATATGGACTCATAATTAGAATGAGCATAAAAACAGTATAGCCATAAATAACACAAACATTAAATACTTTCATCAAAAGATGTGTGCGGTCATACAGGAAGGAATGTATTCTCAGTGGCTCTTGAAGACTTCTGTTGTGATTGTAAGTCCAGACATCTGAGTGGATTTGACTGGGGATCTTTACAGTTATTACTGTGTGTTATTGGCATCGCGAGGAGAGCAGACCTGGAAAGAAGGGCCCAGGGTGGGAGGGCAGGGAAGTGGGGGGCAGATGGGGGAAGACTAGCAGCAAACATGATAATTTGCGGGTTAGCCAATTTCAGGAGGCTGGATGGCCCGATACCCTTGGTAAGCATCCGAGAGCAGCAGAGAGCAGAGCAGAGCAGGGCAGAAGGAGGAAGATGAATCAAGTTTAATAACAAAGGGTTCTAATTGCCCCCCACAACCCTGCACCCCCACCCCGGAGCTGAACTCTAATTACGGTGAGAACACAGTGCACTGTCACCCAATATTAAGTTGTTGAAGAGCGGGACGAGATAATCGATAAACACTTTAGTTGTGGAGGGGTAGAGGCGAGGAACAGAGAGAATGAAGTACGATGCCCCTTCTGTTCAGTGGGAACCAGCAGCACCCAAAGCCCTTCTGGCTCATGAGAACACCGCTGGGATGGTCTAGGAATGATTGCAGAGCAATAATCCTGAGCACACACCCCTCCAGCACCCCCCCATAAGAACACACATACCTCAAACACTCACTCAAACGCATAAACACACACACGTACATGTCCATGTGAGCATACAGCACAATATAGAGCCCCACCTTCCCCATGGGCTGCCTGAGCACCCCTGCGTCTGAGAGGAAAGGTGAACACGGTCACCCTAATTACAGGGGCCCCAACTCTCTCACACAAGAACACACACTCACCAGGCATAACTAAAGACAGGCCAATTAGGGCGAGAGGGAGATAAGGGAAGTTTTATTTGTATACTAATTAAGCCCCTGATGAAATTCAAAAGGGAAGTGGTGAAGGGGATTGGGGGAGGGAGCGGACGGGTAATTGTGTGTTTGAGAAAAGGTTGCTTTAGGTGCGGTTATCTGAGAAGCACAGCCTTGAGATAGTTGCCTTCTAATCCCATGCTGAGCCCCAGCACTGCACTGCAAGGTCTCTCATAATTTTATCTGTTACATATGAAATGACAGGCACTGACAGCGAGATCATCAGTGGCGTTTATTGTCTAAATGGTCCTCGTTTGAGCTGAACATAAAAGAAGTTGTTGTGCCAAAAGAGAATGTTTTCCTTTCTTTTGCCATGACTTGGAGCTAAAAAAGCTTTTATGTTAAACTAATTCAGCATTGAAAATGTTTTCAATGTGCTTGCAAATATTTAAGGTTATAACTTCTGATCACTGAAGTATGATTTAAAGTGGCCAAAAAGTTTATTATCCAGAATAAACCCTTTTGACTTGTCTTTGTTAATAATGGCTGTGTTCTATTCAGTTCTCCCATTAAACAGTTACAGTGAACCAGCTTGCACAATGCCAGTCCCCAGGAATATCTCACCTAAATGGAATGTAGCTACTGTTAAGGTTATCATTAACACCTGTGCTTTTCCTGCGATGAAAAGTGAAAAAAGTCTAATCACATACACTGTATTTTGTTCAGATGGTCTGGTAATTAGTTATGACAACATGTCGAATGTCTAATAGGATAAAATGATGAAGTGATGACATTTTATATCCAAAAAAGAAGTTTAACTTCACTGTGGCATCATATCATTCTGCAAAAACACTTTTCTGGTCATTATTTAGTGCCATAAATTAGAAACAGAAGGTTAGATTGTGATCATGTTTCACATTTATTCGGGTACTAAATTGGCGACACTAATCTTGGGTGCCCACCTGGAAAATGTGGTGACAGTTTAGATCTTCTGTGAAGATGTGTGTGAAGCTTCCATGTTTTAGAGTTTGTAGCTTCTTCATGTTCTTTCAGAATCAGCGTTATTGGCAAAGCATGTGAACATATAAGGAATTTGATTCAGGTTTTAACTACAAACTAACTAACTTACACACTAATAGACACAGAGCAGTAGTCCACGATAAACTCATTGGTTTTGCTGATATTGACCTTCAGGTGCTTGTTGTTGCACCATGTGATCAAGTTCTCTATTTATTCTCTGTACTCCTCTAGTCTCGAAGTGAAGACAGCATGTTTCTCACTGGAAATTATTCACTGGATTCATACATGTAAGAACTAAACTACAACTAGACATGCATGTAAACTACAACTTGACTGGTTGGTACACAATTGCAAGGCGGTAATTCTAGTTTTACGCTTCAAGCATTGACTACACCTATAGCTTAATCGAATGCAGTCCAATGCCACAGCACTGTAATAAAGCCTTCCTATACTGCTTATCTTCATTCATATAAATGGTGTGGACAAAATAAGAGAAACACGTGTCAGTGCAAGGCCATAGAGTACAGCTGCACCACAAACTACATCTTCCAAAATGATACAGATGAATCAGCACCTCTCTCAGTTTCAAACAGTTTCAATAAATAGCATGAACATTACAACCATCATTAATTTGGATTTATTGCAAGACTGGTGTATTAAACTGCAGTAGTTTTTGCTTGCAAAACTTGCAAATGAGTAAACTGTAATATGCAGTAGAAATAAATCTGTCTTCTATGTTTTCTATTGGCTTATGCACCTAAAAGATTTGTGCACTAAGACGGTGCTACAAGGAAAGTGATGGGTGGTAATAGCATCATATATTGGAAGGGATAATAAAAGATACAGATTTCAAGCTCCCACCTGTTAGCTTACTGATCCTACAAAAGGCCCTACTACTGCATATGATAAAAAATGTTATTGTAGAAAGTTACACAACTTGGACAAAAATATAAAGTTATCTAACAGTGAGCGCTGTCTGTGTACTGAGAGACGTTTTTAACAGCATTAGCAAGCTTGCTAGCTTATTTTGCCATCATTAGCTGCGTCACAGGTTGCTTACCTGTCAGTATAATGCCGACTCCGTGTAGTCCAAAGCTGCCTCCTTTTAAATACTGTACCAAACTTCACTCGTTGTTTTTTGGGGATAAACAAACCATATTAATGCGCGAATGAAGGCGCAGGTAAGGTGTTAGTTATTTCTGGACAGTCCATGGAGAAATCCCCAAAACACCCGGAGGAAAAGATTGCGGTCAACGTTGGGTAGTTTCAGTTAGTATGACGTAAGAGCACTAATGGCGTCCTTCATTGCCCAAAAATAAAATGTTCCAATCTTCTGCTTTTAGTGTCTTCCAGGTTGTCCAGCATTATAAATAAATAAGCCATAATTGAATAAATAATCATATTTAAAAAAATGCAGGTCATTTTTCTTATTTTATTCCAGCAGTTTTTTAATTTGAAATATCTTTTTCTAAAGTATGTTTTATTACAAAACACCATGTTCCAGTACTTAATTTTAAGTTAATGTAAATTAAGACAAACAGGACAGAGCCAGGAATGGCTGACAATTTATTCAAACGCTATAGCCAATAAGTTATTTAATAAATCTACTGATAAATCTACTGCTTAACTTCTTTTTCTTTTTTGTCTGATAATTCTGGCTACATATTTTGATCTAATTTCTCATAAATATGCCACTAGGTCATATTTGTTTTTGTGTCTCATAGAACAAAAATCTTAAAGAAAAATTTTTTTTAAATAACTGCAATACCTCAGGAGCAGATCCAAGAGTGGAGGGTCCATCATTATCATCATGCTACTTCAACCATCTTAAGACGTCATCATTAACAGTCAGTCTTTTCTGTAAAGATCAACCTGGCATTCAACCGCTTCATCGGAAGCAGCGTTTCATCCCTTATTAGAGATTAGCTTCACAGAGACCCCCTGTGACGTGTTGTCACAGTAAGCCATGTTGGGTTGGTTATCAAAGTGGGTGCCCCACCGAGCTTTAGCAGAGCTCCCTTTTTATTGGCCTCGAAAAGCAGACCGCATGTGGCAGGATCTTCAAAAAGTCAAGCAATCTGAATGATTTGACAGTTCACAGCAGGCGGCTGTGTTGCTCGTTCCTTAGGCCAATTCTTCACTGATTCACCACTATTTTGCAAAGCTTTCGGCTTTACACTGAATTTGCCATCCAGCAGATGAAAATATTAATGATGTAATTATTCTAATCCCAAATTCTTAGCATGTGTGCTGTTGAGTGACAAAGGGAATACGATATGATCCTAATCAGTGAATTGAAGACTCATTCATTCATATAAATGCAGTATATTTTACATTTGTGGCTTATATTCGGGTAAACCACATGTGTAGATAAGAAAGTTTTAAGATATTATTTTTAACACAGATTCATATTCAAACAGTGAATGTGTTTTGAGACAGACTTTGATACATGAAATCTTATCACTGTCACATTCAGCCATCAAGTGGAGTAAACTTTTAAGTTAAAGACATCATTTACATTTAGTATAGATTAGGCTATTATGAGATACTGGATTCAATATAACACGCCCAAATAGTTTGAAACACTTTGTATTTTTATTGATTACAAGTTTTAGCTATGGAAAATTTGGATCAACCTTTAAAAGACATATTGCACTGAAAAAAAAATTGACAAATAAAGATTGAGAAGAGTGATAAGATTTAGCAAAGACGAGTTGTGCGTTGTGGTGGATTCACTTGCCAGAGACAGGCATTGGGGGAAGATTTTAATAATTCATCCAAGTTAGACCCATTAAGAATATCCGTGTGGACACTTTTTTGATGTTAAAGACAGTGTATGAACTTGGGTGCTTTCAAACTATATCTGGCCTTACTTGTGGTGTCTGATTTCCCCTGAAGGGACAAAGATCAACTGGCTGCTGTGTTAATTCTGTAGAAGTGTACAGTACATAGGTCTTTGCCACAGAGTTGGCAGGCTACCTCCACTGTCAGCATTTACAGCTCTGACAGCAGCCAAAATGAGGCACATCTTTCACAAAATGTATGTTAGAAAAAAAGACTTGAAGGAGCTCTTACTGTCAACTGACTTTGAGTCATCAGTTCAAAACTTTGATTAATATCCGACCTTTACCTCAAAAGTTTATCAGTTTGATAAGAGTATCACTTAAAAGCCCATTTGAGAATTGCCACTGCCTACTTTCCTATTAATTCATATGAAATTAATGTTGTTTACTGATTTTCTGCAAACACATCAGTCCAATCTTCATCTATCTGATAGGTTTCCCCTGTTGAGTTTCACAAAAATATTTGGAGGTGATGCAAACACAAGCAACAACCACAGGGTCAAAACAGGGTTGTGAGATCTCAGAGAATGATATGTCATCAAAAATCTCTCAGAGTACTCCACTGTGAATACCAGACAAAGAGAGTGCATGTGAGCATTTGAATGAAAGGTAATTCAACGCAGTGCTTGTCATGGATCGCAAAGCAAAACAACATCTGGCTATCGCCTAGAGTAGGAGGTTTGGAGTGTGAAGCAGGTGAGGAAGAGGCTCACCTTTGGGGCGTGACTTTTTCACCCAAACTAGACATCATGCTTTGCTCTCAGACAGGACCTCTGCAGGCCTAAGGCATATCTTGAGTGTACATTTTGGATGTCCATCATTTTCGTGTGAGCCTCAACAAACTCCAAAATGAAGCCTATGAGCTACAAATTACTGCTTGTCAAACACAAATAGTGGCAACCGTGGCTCAGGAGGTGCTGATCGGAGGTCGATCCCTGACCCATGTAGTCAGTGTGGTGAAGTGTCCTTGGAAGAAGATGCTGCTCCAGAAGGCATAGCCATCGGTGTGTGAGTGTATATGTGAATGGTTACCGCTCCTGATGAGCAGGTGGCACCTTAGATTGCAGTCTCTGGCACCACTGTATGAATGTGTGTGAATGGTTGAATGTGACAAGTGTTGTACAACGCTTTGAGGAGATGGCAGACTTGACAAGCGCTCTATAAATGCAAGTCTATTTGTAGCAGTCCTTGTTCACATATTCCTCGCTGTGATGAATCCAACTGGGATTAAAACATGACAGTAGTGATTCCTTCAGCGATTATTAGCGTGGGGCCACTAAAGACGACTCTAGAGAGCTTCCCACACAAGAGCCAGTGACAGGCCCTGCGCAGAAAAACTGCCAGGGAAGCACAAAAAAGATAATTAGCAATGAGACCACTAGCCGCCCATAGCACCACCACCACCACCAGCAGCAGCAGCCCTGTATCCCCTCGATGTCTCACCCCCTTCATCTTACAACTGTGCTCTACTCATCCTCTCCATCTGCTCACCTCCATTTAACCATGTTCTGTAAATAAACGTCTCACACATGGAGAGAAGTAACGTCTCCAGCTAGTGGAGCAGTTTACATGTTTTGCCTTCTTGCCAAGAGTTAGATGAGAGGAGGGATACCACTCCCTTTATCTCTCCACTTTTTAAAGTCATTTATCTTTAGTTTCTTCTTTTAATTTTATGATTTTCAATCTAATAGGTCTGCTTTCTTACCTCTGCTTGACTCTGTCTCTCTGTAACATGAATCTCCCCCTGGGATCAAAATAACTTTATCTCTTATCTTAAATATGAAGCTGGAACCAGCAGCCAGTTAGCATATAAAGAAAGGGTAAACTTGTCGTTTTTACACTTTGGTTTCTGCACAGATTGAATGAACAAGCTGTAATGTGTTAATTAGTGAGTTTGAGGGTTGTTGGGCTATATGATTCGTTGTTTCCAGTCTTTCTGATAAGCTAAGCTAAGCTAACTGGCCCTTGGCTGTAACTTAATATTTACTGGACTGACATGAGAGCAGTATCAATCTTCTCATCTAGCTCTCAGCAAGAGAGCAAATAAGTGATTTTCCCCAAAATGTTAATGTTAATGTTAAGCTTAAAATTTAAAAAAAAAAAAAAAGTGTGCAGCATTATGCTTTGAACATTATTACTTTCCAGGCCACAAATCTGAACCCTCACTGTAGATTTTGTAAGATGCATAGGGTAAAATCATTAAAAAAAAAAGAGAAAAAAAAGCAAGGTCGTTTGGTATTTAGCAACCCATTACTGGACCCACGACACTCCACCATTATCCCAGCCCTTCAGCCATGTTACTTCTGTCTGAAAACAAGGTAGTGTAATTTAGAATGCATTTCAGGGCAATTAAAATTTCTCAGGCACAATTACTTATTCCCCCAGTGGGGCTGCCTCAATCAGCCTATGTGTGTAATGGGTTTACAGCCTTGACGCGGCAAGCATGTCCTGCCTATCTGCCTCGTGCTCTTCTCAAGGCTGTGGTTATTAATTGTGGCTAAAGTTGATAAATAAAATCACCAGTGCTCTTAATGCTAATTAGTGTTTGAGATAATATTTATGATTTCATAAGCACATATTTCTCCAAAGGCTCAGGCATTGTGCCCCCTATCCATCGGTCATAGGCTGTCTTGGATGTAATCTATCTTTGGGGGAAAGTCGAGGCCGAAAGAGGGGCCAGAGGAAACACAGGCAGTAAATACTAATAGTACTTAGTGGGTACTTTGGGAGCAGAAGTATTTCAGGCTATTTATTGAGCTGGGCTACTAAGCAAAGATACAGGTTTTTATGGAGAGAAATACTGTATATGATAAATAAGATTGTCCTTAAAAATGGAAAACATGCAACACAGTATTAACAAATATGAGGAGCCACAGCAAGTTTTGACATGTGTGTAGGACTACTAACGGCAGGACAGAAAGGGCTGACCATTGGTATTAGATTAGTAAAGCTGGAAAAATCACTTTAGAAGAGACAGTTGGTGAATATTATAGACATGGATTGTGAAGGAAATCATGTGAGCCAAAGCAAAAAGACCACCAATGTCTAAAGCAGAAGTATTTATTTCAGTTTGATGCATCAAGGAGAAAAAAAAACTGTCTTCCTGAAAACGCAGAATAAGGCCCATGTTCACATGTGGGCATAATCCACATGTGTGATTATCCTATAGGTTAGTCAAATGTAAGCATCCATGCATGTCTTCAGCCGTTCGTGTTGCTTGCTAGCAAGGACATATTCCCCATGTTCCAGACTGTGAGGCTCCTGATTACTTTCTCTCCACACTTTATCAATGCTTGGTCTGTCTGAAGCCAATTGGACTGTGGATGACAATGCAAACACTTACTGAGTGAGGACCATTGACTGTATATAAAGATGGACAACATGAGAGCTCCCCAAAAGTGAAGCTGAAACATCTCAATCGCCCCCTGGTGGTGGGCTGCAGTACATGTCATAAACCCCTCCCCCTCAATGATATCAGACCAAGGTACCAAACTAAAAACTACAAGTACACCTCAAAATTTTTCCAAAGATGGTTTCTGTTGTTTTAGGTAGTTGTTATCACGCTGGTGTATGTTCAAGTGTTAATTTTTCTGATCAGGTCTTAATTAGTTATTTGATGCTATAAAAACGGGGTGAAACATCATGATTGACAGCTGAGCCCTGCTCGTGATTGAGTCGGGTGTGTCACAGCAGAAGTGTTTTTATTCATGATCAGATGTTTTCCTGCATAGAGAAATTTATGGCGTCCACTCAAAGACACTATTCCCCAAAGGAAAATCACCAGCGCCAAAATAATGAACAATAATTGAGAATGAAGATGGCAATTCAAATCCAAAATGCTGGTATAATAAGACATAATTTTCATCAAAAATGAATCTGAACAGATGTGTCAGCTCAGTGACCAAAATAAAATGTAAAATCAGAATATAACACCATTCTGATTTTACAGTATTTGCCTCAACAGTTTTCCTGCACATGTTGTCGGCTGTTGCAGTTCACAGTAAAAGCCTTAATGCTCAATTCAGATTTATTGCTCACATCTGATTTGTTTTGTTTGGCTGTTCACATTATTTTTAAACAGATTGCAGTGTGATAGGTCCTGAACTGACCCGTATGCACAAAAGAACAATAATAAAGACATTACATCCAGCACACTGTTATACAGAGGTAAACATGGAGGCCACTGCAGTCAGCATTTATGTTTTCATGATGTGCAGTGCAGTTTTTGAGCAGATGATAACAAGAACGAGGATGAGGAGAAAGAGAGCCAAATTTTTAATTATGTTTTTTTGTGGAGTAATGGCTGCTACTTCTGCATGGAGGTGTGTGTGGATCGAGCCAGTGCAGAATTGTGACGTATGTCGATTTAGAGTTGTGTTTCATGAATTCATTCGTGACTTCAGACTGAGCTCACATTGCAAAAAGTCGGATCTATATCTGATTTAGGACCAAATCCATGTGATTTGTGCTGTTCAGACTGTCATGAGAACAACAGATGAGTCACATATAAGAAAAAAAAATTCTGATTCAGGTCGCTTTTGCCTGCAGTCTGATTGTCGCCTTATGCTGAGCTCAAACTACAGGAGTTTCGGTTCCCAATTTAATTTAGTCCCAATTAGCCCCTCGCGACGATCAGAGGAGAAATCTGGTCTGGGACCTTGGTCAGCAACAATGTTTGACACACATTATCTGATAAAATGAGGCATATAGAGAGCCAGTCTTAAACCTGGACTGAACTGCTCGCAGACTCATCTGGGCCTCCTTGATAATATCAAACATCTTTGAAAGTCAGGATTTAAAATCTGATTACATTATTTACATTACTTTCTGATCTGGACCACAATAGCCAATGAGAGAGACAACCCGGAGCAGCTGACGGTAGCGGTAAACACTTAAGACCTTGAGGCTAACGCTAGCTGAAATACTACTTTTGACAGAAAATGAATCTCACATCCAGTTCTCACTCAGAAATAAACAGCCCCTGTTGGCCACGTCTCACTGACTATTAAACATGAACTATCTTGTCTTTCTACTGTATTCAATTACATTTAGGTTATAATGATTGCATTCTGTTGTTATTGACATTTTATAGAATGTCCCAACTTTTTCGGAATTGGGGTTGTTTTATGGGTCATAGAACATCCACATGAATACCAGGACCCAGGGTTTCCCACTAGAACATCGCAGTGTATCCATGATTAGTGTCATTCACTTCATCTGTCAGTGGTTTTAATGTTGCGGCTGATCGGTGTATGTTATATATGTTCCATCTTGTCTGTTCACCAGTTAATTTAAGTCTGACACAGAATGCAGCCGTCAGAAAAACAAAAGTTTATTTCATGTATTTTTTGGTGGCTGGCAGACAACAGCGGTCCTTTCTAAAGTAATATGCCTTCAATCTAGCAACATATTTAACTAAAGTAACAGTTATTTTCTAAAATGTCCTTGCGGGGCTCTGGTACTTGTTGCACTGTACT
>JBBPCS010000283.1:9146163-9157034 GCA_037974645.1 Hollardia meadi
ACACACACACACACACACACACACACACACACACACACACACACACACACACACACACACACACACACTGATGGCAGCAAGCCACCTTGCAAGGCACTGTCTGTTCTGCCATAAAATCTAATTTCATGATGCCTTTAATGTTGAGGCGTTTTTTGACACTGTCAGCGAGGTGTTAATCAAATTATGTCAAATTATAAGTTTTAGTATTGAGGACATTGTGGTGATGTTGCACAGAACTGCATTAAGTGAAATATGTTTTTAATGTTCTATTAATTTTGCTCACCTACGTGAATAGGAATGACAAAAGATAGAAACACTTACGTAATAACGTAGTCCAGTACAACACCCCCTTTAACTATGACCTCAGTAACTATCATAACTGAATTTACATACTTTCAACAACATGAGCCTAAACTGAAAATTATGAGCTTCATAAAAATAGAGCAGTTGCATTAGATTGTATTGAGGTGTACCTAACAAAGTGTCCACCGAGTGTATATCGTGTATTTTAATATTATTTAATATTTAATATATATTTCTTTTTTCACAGTGGTCTTTGACTTTTGCAGTTGTACGTATATGCAAGGCCTCGCATGTCCTTAAATTTATTTGTACCCTTGTGAGACAAAGGGAGGCAACTTCTCTGTTGTCAAAAAATTCTCAGAACACTAAGGGGAGACTGTGAGGATGTGCAAACATACCTCATAGGACTGTTTTTCTTCTGTATTACATGTTCAACAGTAAGACAAGCTTCAGAGGAAATTACCTGCAGCAGTATGGTTTCATTTTGTGCATGCGTGCGTGTGTGAGTGCGTGCGTGCGTGCGTGCGTGCATGTGTGTGTGTATTGTACTGTTTGTTTAATGATACAGCAAACATTTGGGACTGATGGGGAGTTTGTATTAGCTGAAAGCTAATGTTGTCACGAGTTATCCTTGTTCACTGTCCAAGAGTACAAGTCTCTGCCTGTGTAGGTCTCTGTGTACACAGATATTCACTCTTCATTAAAGAACACAGCTCATACTTTCCATCTACCTGCAGTGTGGAAAATGAGAGGAATACTGGGGCAAGTTAAATACAAACGCTAATCATTTTCTGATACCAAGATTGGTTGATTTTTCTCCCCTTAAACCCTGAGCATCCAACCTTGGTGTTCTCTATGGAGGTAAATAAGAAAAAAGAAATTGTGAGCTTGGTATTAGATTGTGTATTGACGTCTATTGTCAGCATTGCACACTGGTTCAACATCTCCTCGGATAGCTGCAGGGTTAATAATGACTGAAAAGCAAATGACTGGATATGTGTGTGGTAATGTATTACTTGTGTACATTTCTGAAAAACAGTGAATAAGCGCTTCAGCAGGTTATAGGGCCTTTTAAAAGACAGGTTCATATTTTATTTATCTTAAAACAATATTCATATGTGTGGACAGAAGAAACAATTAGCCTACACTAAAAACTACCTACAATGTGAGCATGTGAATGTTGTTTTAAAAATGTGGACCTTTTGCGTTTAATATTAAACATTGCCCTAGAAATGGATATGGTATAAAGATACACTGTGATTGCACAGAAGGCCAGGCCTGTATTTGTGTACAGTACATAATCAAGTATTCTGCCATATCTCATTTGTTTAATCCACAAACTCAAGTGTAAAAATGACAAGTTGTTATACGGACATGTTGCGTGCCGGATTGTTCTGTTGCATCTGGCCAAGAATTGGTTATGCAATAGCAACAGACAGACATGAGAGTGGTGTCAATCTTCTCATGTAGGCCTATTTAGAAAAAATGCAAATTATCTTATTTTACAAAAATGTTGTTTGTATTCCTAACTATTTCAAAAAGTCAGCCAACAGTCTAAATCACAAGAAAAAAACATTCTGTATGAATCATATTCAAAAGTGACAACTGCTTTCCTTATTGTTTAGTAAAAAAATAAATGCCAAAAACATATAATAAAAATGACAAATTGAAGATGGGAGGATGGTTTGCAGTGAAATTATTTAATTGTTAATGTGTGGAGCAGTAATTAGCACAGCTTCAGTGAACTGCCAGGCTTGAGTTAATCAAACCTTCACTGAGGTGGCGATGGCCAGATAAACACATACACATACACCCACCCACACACCCACCCGCCCACACACACACAGCTCTTTCCCACATCTCTGCAAGCAAGCAAAACAGACTTGCCAAGTAAACACAGTCGGCCACGTCGGTCTGCTGTGTGGACAGTGAGAGGCTGCGCAGCGGCGTGCTGCCCTGCGATGGCACCTGTGACTGCTTTATCAGCATCCCATCATTTATGTTGTGTTAATTAGGTCCCCATGGCTGTGGCTGGCTGGTAGCAGTGGCTGGTCCCATGAAGGGAGAATGGGAGGATGGAGAAAGAAAGAAAAGGTAGGGGTGGTCCTCACAGACATAGTCACATTAATATGCCCTCAGCAATGGCACCAAACTGAGACACAGGCATGTCATAATTA
Source organism: Hollardia meadi (assembly GCA_037974645.1). Taxonomy (NCBI): domain Eukaryota; kingdom Metazoa; phylum Chordata; class Actinopteri; order Tetraodontiformes; family Triacanthodidae; genus Hollardia; species Hollardia meadi. The sequence continues at coordinate 9,148,644 of JBBPCS010000283.1, forward strand.
ATGTTAGTGAATTATTAATGCGGCTGTCCTTGGTATGCTTGTGTGCTTCTGTTTGCAAGCTTTTGTGATTTTGCATGTATACCCGCAGCCTCCTATGATTTTGAGAGCAAAACAATCACTCTGAGCGGCTTCCTTCACGTTCCTTCAGCGAGGAGGACAAATGTCATCTGGAACCCGGAGCAAAACCCAGCTGCTGTAAGGCCCCAGCTCAGCCATCCTACCTGCTCATTAGCTCAGGCCGAGGTCAGCGGGTCAGGCAGGGGAGAGTCGCGTCGAGTCCTGCTGGCCCCGCTGCTGTCTTATTAGCTCACAATCATGCTACCGAGGGCCGGTGCAGGTTACACACTATGGTCCCCTGCAGCTCCTCTGAGGATCCTACGTACACTCAAGTACACAAACATACACAGATGCTAAGCTGTGAACAGTAGAATACAAAACAGAGTACACTCAAAGAGAGTACTGCCCAGAAAGGGGGAAAAGCTTGCATGCACACTCACTCACTCACTCACTCACTCACTCACTCACTCACTCACTCACTCACTCACTCACTCACTCACTCACTCACACACACATTGCAGTTACATAAAATGGAAAGGCTGAGTGGTATTAAGATCCATATTGACAGACCCCATAAGCACCCCACTTCTTTCCATATGTCAAATGCTCCTCTAGGTGCAGATCATTCAGTTTGATTACCTTAAATAAAAATTCAATGGCACAAGATACATACAGTACATACACACACATACATACACACATTCCTTGGAGGTGTTATTACTGACAAATTAAAGGACCAATCCTTCATTTTCATGACCATATAAATTTGAGTTAAATCCACAAATATATTTGAGGAGTTTGACTTAAAGATGTAAAATATAAAGTACTTGTAACTCAACTTTCCATGTCACGTTAATTTATACTTTTACATTACATTAACATTTACATATTTCATGTAGCAGAGTAAAAAAAAAGTTCTTCAACAGTTATTTTATAAATAATGATTTTTACATACAAAACATGTGATGAGTTTGTAAAATATGATGCATTATTATAGAATAAACTACCAAACAGGGGATAAAATAATTGATAATACAACAGCAAATTAAATACTATTTACACATGCATGCATGAGTAACAGTAAATACAACATATGATAACAACACTTGTTACACTTACTTGTAAACATGGTGAATAAAACAGCATCAGAAAACAATAAATTGAGATATACTGTATTTGTAAGCTGGAACTGTCGATCACATCAGATGATCTTAATCAGTATGTGCAGGTTCCTTAGTTGTTTGAATTTCCATTCCTTCTGAGCACTTTCAGGACAGGACAGGTTCAAAATTCATTCTTGGTGACAGCATTTGAGAAAACAATCTAAGGTCCATTTAGTTGTTGTGTTAGTGTTAGTCCATATATTTTAAGACCTGCCACTAATTTTGGGAACATTATCACGGTTTCAATCCCTTACCTTTGGATTATGTATTGTGCCACATTAAAGTACCTAAAAATTTGATGTTGCTGGTCAGTGGAGAAAAACACAAGTAATTTTTTTTTTCAAGCTAAAACCTTAAAAACGTTCAATCTCATGTTCTCATGTTCTTATGTTCCTTTAACTCTTTAATTTCATTTTATCTTACATGTCAGTGTTGCAGCATTTGTGATGCATTTTAGAAAATAAAAGCGTTTCACACCCAGTCAACTACATAATTTATGCATCTGAAGCAATGAGGGAATAAATATGCCTTTTGAACACACATTACAGAGGCAGTAGCAGTTTTATTTTCCCTTTCACATACCCTATATAGAACGTAATAAAACTCCCCCTCAAGACATTTAAATTGCTAATCACCACATAGCTTTAATATCATAGAGACAATAAATAATTTAGACAAATGTCCAGTCGGCATAATTCATTAACTCGCGCTCAAATCCCTCTTTATTTCCAATCTGTCCAACCTTGAAACACTTTAATCCAGCGATGTTAAATGAGATAAAATCATAATTATGGCAGCAGTGCCTGTTATTTAAACCAGATCAAGGACAGGAAAGACTGCAGGGATAGAGGGATGTAGCATTGATAGCCATGTGGTAGTAGGGAGGAGTAGGAGAGGGCTGTAAATGGGCCAAATCCTTCCAGACCCATGGCACTTTGTGGAGAGTGTATTTTAAACCCATAGATCATGAATGTCTTTATGAACTAAAAACTAACCTTTTCACGCCGAGACAGGAAAAGTATAAAAGTAAATCTAGGCTTGTTGTGACCCTTTCAAGTGAGTTGAAACACATGGCCACTGATATTGATATACAGTATTAATTTGTGAGAGCTAATACAAACGAAAGCCTCCTTCCTCAGACCATTCATGCTGTCGGGCTAAGAGGCCTTTTGTATTTTACAGTAACATCAACATTCATGCAATTTGTCCCATAGCGCTGCTGCAGCAAAACGCAACCCAACGCAACACTGTTTATCATTTGTGCATTGGTATTTGGCGCTGTCCAAGCATTGGAGCATTCTGCGTCACTCTTGCATCAGTGAGCTTTGAATAAAGAAATAATGTTTGTCTTCTCTCCTGCATGTGTCTAGAGCCACAAGTGTAACCAAGAAGTAGGTAAAGTCAGTGTTCAGACCATAGACAATGTGCCTTCGAGTTTAGATGACTGTGTGGTTAGGAGCAAATAAATCACTGATGGAGAGAAAACTGCTATTTGACAGCAGTCTAGTGTGGGTCCAGATGACTTTGGCTGGGTGTGGACGCCATGAAGACGCGTGTTTATGTGTGTGTGTGCGTGTGTGTGTGTGTGTGCGTGCGTGCGTGTGTGTGTGGTGATGGACGCTGGCCAGAATAGCTGCCCTCTGTGTTTGTGCAGCAGCGGGCCAAGAGGAGCGTTCCTGCATCGTAGCCGCAACTGTCAAAAGTCCAAGACATTGGATAAAATCAGGTCTCTATCCACAAAAGCCAAGAATCAACACAAGGAATGTCAATGTTTGCGCAGAAGGAGAAAGAGAGAGCGAGAGAGAAAGACATCTTAAAATATACATTTATTCAGAGGCTGTGCAAGATCAAACAGCAAAATTGATCTGCTCTTCCTTCAACCCTTGCTCCGCTCTCTCCCCTCAATTCCCCTTCTCACCAAGTATCGACTTTCCTCATTGGCCATCGCCATGACGACTCCAGCCTGGCCTGCTGTCACCTCTCCTCAGGGCAGAACGCTGACTATTACGGGATAGGGATCATTTGACTGCCTTGGGCAAAGATGTGTTTGGAAGAGAGCACAGAGTCCTATTCACATTACACACACAAAATCATAAACTCCTCAACTGGACAACAAAGTCTAATCAAGACTATGAACCAATGTTCAACTAGTACCTCTTGCATTATCCAACAGGAAATAACTACTCACTGTGACCCATCAAATTTAATTAAAGCTAGGGGTGGTAAGTTATTTTAGAAAGTCTCTGAACATCCTGAGAGAAATCAATAAATCAAATGCTCTGGCAAGAAAGAAGAAAAATATCTGGTGTCTGTGGCTGTTGCTGGCCTGTAATAAGCCCATCTAATAATTTCTTCAGTCCCAATGGAATGACTAGAAGGCCTGTCAACCTACATACCTGCCGATACCCATGCCCATGCCCTCATTGCATTTCTTCCAGAAGAGCAGGCAGATAGCTATTAGCAAGCCAGCCAATATTTCCCAATACTATCATGCTAGCTTGACAGCTGTGAATAACAATAGCCATGTTCGCTGTTTACTTAATAATTGTGTTCATTATGATGATGTTGGCTATTTTCTCCACGTAATTGAGACATAATTGTAATAGATAGTTGGATATGTCGATTTTCCAACCTAAAACCTAGTTGCACAAAGCACAGAAATGTTGCAGCAGTGATATAGCACAAAGCATACAGTACACACCCACAGCAGTCAGTAACTGCCAGGCTGGGTAGCCTTTTTTAGAGGTACAGAGGTACATTTGTGACGGCTATTTTGCTTGTCGTCATATGACTGTGGCATTTAACAGAGTTGTTCATTAATGTCTTAGCCTAAAAAAGCTAAAAGCAGGCAGTGCACGTTGTTTTTGGGAGGAGTGCCTCTGGAGGGAGTCCTTAAGGGAGGGAGTGTGATTTTTGGGTCAGACACTTTTTAAAATCTAGCTTGCTCTTGCTTTGAAAAAAAAAAAAAAAATCTTACTAACCCCAGCTTTAATCTGTCTGTTTCGTGAAATTGCAACTTTGCTGACACTTTATACAGTCAAGAAATGCCAGGAAACTTCCAAAATACTAAATGGAATTAACAAGTATTTTTCCAAAAGGTACAAGGTGACCCAAGTTTAAACTGACATCCTATCCTGCAGTAACATTTCAATTCAATTGGCTTAGTATGAAAAGTTTTAAGACATTATAGACAAGGGGAATAATTTCCAGACAAAGGGAATAACAATAATAGTACCTCAGACATTTACACACAAAAAAAAGTAAAAATCTATATAACAATAAACTAAAGAATAAGGGTGGTCATATTTAATACTTTTGTTATTGTTAACAAATCAAATGAAAAGACTAAAACCAGCAATGCTCAATACTTTCTTCTCTCTGCCCCAAGCCAAGTCATTAAAATCATTTTTAAAAAGTGGTCAAAAATAGAATTTATTTTAAATAAGACTCAGTAAATACCTAAAATATCTTGGCACTGCAGTTTTTTTTTGTCGAATGTTACTCAAACAGGAAAAAATAATGCATTTGGGAACTATGTTCAGACACGGATTAATACACATTTGGTGCGCAAGTGACTACATCAGCAGGACAGTGTATGTTTTGACTCATAATTAACTGTTGTTGCCATGTTTATGGAAATAAAAGAACATGTCACCCAGTGCAACAGTGTGGCTTATAATGTGTTTTTAATAGTTTTTAACAATGAGAAAAATCTATCACACAGACAAAGAAAATACACCGGACTTTAGCTTCAAAATTTGTCACTGTTGTTTTTGTTTTTTTCTTGGGGTTTGTTGTTGCAGTATAAAAATATATAATATCACCAGACCTATCCTTTAAAAGGTAGAAGGCAACCCAAATTGGAAATCATGTGGTAAGAATTCAAACCTATGGGACTTTATTGGCGTGAAAAGGCTATGAAACAGTATAGCCAAAATGAAACAACATGGAAGTGACGCACAGACAATTTGACAAAAAACAAATTATAACAAAAGTGAAAATAGGGACATTTATACCTGAGTGATTTATACTCACAAAAAAGAAACATTATGTGTGAAAAGACTAAATGCACCCAATTCTGAACGTAAGAAAATTAAGAAAGACAAAACAGAGATTCTTAGATGTAACATATTAATAGAAGACTCTATTTGGAAGTTAATTTTATTCAGCACTTGATTATAATTTACAGACCAGTCTCTAAGTCCAAAATACAATTTATCTAAGTGCTGTTGTGCCTGGACTGAGGCTGGGTTTGGTCCAGCGGCGCAGATATGGATACAACAGCTCCTGTGGAGGCAGATTTCGAATTGGTCAGAGAGGCGGATCAATACCACCAGGAACAGATAGAGAGAATGATGGGCATCCCAGACATCTCACTGAAGTAAATTACAAAGTAAATTACATTAGAAACTCAGACACTCATTCGTGATGGAAAAAAGTGGAGGATGGGAGAAAAAACAGCCAGAGGAAGTTTTTCCAGAATAAGTTAGCTCTTAACTTTGTGGACACATTCCAGAAACATCAGGTTAATATTTGCACAAAGCCTGTGTAATTTTTCAGTTGAGAACTTCCAATTTTGGATGTTTTTGTAGAGAATTTTGGAAATTATAATTGCTGCCATACATTACTTTGTTCATAAAGCAAGTTATCATTGCTGACATTATAAAATGTCATATTCACTATAATGTGATAATATTAAGAGAATATATTTGCAATTGTGCAGGTGGTATTTAGATCCTTTGCTTAAGTAAAAGTAGCAATACTGGAATATAAAAATAGTCCATTACAGGTAAAGTCTTACACTGAAAATACTTTCCCTTACTGTACATACATACTTTTACACATCCGCAATACTGACGTTACTTTGTAGTTTTCCAATTGCTGACTTAAAACCAAAAATAATAACTAATCAGAATGTGTAAAACAATGACTTTATTAAAACGTGTCGGCCATAAATAATATGACACCACATCATGATGCAGAAATATGTAGAAGTATTGGCTATAGAGGCAATCAAAGTTCATTTTATTATTGTAGCCTTTACGCCTGTTTATCAGCAGCTTGTACAGCCCTGCAATCTCACGCTCTCTCAGACGTGATGACAGTGAACACATCACTGTACGTACGAGTGAATTCCACGAGGTCTCAGTCTGCAAGTCCAAAGGGTAGACATTTTGATTCAGCCTTACTATTATATATTATATGATTGGATTATTAATTCTGATCCATTTATTTATAAGCAGCATTTTACAGTTGTAGTTGGTTGAGGTGGAGCTAATTTTATAGGCCTAAACTGTCTGGTAGTTTAATACATAAAAATACATAATATTTTGTATGTAAATTCTTAAAATAACTACTCACTAAAGCTGAGTTACTCACGAGTATGAAGACATAAATTGAAAACACAAAAAGTGAAATATTTGTACTTAAGTACAGTACTTGAGTGCATGTGCTTCATTCTAGTAAGTGAGTTAATTTAGTGCTTCACAAGAGTAAAAAGAAAAGAAATAGCACCAAAAAAACCACAATAAAAACAATTTAAATAAAAAATCACATCACAAAATTACAAACACAAGACAGCACTAATTCTAGCTCTGGCAAGAATTAAGACCTCACAAGCCTGTCAGAGTGCTCTGTGGAATATGGGCCACAAATTTAATAAGCAGAGTGTGTCTCTGCTCCAATTCCTTGACCTAAAGCTCCTCCTCTGGTCAGGGCTCATCAACACTGTATTTCTTTTTTAAAGGCCGTCTGCTGGTGATCATGATCTCTGCATCTCTGTAGTCCGTCATGTTGGGTATCCGCCCCCAGCCTCTCGTGTGATGTGACAGTGTAGAAGTAGGTGACCAGTGGGTGGCCCCCATGAGAGCCAGCCTGGAGGTCAGCCGGTCACTGTCCCTATGAGGCAGCCCTGCCGCGGGTCACCTGCTGCCCGCTTTCCCCTCGTTATTTATCTCTCCCTGACAGTTCATTCCTCTTCCTGTCAAAGCCCCTCCTCTTCCATCTCCCCATTTTCTCCTCTCCTCTGCTGAGTTTGGCATGGGTCCTCCGATCCTTTCGCCAATACTGGCTACCAGGGCCAAGGCGTGCTGAGTCGACCACTTTGCATCACCCCCGTCCAGGTCATATGACATACAGCTTCAGGGGCCTCCCTAACGATGGAGGCCGGGCCACAGGCCCATAAGTGAAAGTCCAAAGTGGGTGAGTTGCTCTGACCGGCTGGAGGAGCTTCTCTCAGTGGTACACCGGAGGGGTAATTACTTCCCCAAGTTGGTCTTGGAACTGGACTTCTTGCCCCCTCAAGTCTCCCTGGACTGGCTGGGACGCAGTACCCCCTTTCATTAGGAGAGCAGCTTATGGAGGGAGAGCCTCGAAAACAGACAATGTGAAGGCCCTCCTTTGGCCGGTGATAAATTGGTTTGCCTTGCAGGCTGGGAGGGGGTGGAGAATGACACTCAGAGGACATGAAGAGGATGAGGAAGTCACAAATACAGTGCAGGAGAGGAGCGATTTTGCAGATAAAAATATCTTACGCTGAAGGTACAGAAGAGATGAGCCACAAGAGCCGCTTTTGTACTCATGCAGTTTGGCCTCTATTTTAGGTGTATCAGCTGGGGAGCACACATCAAGGACAGAGCCCAAAGTGTGAGCAAGTGGTGGGTATTAACATCAATGTCGCACATGGTAATCACGGGAAAATAATTGCTCTCATCTTTGCTTGGTTCCTTAGACGTTATTATCCCAAAGCCAGTTACAGGTTTCTGTACCTTCCACTACCTCCCAGTGATCATAGCCAGTATAAAGTGACATAGTAGGGAGAAAAAGGAGTGAGTGAACATGTAATTAGCAAGTGGTTTCATGTAAGTGCTCTTTGATTTATAATTCAGCACAGCAAGAGCCCCTGCTACCCAAGGCTAGTGCTCCTCTGAATTAGCCCTGTGACTGGGAGAGGCTGCAGCAAGAGGGGGTAGAACCTGACTAATTTGTGCTCTGTTTGAGGTGGGTTTAAAAAGGGAAGGAGACGTGAGGTCCATACCTAGACCTGGTAGGCATCAGATCATAGAATATGACATATAGGTTTAAGGATGAACTGTTACGTAGGCACCGCTCGCTCTCTCTCTCTCTCTCTCTCTCTCTCTCTCTCTCTCTCTCTCTCTCTCTCTCTCTCTCT
>JBBPCS010000283.1:9157134-9169335 GCA_037974645.1 Hollardia meadi
CTCTCTCTCTCTCTCTCTCTCTCTCTCTCTCTCTCTCTCTCTCTCTCTCTCTCTCTCTCTCTCTTTCTCTCTGTCTGACAAGATGAAATGATGATCAGAGTTGTAAATGACGGCATGCAACTGAACTTCAGAGAGAAAAGTTTTATATGATGAAAGCTGCTCATTTGTAATGTGACTCAGCAACCACAGGTACACTGTGTTATTAATTTATACATGGCAACATGTACTTAAAAATAACTTTACAGTTTTCGACCTGTGTATGATGTGATTTTTCTATGGGAATAGGGCAACATTATTCCCACTCCAGCTGCATCTTTGATAACGGAGGCTTTTCTGTCAGCAGTGGCCTCATTTTTCCTCCGCTCAGCTTGGTACATACCGGATTCTCTTTGGTTCCCCATGGGTCCAATGATCCCCTGATCATCCTATATTCTGACGCCCTCATAAAGCTAATGTGCTGATTTTACTTTTTCAACCTGCCATGATCCCCCACAATCCCCTCTGTTCCCTCCGGTTCTGCTTTCACACTCAAGTGAGGATCCACTGCCGCTTTGATCACAGTCCCCCGTTAAAGGTTTAAAACGTCTCAATTCCTGATGATTGTTGGGGCCTCTGTGGTTTACTTTAAGCATTTCCCCATGCCCCCTGTCCAAATTCACCACTCCTAAATGAGGTGCCCTCTCTCCCAGCTTCCCATCCCAGCGCTGCTTTCAAGTTCCCCCGATTGGGTGCCGCAGCTGTAAGCCCTAGATTTTGTCTCCTCCATCTTTGTCAAGCCCATTTGCCAAATACAAAAAAGACCCAATAAGCTAGGTCTTCATTGCTGCTCTCCAATGTAATCCTCAGATCTCCCACTCTCTCAAAAATCAATGCAAAGGTTGAGATGAGGTGAAACTGCCTTCTTAACTCATCGGGCTGGGAAGTGATAAAGTCTTAGGATCACTTTTTTGAAATCATTGTGGCTCCATGATGAAACTAATTGTCCTATTTCGTGCAGCCTTGCGGCTTTTTTGTAATGTCCTTTATCAACACACTTAGAAAACATTAGAACTGAAGGAGATGCTGGCACTATGCTTAGAGTTCTAAAACAAGTTACTGTTTTTAAAGTTGAGTTAATAAGTTAAGTAACTGTCTGTTTGGGTGTTTCTTCTGCCTCTTTGTTAAAAAATGCTTAAGCAGTAAGTGAGCAACAACAACACCCCGACAGACTTCTCTTTCTCACCACCTGTCGATTATCAGCCCAATATTCACTCCCATTTTAGCTAATGAAAAAAAAATCTGGGTCACTGTTGGAAGTTCAACTTTATTCTCATTTATTTTGGCTCTCTGCCATCTCATGCAGGGCAGGTATCATCCAGTTGGCTTGTGTGAGCTTCTTTGCTGGGACTGGTTCCCACAATATATTTATATGGAGAGTTTAGTGAAAGCCATTGGAGTTAGAGTTCAGGGGCTGACAAACCAAAACAATGAGGTGGGTAAAAACACAAAGTTGACATCACATTTTTGAGTGATGACTTTTTAATTTTATCTTAGTCACTTGGTTAATTAACATTACAAACAGTGTACGATAACTGATTGTTTTTACAGCTTTTGGGGCAACAAGTTGTAAACACAATATTGACTTTTTGGCACTTAGCTGCCTAATTACACATGTAGCAGGTACAGAGCATGTGTGTTTCTGACCTCCTGGTGAGTCCAATATTCACTCTCCTTTTAGCTCTCTCTCTCTAGCAACCCCTGAAGGAAACATCTGCCTTTCTAGAAGCTAAATGCTAACTGCATCTTGTTGTGTTTGGGGGTAGGCAGGTTAGCATACAGTGGGTTTGTTCGAGGTTGTTTTTTTTCCTGTCAGCTGAAAACGGCTTTTATAGAGGTGAGGAGAACTGTAGAGTTAGGTGATAATTCTCTGGTATGCTAAGTGACCCAATTCACATTCTAGGTAGTCATTTGATCCATTGTTAAGAGAATATAGCTTTAATGGAGCTTTAGGTTTGGTTTTTAATGCAAATAAAACTTTTACTTTTGGACATGAGCTCAGTCACAACAGTTAACCAGTTGTGATTAAACCTAATCCAAACTGCTGCCTCTAGATCAGTGAGGTCTGGTTGCAGAAGAGGGCTAGGGCTGGGACAGCAGTAAATCTGCCAGCCAGTCTTGGCTAATGTCAGCCTGATGGAGGCTCCAAACCAGTGGGGTGGGATGTTCCGCTACAACCCTCTGCCCTATGGTCTGCCGTCATAATTAATATGTTGTTGTATCAAAGTTGAAGCATTTGCCTCCGAAATGTCCCATGCCCAGCCCCCTTATTAAAGACCTGACCTCCAAGCAGCTGAAGGTTGCTCTGCAGACTTGGCACACCCCCGAGTGAAAACATCTGCTTTCCTCGCAGGCAGGACCGCCATGGACCCCATGTCTCAGCTGGTTCCCACAGCTCAGAGAGAGAGCCCTTCCCCGTGTCCTCACACACTGACCCCCACATTTATAACCCCCAACCCCACTGCCACTGAGACCTCCTCAAGCCTTGGGCTGAGGCCTGGACCTCTCCATCACCTCTCCCCCATCCACATGTAGTACTGTGCCAGTGTGGTCACTTTACTGCTGAGAGGACTGCTCCTGTCTTGTTATCCCCACATCACAGCCTGTCGAGAGGAAGGGAGGGATGGAGGGGGAGGTGGTTTGAGAGGGGGGAGGCATGGAGGGAGAGGGGGAGGAGGCATCTGTGCTGCTCCCACAAAGCGGCGACTGTTGGAACGCTGACAGAAGCATCTGTCATCCCCTGCCTTCACACACTCACCTGCTGTCCGAGGGCCTGACTCTTTCTATCTTCCTCCTTCACTCCCTCCCTCTTTTTCTCCTCGCTCCTGCCTCTCTGAGCTGTCTCGCTGATCGTGTGAAGCTCTTGGATGCCTCCTTTGGAAATCCCATAAACTATACCCTCTCCCATCCTCACCCGCAATGAATAAGAGCCCTCATTCCCAGTCCACAGAAGCAAATTTCTAGTAGTTCTATTAAATATGACAGTGCTGGTATTATTTTAAAGTTTTTTTTGCAAAAGTTTAGTCTTTTCTTTGTTTTTCTTTATTTTATTTTCTTTCTTTATTTTTACCTCTGAACGACATCTATGCAGACACACATGAGATTCTACTTTGCCAAGTCCTTGCCAAGTAAAGCAGTATTTCTTTACAAATATTGCTGTGGTGTTAATGAATGTACTGACCTGTCTTTTGCGACTAGTTTATCATTCTCCAGTGGCAACCCCACCCATTCCCCGAACATGCTGAAGGCTTGCCAGCAGTAAGGGGAAAGATGCCAATCCATGTGTATGACACACACATAAAAAAAACATACACAAGCCCAAGGACACCACCATCGCTCCTTGAAGTCCTGGGAAGGTGCCCTTCAAATGATGCCACACAGGAGAGTGTAAAATCAATGATTTTGCACAACACCTTTTTTTCCAGCAGTGTTTATAATCAAACTGAGAAATGGCAGATGAGGTTATTTACAAGGGGGTCTCTTCTTTTTCCTCCCTGTTAAAGTAGGTTGTTGCTTATTCACTTAACTTCTAGGTTTCTTTGCAGCGTATCATCTCATTCCAATCAATATTTAAAATTACAAATTAAAATTCCAGGCGTTACTGACAAGGGAGTAGGAAATTGTGCACACAATTGTGTATTTTGTGGATACACCTTTCCTCGTTAGTATAAATCTGAGTCTTAAATTAATATTTCGAATTGACATCTTTCTGCTGGTTGATTTCAAACCTCACCTAAAATCATGTGGCTCTGCCCTCTCCCTCTTTCTGTTAGTAGTATTCAAACCTTAAGTTAAAGTAAAAATACTTTTAGTAAAACTTTATAGACAAAACCCATTGTGTTTTGTCTGTAAAATAACTTGTGACTTAAGCTATTAAAATAAATGTAGTGGAGTAAAAGCTACAGTATTTCCCACTGATGTGGCAGAAGGTTAAAGTAGCATAAAAAGGAAATACACAAGTAAAGAATATATGCCATATGCCAAAAATGAATCTATCCCATCTCAAAAACATTTATCTGTTTTTATTGTTCATTCACCTCATGAGCCACCGTACTTCACTATGACATCAGAGCTCACCCGCCTGTGTGTCTCTGTGCTGGTCAAACTGTGCTACAGCATTTGTCTGTGCAGCAGCTGCATAGATCCGTCCTAAATGTTGCAGAACTTGTGAGTCAAATGACTGCCTTCGCTGAATTCTGACTATTCCCACGAAGGCCAGAGGGGAGAACTAAAGTAGGGAGGTGATTTTTAATGGCACTGGTCATATTTCGCTTCTCTCATCGTGTGAGCGAGGACGCTGCAAAGAAGAGAGGCAGGTTAACAAATGAGTGAGGAAGGATAGCAAGACATTGTGGCCCTCCGAGACAGAGTGGGTTGGGATGTTCTGCCAACAGCTCGTCTGCCAGGGTGAAGGATACACACTCACATTCATGTCCACATGCACACACACTGTCATCTCTCTATAGCTCCATCCCTGGCCTCTGTTAGAGCCATGTGTCTGAGCAGGTACCCCACTAAGCTGGCTGGGGTCCAACACCAAGGTCTCTCACCTCGCAGGATGGGCAGGGGGTCTGGTAGCTCCTGTGAGTTATTCTTGGGCATGGACCTGGGCTCCACCTCTCTCGTCTCCTTTTGTCTCATCCACTATCCTCTGGCCCTTCCTGGCTTTTCTTCTCCCTTATCCCCTCTCTGGGACCCTGTGGCTGATGAGCCTGTCCTTCAACTTTCAGGATTTTCTATTGTCTTTAACACACGCTCTCAAAGTAGCTTTGGATTTATGTAAGCTTGCTTGCGTATCTGTGTGGCCACAAATGTTGAGGTCACCTTCATATAAAGTACTTCCACCATCTGCAGTGTTGCATCAGTATAAAGCACCTGGTGGTTTACTTACATCAAGTTTTTTGTTTCTTAAACTCTAAATCATCACATAAATGTTCAGCCCAAATAAAAAACCTTACAGAAACAAACATTAATGAAGAGAAAGTTTTGGATTGTGATAGAACTGAAACAGTTAATTGATCAATTGATTAGTTGATTGACAAACAAATAATAATCAGTAACAATTTTGAAAATGTATTAATCATTTAATTTAACAGTCCATTTGTCAAATGTGAGAATTTCATCACTGTACATTGAATATTATTGGGGTTTGGACTAATCCAAGAAATTGTGTTGGCCATTTTTCAGTAGTGGATAATATTTAATAGACTACATGATTAATCAAGGAAGCAATTGCCGGATCAACTTTGATTCAAATAGTTATGGCCTTAACTAAAATTTAAACATTAGCTGTTGATAGTGGTTACATACACATTATATGCACTGTAAATAAGTCAAAATAACAGATAATGAGTTTTGAGCATTCACAGTGAACTCCATATTGTCTTTTTATATGAAATAAAAAGCAGGCAAAGCAGCTGTTGTTCTAATGCTATTTACTTCAGAGAGCTAATACCAAAACCTAGACAGCAATCCTTTATTTTTTGCTGACATTATGTGTTAGGCCTGATTTCACCACTAGAGGTCCCTGTAAGCCAACCAAATGAAGTACAGTCTACGTCAACACAGTATAAAAAAGATGTCCATATTTTCTCCATAAATGTATCCATAAATCTCATAGATCGTGTAGGATATGCTAATTATTAACAAATTCATACATAGACTGTATATTTTACTGAATGTTGGTTAAGGATTTGAGATTAAAGTGTAACAAAAGATCAATTTCTTTGATCTTGATATTACTCATGGATGTGAGTAATATTTTTTGTATTGCTGATAACCACTAAAATAAATTTAGACCTACACACGCCCTGAACAAGAGATCAACCTGCATGTTGTTGGATCTTTAATCAGCCTCAGCATCAGTACCAAGCAGGAGAGAGCAGCTGCAGAGCTCCCACTCTGATCCTATTTTCACGAACCAAAAACATCCGAGATTTACACTTAAGTACTGACACAAAACTAAACGCACATTTCAAGAGTAAAAAAGGAAAGTTAATGTAGGTTTGCAACAACTAGTTTCTACGGCAACGACGTTTAGCGTTTTGATATATATTTGTAAATTATGGGCCGAGAGCGCATGCGTGGAAGTTGACGCCCACTTTTTCAGAGACGTCCATAAACCGTAGAGTCTATAGACGATCTTTGTAGCTGCAGATGCTCACCATCATTACTTTCACAGTTGCTCTAATAAATTTCCATTTGGCGTAATTATGACTCAAAACTTTAACTTTATAAATACTTGGTACTCTTCTAACATGCCTTTAAGCCTTCGGTTCTGCTTCTAAAAAAATCAACACGTGTAACAATATGTTATTGGATTATACTCCCCCATCCTGGCATGTAATGGTACAGCCTGTCGACGTCCTGCGCGGGAGTGGAAAACGTGCGGTGTCTTTTCCTGGTAAGAAACTGCGCTGCGACAACATTGTACTGTACTAATTAATAAGAATATTAGGCTTTGTTATAGACGTCTGCACAAACTAGGGGTCCGCGAAGGTAATTATTGTTGCTTCGGTAGCATTAAACTGCTACAAGCTAGCTTTGTTTATGCGGCGTTCTGCTCTGCCTACATCTTATTCACGCGTGTTGACTCAGCTTTTAGTCACTGCCAAGTGTCAGTAACATTAACTTGTGTACATTCGGTGTCTGTGTGTAACGCAGTATTGTTTTTGTCGGACTGAACATGACTGTCATGTTTGAATGAACTGTGGACCCAGAAAATGTTGGTGGTGGTTAGGGGGAGGGGCACTGAATGAAATGTGTACACGTTATAGTTAGGTCCATATGCATTTGGACAGTGACACAATTTTTGTAATTTTGCTTCTTTACACCACCACAATGGATTTGAAATGAAGCAATCAAGATGTGATTCAAGTGTAGACTTTCAGCTTTAATTCAAGAGGTTCAACAAAAGTATTGCATTAACCTTTTAGGAATTACAGCCGGTTTTACACGTAGTCCCCCATTTTCAGAGGCTCAGTTTCAGTTTCATGGCCAGGTGTGGCCTATTCCCTCATTATTTCATGACAAATTAAGCAGGTAAAAGGTTTGGAGTTGATTCCAAGTGTTGAACCTGCATTCGGTAGCTGTTCAGTGGAACTTTCAATATGAGGTCCAAAGAGGTGTCAATGCAAGTGAAGGAGGCCATCATTCGGCTTAAAAAAGAAAATAAACCTATAAGAGAGATAGCAAAATCATTAGGAGTGGCCAAATCAACAATTTGGTACATTCTTAAAAAGAAGGAATCCACTGGCGAGCTCCATAACACCAAAAGGCCTGGAAGACCACAGAAGACAACTGAAGTGGATGATCGCAGAATTCTTTCCTTGGAGATGAAAAACCCCTTCACAACATCCAGCCAAGTCGAGAACACTCTCAAGGAGGTAGGCATATCATTGTCAAAGTCTACAATCAAGAATTCAATCATGGAATTTTAAAAAGTCTATTCCAGACATGGAAAGTCAGGGGGTTTGATATTTTCTTGGGCCAAGTCATGGAATGTCATGGAAGTTTGTTTTTAGCATGTTTAAATTTTGGTTGCCATTTAGCAAAATGTAATATTTTCCTTTCAGTATTCTTTATTGGTTATTTCACACGTTTCCTGTATTGCGTGCAGTGGTTGTCATGGTTACTTGATTTTTCAGCACCCACTTATCACCTTCCCGCTCGTCAACAACTGACAGTCACTTCAGTCAAGACATGCAGTCTGCTGTACCTGCTAACGAAAGCAAACATGCCAGGAAAATGTAAGTGTGTTAAGAGTAGACGACTAAAAACTATCGATTCGCAGCCACGCAAATGGTAAGAAGCATGTTGCTCGCATGAAGACGTCAGGAGCATCATCTTCGACCCAAGTGCCCATCATTGCTCTACTGCTGCCCACGCCAAGAGAACAGCAGTCAGCTAATGAAGCCACTCCCAGCCCCCAGTACCAGTGACTGTATGATGACACAGAGTGGAGTACATCTCGGCTTAACACCAGCAGAGACCCTGGAGGCTGAAATCTTCTGGTGTCTGAAGTTTACTGAGTCCCACTGATCGTACAGGTCATCAGAAGAAAGCGGTATGTAGCTAACTTATAACATTGAAAACGTATCGATAGCTAGCTAGCTAATTAAGTTACTGTTAACGCTAATTTAGACACATTCTTAAGACTCTGCAATCAGTACTTAGTCATGTATTTAATTTATTTCAATATCAGCGCAAACCAGAGGGGCATCTTCCAGTGTATTTGTAACATTAGCAGCAAATGTCAGCAGTTTTGTAGTGAAAGTAATTTAATGCGAGACCGTCAGGCTAGCATTGCTTCTGCTGCATGATTAGCCAGCAACATAACATTACACAACGTTACATTCATTATAAAATGAATGTAAATCCTCAGTTTTTGCAATTTGGGTGGCAAGGTAGATATACAGCTAGCTAGCTAGCAACATAGTACAGAATGTGACGAGTTAATGTTATACCCATTCTATATATCATCATATGCTAGCCAGCCATTAAAAGCGATTCTTCACTCAGCATTCATGACTCATCGGACGCAACAATTCTTTTAAGAAACAGTAAATGACATACAGTAAATGATGACGGGGATACCATAGATAACGTTACACACAAACTCATATTTTTTAAAACTCATATATTTGTTTAAATTAATCGCTATTTAACGTTTGAATCAACCACATTTAAAAAGATTGACAACAGGCCATTGAAATAAGGTGACTGAATCTAGCTACTTGTACTTGTAGTTACCATACTGACTATCAAATCACATTAACGTGACTAACTAGTCTAACTAACTTGATAACTGTAATTTTAATTAATTAATGTATAAGATTGTGGTTTAGATTCATTTAAAATTATGAGTAGCCTATATTTTGGGCATATGGTAAATTACATCTTTGCGTATTTCTTTTTTTTATAGGGTCACTGTTCGAATGAATGTTCCCAGATAGTGACATTGCCAGCCGCTTTAAATGTGGAGAGACTAAATGCTCTTATTTGACCATTTTTGGCATAGCACCACACTGCAAGTCACTTCTGATGGACAGGATAAAATCTCTGAAGCATGGATATGTTTTGCTTTTTGATGAAAGCTTGAATCGTAAGACCCAAGCAAAGCAAATGGATATTTATTTAAGATTTTTGGACAATGATGCTGTAGTTACACACTACTTCACTTCTGAATGCCTCAGAGCACTGAAGGCCAAAACAACCAGACACAAAAACATTTTTTTCCCACAGGCCATCACCCTGATGAACAGTTCACCACATAGCTGATCAGCCATTCTGCCACTACAGTACTCATGTATATATATTTATAGACATGTATAATCACTCAAATACACCAGGTCAAACATTCATTACTTGTACATATTGTCTATTTATTGTACATATCTACATTTGTTTATTGTCTATATTGTTTATATTGTATATATGTGCATTTTTTTCCTTAACTATTGTTGTATGTCCTCAAGTACTCTGAAAGAGCAACGTAAAACTGGAGTCAAATTCCTTGTATGTGCACACATACTTGGCCAATAAAGCTGATTCTGATTCAGAATTCATCGGCCATGCCACAGCAGGGGACATGGTGGAGGTCTTCCACAAGTCAACAGAGGGGTTAAATAGCAATGGTCTTGTACAGCTTTCAATGGATGGACCTAATGTCAATTTTCAATTCTAAGACCTTATACAAACTGAACTTGAACAAAATGTCAATACTGTGTTACTAAATGTGGGTAGCTGTGGCCTCCATATTTTGCACGGGGCATTTAAAAAAGGTGCAGATACCTCAGATTGGAATGTAGACCAGTTCTTAAGTAATGCTTATTCGCTACTGAAAGATTCCCCTGCCCGAAGAGAAGATTATGTCAAAGCTGTTGGAGAAACGTCTCCTCTTATGCCACTCAAATTCTGTAAAACAAGATGGGTAGAGAATGTCCCAGTTTCAGAGAGAATGATGAAGATATTGCCAGACTTGAAGAAATAAGTCATTGCAGTAGAGACGGGCAAATTCCCCCAACCCTGGAACTAAATCCTATGCCACTGTCAAAGAAGGGTGCAGAGACCCACTGATGCCTTCAAAATTGGCCTTTCACCTCTGTCATTTTCAAAAGAGGTTGCACCTTTCTTGAATCTGTATCAAACAGACTGACCCATGTTGACCCCTAATGTTATCAATTATGGATCGTTTTATCAAGCCTGATGTGATGACTAATGCAAACACAGTGTCAAAATTGATGTCAATAGATGTTACAGACAAAAACAATCTCGTCCATGCAAGTTAAATTCATGTGGGATTCTCTACAGACGTTATGCTGAAGGAACTTGTGTCATCAAAGAAGATTAGTGAGAAGAGAGAGTTGGAGTTTAGGATGGATTGCAGAAAGTGCTTACAGACACTCGCGGGGAAATTGCAAGAAAAATCTCCACTACAGTACACTCTCGTGCGCAACATGGATTGCCCAGATCCAAGGAGGATGGCAAGCAATAAAGACTCATGCATCAACAAGTGGAAAAGAATCCTTAAACTGCTCACTGAGACCAAACGAGTAGATGAAAATGATTGTGATGATATTCTCAAACAGTACATGATGTTCATCAATGAGAATGAGCCAAAGAGAAGGGCAGATTTCACTGACTGCAATCCTGTGACAGGCCAGGTAGATACCCTATTCTATGAAACGATGGCAGAAGATGAGGTCTATGAAACATTGTGGAATGTTGTAGCACTCCTAATGCTCTCGCATGGAAATGCAACAGTGGAGAGAGGTGTTTCAGTCAATAGACAAATTGAAAACGTGAAGGAACACACTTACAGTGCACAGCGTCTTGTGTGTGATCATTTGAGGTCAGTGGGGGGAATTGATAAGTTTGTGGTTACTAAGGCCTTATTTCAGTCTGCATCCTCGGCAAGATAGCGATACCTCTCTCACCATGAGGAACAGAGAAGACTTAAAGGAGCAGAGAAACAAAACATAAAAAGGAAAATTCTCTCTGATGAGATTGATGAACTAAAGAAAAAGAGAGCACACCTCCAGAAAGATGTCGTACCCATGGGGCAATCTGCTGATGAGCTTGCGTTAAAGGCAGAAGGTTTAGAGAATCTTGCCTTCATTGCCCAGTCAATCAGTCTAAGGCAGTCTGTGAAAACTAAATATGAAGAAATAAAAAGAGTGAATGATGAACACGATGACAAACAGAAAATCCTTCAGAGCGTTTAGCATGAACACCATAAATGACTTTCTGTAGAAACGGTTCTAATATATCTAAGTACATTTCTCAGTGCATTTAATGGGTTAAAGCAAAAAAAAACAATGATAGTAAAGTGAATGAGTATGTGTGTTTCTGAAGGTGCTATTTGTTGTCAAAGGCATGAGTGAAAGTCATGTGTTTAATGTGTTGGATTTTGGTATTTCCAATGTAATATGATGTTTGATAAATTATCATGTTTCTAAACAGCCAAAACCTAAAATAAAGATGACTGATTCTCTAAATAGACATTTATTAACATTTATTGATTGCAGATTAAATAAGACTAGATTAATTAAAAAACTAGATTAGCATTTCCTGAAGGAAATACCAGTGCATGCAAAGCAAAAAATAATGAAATAAAATTTTAATCGGTACAAAGAAGAAGAAGCCTAGGAATAACAATACAGTGCATTGCTTAGCATGCACTAACTACAAAACACCCTTACACAGTGGCAGTCACAATATGAGAGGTATAATTGTTTTCACTCAAATCCCTACATTACATATGGACTTTCCATTCATTAACCAAAATCGTTCACATGTTAATCCAAAGCATCTGATACTTCAGAGCTAAATGCATGTAAGTATTCAAGGAAGTAATATCCATGTAATTTGATAAATTTTGTTCCCATTTAAGAACAAATATTTTGCTCAAAGTTTGTTGCCAGTGTTTTTATAAGGATGTGTAGCCCTAGTCTTGTGATCATTAATATGCACTATGTTTAAGCAGTGAAAACGTAAGTTTTGTATTGAAAGCTCGCAAATTGATTTTGGTTTTTTGTCTGCTCAGCACAAAGGTGGCCTGTTTTTGGCTGGACCGCAGAGGGCCAGCCCTATGGGTTGCTCTGTGGCTGAGTAAGTGAGTAAGTAAGTGATGAAGTTGCGGGATTGGTCAGTCGAGTGTAGGAG
>JBBPCS010000283.1:9169435-9186749 GCA_037974645.1 Hollardia meadi
CAACCCAATAGAGCATGCTTTTCAGTTACTGGAGACAAAACTGAAGGCAGAAAGACCTACAAACAAGCAGCAACTGAAGGCAGCTGCTGTAAAGGCCTGGCAAAGCATCTCAAGGGAGGAAACTTGGCATTTGGTGATATCCATGGGTTCCAGACTTCAGGCTGTTGTTGACTGCAAAGGATTTTCATCCAAGTATTAAAAACAATCCTTATATATATAATTATGTCAGTTTGTCCAATTACTTTTGAGCCTGCATTTGCATAAAAATGGCTGAAAGTCTACACTTCAATCATATCTTGATTGCTTCATTTCAAATTTATTGTGGTGGTGTACAGAGGCAAAATTACAAAAACTGTCACTGTCCAAATACTTATGGACCTGACCCTACATGCGCGAGTAGATGCACCTTAACACTGTTTAAGTGAACTAGCAAATGCGTACAAATATGTTAAGTTGTTTATTTACTTATCTTCATTTTCCAGCTTGGTAATTCATTAAGCATGGCTCGAGATTGGAAACCCGGTGATCTGATCTTTGCCAAGATGAAGGGCTATCCACACTGGCCTGCAAGAGTAAGTCTTTGCCTAAATCATAGGCAAAGTCAGGCAAATTCATTATCAAACATTTACAATTAAACTCTGTATGCTTCACATTAAAATGCAAGTGCAAACACCCATCCACCAAAAGATGGCAAACAACCCACACCCACCCCACAGACACACACAAACAGTAATTAATCACACACCTGGGGAAATAGGAAAGTTTGCTTTTGAATGTGGACGCTTTATGATGAGTTTTTTGTTTGTTTGTGGCTGGGAATAAATACCTGTTTTTTTCTCTAATTTTTCTACCAGATTGATGAAGTCCCAGACGGTGCTGTGAAGCCATCCAATATCAAATTTCCTATCTTCTTCTTTGGCACCCATGAAACGTTCGTAACTGACTGCAAACAATCTTTGTTATTTTCTTTAATTGGATAGGCTTGCATTCTACTTGGGTGAAATGGCATTAAGTATTTGTTTTGGTCTCGGTGGCCATAATAAATAGAGAGTATTGCTGGAAATGCAGGAAAACCTAAATCCATGGATATACTGTATGGTCAGGTCAACTAGGGCTGGGTATTGGTACTCAATAGCTTTAAGGTATCGGCCCAAACAACTGAGTACCAAGTAGTAGCGAAACTTCTCCAGTCAAACTGATTCTTGTATTTGAGCTCTTTTTGTATGCAGATCTAGAAAAAAAAGATTATTTCTATGTTTTTTTTTTCTTGCAGCCAATCACCTCGATTCTTTGATTTAATGTAACGTGTGATTGGCCCACTATGCAGCAGCTACAACCCATACAGTCTGTAGTGTGGTGAAGTTGATTGTTGTGTATTTGATAGAGTTGGCAGTTCAGTGGTGGCATTTTACGCAACTGAATGCTTCCATTAACATGATGGGTATCAAATGAAGTACTCTTGGTGTCCGTATCACTTTAAGGGTACTCTTATTGGTACAAGTATCGTCATTTTTAAAAAACGATACTC
Organism: Hollardia meadi; assembly: GCA_037974645.1. Classification (NCBI taxonomy): domain Eukaryota; kingdom Metazoa; phylum Chordata; class Actinopteri; order Tetraodontiformes; family Triacanthodidae; genus Hollardia; species Hollardia meadi. Next base: position 9,170,964 of record JBBPCS010000283.1, read on the forward strand.
AGCCCTAGGTACAACTGATATAGAAAATTCTATTTTAGCATACAGTGAGTTCACAACATAAACAATATTTTAAATGGAAAATTGCTGCATTTATATAGCGCTTTTTATCCAATTTTTGCATCATCTTGGTCTATTGAAGGTGTTTTTTTGGGGGGGGGGGGGGGGGGGGTTTTTCCCCCCCCCCCCCCCCCCCCCCCCAGGGCCTGAATATAGATAACAATGTGTTTTGTCTGTGTGCCATGTTCCATCTCACAGTTAACATGTTACATAACACTACATTTTAAATAAAATAATAATAATGTGTATTATCTTCTTTCAAACAGTGCATTTCTTGGCCCAAAAGATATCTTTCCATACCTGCCCAACAAAGAGAAGTACGCCAAGCCCAACAAGAGGAAAGGCTTCAACGAAGGACTGTGGGAGATTGAGAACAACCCAAAAGTTGAGCTCACTGCACCCAAGGTAATAGGGCTGCACAGTATTCATTTTCACAATTCCACATATTCACAACATTCATTTCAGCATCGACATTGCAATGTGTCCATGTGCAATAGTCACATTGCAGGACACGCAATGTGACGTAAGGTATATATTAACTCACACATCATTTCTCTGCTTAATATAAAAATAAAAATTCACAAGTTTCTCATTTTCCATGTTTTCCTGTTTATCTTCCACCACGTACATTAAGCATAGATTTTAATATTGTTAGAAATGGTAGATTACATATGTAAATAACAGAACTGCAACGCACAAGTACATTTGTAAATTTTATTAAGAAACCTTCACAAACTCTATCCCCATTTGTCCATCACCTGTCTGTGTATCTGTACATAACACGGTGCATGTATCTGGTAAAAATTCCTGTATTTTTTCATATTGCAATATATATTGCTGAAACAATAAATCGCAATGTCAGTTTTTTCCTATATCGTGCGGCCCTACAAGGTACATCTTCCTCCACTTTGTCTCCTCCAAAGACATTTTTCACTTTTTATCCTCCAGAAGTTAGCCTTAGACTGACATGAAGATGTTGAAGGGCTTTCCCTAAAACATGCACACAGACTTTCGAATCATATTTTGTATCATTTTTGAAGTTCTAGCAATTGTACACTACACTTTAAATAAAAAGGAAAGAGTTGAGCTCAGTTTTTTCTGATTTGGTGATTTTCTGCAGCAGATAAAAGTTGTTTTGGGCAGTTTCATAACTTGGTTATGTTTGTAACATTGAGGTAGTTTCCCTTAACCAAAGTTTGGCTGTATTCCAATAAATTACCTCTGCTGTCCTCTGAATAAGATGATTGACAGGACAATGAGTTGATCAGACTCAGCATGACACACAGTGACTGATGATAACTGATGACCATCAAAACCAAATGTAATATAAGTTCATTACATCTTTGCCAATTTTGTTCCATTTAATACATTTTTTTCTTCTGTTTAAAGCCGGTGCCCCCAGAAACTTTTACTGAAAAGGATTCGGACAGCAGCCCAGAAGGAGAAGAGGAAGCAGATGACAAGGCGATAAAATCCAAAGTAGGTTTTTGCTTTTCAACTCTCTCATCCACAAGTAAATATAGACACAGTTGCTTTTGCTTCACTGCATTGACATGTTACTGGTATGTTTCTGTGTTGTCAGCTTTTTCCTTCTTTTGCTGTTTCCCTCTAATCTTTCTCTAATGTGTGTCTGCTTCATACTTTGCATAGCAGTGTTGCATATCAGTTCATAGATTAAAAGGCTTGTATGCTAAGAGTAGTGTGTGCAACAGAAGGATACTCGCTAACTTCTCTCCCTTTCAAGACTTGTTTACCCCACCACACTGCGTGCTATGCTGTGTCTTGGGTGCATTCAGGTTCCAGGAAGTGAGGCTGAGCAGGAGAATGAGAATGAGGAGGAGGAGGAACAGGAGGAAGGGTCTCTGATCTCTGAGCAGGGTCCTCAGAACCAGGATGTACGTACTTTGCATGCTAGGAGCCCATAAAGCAGTGGAGGTGGCCTCATCCCCTCCAATGTGGGAAAGCATGTGACACTTTGGTGTTTTTTCAATTGGTGGTTTGTTTCTGTTTTATTCAGAGTTCTTGTGGGCGGCCACAAACTTGTCTTGGTGCTTGATGTTTTGATTAGTGCCTCGGTTTGGGTTTGGTGTGTTAACAGCTGTTTCATAAACAGATTTATTTGAGAAAACAGTCTCTGTGTTGCCACTAAAAATAATTTATAAGATTAAATAATATCAGGTAAGCGCAGGTGGCTCTGGATCAAAGTGGTTTATGTTTGAGACATTAACTCTGTATTACAAAAATAGTTTGTTTCGTCTCTAATTTACCTCTTTGAAATTACTCTGACAGCTTGTGTTATTGCTTTACATTTCCAGCCTTTCTCTGTCTACATATTCACCAAACTTCTGTTTGCAATTACTTGAAGTTATTTATTTTTGCATGGCTTTCTGTGTGCTTTGGAGAAAGGTAAGTTGTGACTTGTTTTTATGTATTTTATGATGAAATGGATCTTTATATTTTTTTTTTTTATTTTGAAATTTCCCTTGCTGTCTCTGCAGTATTTTAACAAATCAGAAACTGTGTCTAAATTCTTACTATATATACTACGTATACCCGAAAAGTTAGTCTGAATAATTGAAACATTTGAGTGTCCTATTAATTTACACTATTGTTCCACAATGTGATGCATATAGAAAATACTGCTCACAGCTGCAGAGAATTAAAATAAATAGTGAATGATGATGAAACAGTGCTACAAATATCTCAAACAAAAGAAAGTATTATACAGTAGTTTAATTTTCAGTCAGTTTGATTTGTGTCCAAATAGCCATGTATCTTCAAATTTGGTGAATTGGCTTCTTTCTTTCTTTTTAAACTGGATACTTTAGATATTAGTATATACTGTGTTCAGTTAGTGTGTGTGGAATGTGAACACAGTTATTAATTAAACACCGGTACGTTCATTACTGCATAGTTAGATGTTGCTACTAATCCAAACATTTAGATTGTTCAATATGAGATTAAAACAGGACAGATGACATAATTCATGAAGGACTGAATATATGCCAAGTTGTCCACTTGACAGCTGTTACTCTTATATTAAAGAGAAGACAGTTAAATGTCAGTTAAAAGGATTGTAGACTGTAATGAAATTAACAAAAGGTGTCATATTTTAGGGCTTGGCACAGAAAGATTCTACAGATGTTCCTAAACCCAAGAGAGGTAGAAAGAAAAAGGTTGGTAGTATTAATTAATTGAGTTTACATTCAGTGGGTCTTTAATCTATAGAAATGGTTTGTAGAAAACATTTTATAAGATGTTATGTTACCCTTTTTTTTTCAGAGTGATGCTGAGCAAGACACTGAAAAAGATGATGCTCCTGCTAGTCCTGCTAGTCCCTCAGGTAAGCAGTATTCCTTGTGATGTTAGTAATCATAATGAGCATGGATATACATATACATATTCAACAAATATTAGCAGGGTCACATTGACAAACATATTGCACTGTAGGACATTTTAGCCTTACTTAACTTCTGTGTGTGGTATGTTTTTGTGTCCATGTGACCAGGTGGAGAGGGTCCAAAACGAAGAGGCAGGAAGCCCAAAAGTGAGAAGCTACTTTTGCTTCAGCAGCAGGAGCAGCAAGGCTCAGGAAGTGAAATGTAAATACATGAAAATGAACACAGAACATACACACAATGCAAAATTCAAAAGACATAAGTCTCCTTCTTCCTGTACACTACCTTTGCTTGGATGATGAATGATCTGTTCCTGTAAAGAAGAAATAATACTGATATTCGTTAAATGCATTTTTTTCTTTGATGTACTAAAACACCAGTGTTGACGTTATGTCAAAGACATTTGTGTTTTGTGTTGCAGAGATATTTACTGAAGTTAGCATGCTAACCAGCTAGCCCCGGCCCGTACTGTATCATAATACCAATTTGTACCTCGAGAGGCAATAGTCCGATAGCCCCCTCACGTGTGGTGAGTTTGCCAAGTATTCTAAGATTAAAATAAATATTCTGACACCTATTTTTCTTACTAACATAATACACCTTCGGAATTCTAGTTTCTCTCTTTTACCGAACTAGTTTGAGCTTAATTGCCTTGTTACATCATCTTAAAACACACTTCATTTAAACAAGACAAAAAAGAAATAAAACTCCCAAAACCATCCAGGTTTGTCTTTCCAAAATCCCCTCTGGTTTGGTCGAAGTAAGTCCTCAACTCGCAGATTGAGATGTGAAAATATTTCATCTCTACACGCCGTTTTTGCCCGCTGCTGAAGGCCCAATGCTATCTCGCTGTTCTGTGGTTTTCCCTCTCTCCAGTCTAGTGTTGCACGCTATACCCATACTAGAAAGCTATCGCAATACGCTGCCATTAAAAATGGTACAATACCACACATTATTGATATCAATAAAAATTAGTGTTTTGAGTGAATGGGAGCCGTGTTATGAGTTGCGTCAATGTGCAACAGCTGGGTAGTGTGCAGCACTCCACTTAATCCTCCAGTTCCTGCAGGCAGAGAAGGCGTGTTGTCTCTTTTCTCTCATACAGTTGTCATGGTGACAAAAACGGGCACGAGTGCAAGTACAAGTGGTCTTGCAGACATTCACAGTTTGTTGTCAAAGCAGATGCACAGAGCAAAATATGGAATTATTTCGCTTACATAAGCAACAGTCAGGGAAAGCCCACGGACACCACAAGGCCCAACTGTAAAATATGTTTTAAACCCATACAGACCAAGGAGGATAATCCGTACAACTGCAGGCATGTAGAGTTTAGTAGCAGTAGTAGTAGTAGTAGTTACGGGCAATGATGACCGTAATCTCCGTATGCAAAATGCAACGTCCACACTGGTAAAGTTAACCTTTATGGATAATAATAATAATAATAATAATGAAATTAATAAATGAAAACACCTTCAAATGCACCAAAAATAATATTAAAAATAAATGTAGGCATCATTTTATAAAATGTTTATAATTTACTTCCTTATTTATTTACTTTTGTATTAATTCCCCTATTTATTTACTTTCCCATTTAATTAGTATCATTTAATAGTTTGGCAGTTTTGATTGTCTATAAACTTTACCATAACTTTCAAACTGCTAAAAAACAAATAGGTTTTTACAAAACACCAGTTATAAATGATTAATTTATACTCAGTCAGTACTGTTAATGGTAACATGGCATGTACATTTTTGTCAATAATTATCTCTATTTCTAGAAAATGTGTTCAGTAGAGCCCAGACCTCCACCACGCAGGTCATTTGTAACGTTACTTTAGTGCACTACTGTAGTGTGCAGGCTAATTTTCCTGGGTTTAAACTTTGTCATGAAGTGCCAAACTTACAGTTAATGTCATTTATGTTTATTTTCATTCTCAATAAAATCGTAGTTAATCTGCTTTTAGTGTTTCCCGATCTTTTAGGTTTTGCTGTAGTATCGTTTCAGTAGTAGTATTGTGAAATTTAGGGCAGTGTCATCATTTTTGTGACAACACTACTCCAGTCCCCACCTGCTGTGTCTTGTCCCCCAAGTCACAGTCTTCGTCGGAGCAGCTGTAAATCACCTCTGTTCTGTATCCCCCGTCGCCAAACTGGTCTCCCCCGGTCTCAGAGGCTTTGTCCAGCCGTGCATAGCCCAGTTGAGCTGAGCCTAGTAGCTCCCTCCATGGTCCAGAGGGACTTCATTGAGCAGTAGGCCCAATATCTCCACTGCTAACAAAGCTAGCAGTCCCCATAGCAACAACCAAGATAACTTACAGCAGACAGTAGGCCTGGAATTTTGTAACTTTAGGGGCAAGGCCACTTGGCCTGCAGCAGGCCAATTTTTTTGAGGGCACAAAGGCCACATGTCAGGGCATCAAGGCCATAAGTGAAAAAAATTTAATTAATCCATTATATGTATATATTCTAAATTCATATTTAGAAATAGGTTTAGGATCACATCAGTACAATCACTGAAGCCTCAGTCAGGGCACTAAAATGTGCTAGAATGACGTGTTACAACTTAGTAGGCACAAAGTGAGATGGCTAACTCTTTAATTCCATCATTAGTGCAGAAATAAATGACATGTTTAATTCAGAATGATATTAATTAAAACTTTTAAAACAAGTTTTTATGTCTTGTGGGTGCAGTCTGATTATAAGACAGAAATATGTGCATTCATAATGACTACAAACTATTAGTCATATTCTCCAGTGTAAACGGTATGTAGTCTTGACTTTCATGTTTTAAAAGACCCTTTTCTTTCCCATTTAGGGACACTGCTGAGTCAGACAGAAAGAGAAAGAGGGCACCAGAGGACAAGTCCAAGAGTGGAGAGGAGGAGAAGAGAAAGGAGGAGGGCAAAGGAAAGGATGTAGAGGGGAAGGAGCCTGAAGCCAAGAAGAAGAAGCAGTCCAAGGATGACACCTCCTCAGGCTCTGATGATGAAGAGGCAAGTGCTCAGTCCACACAGATGTCTTCACAGTTAGAATTTGTTAGTGTAAGGGGCCGATCAGACAGAACCTGCAAAACGCAAAGCGCACCACACTGCTCCAAAAATGCAAAGAGCGTCTAAAACGTGAGGCGCCCAGGGCACATTAGCAGCATGCAAAAACGCTGCCCATAGAAAACTGGAAAAAGACGCTTCTGACTGCAAAGAAAACGTTCTCTGTCTGATCGGTCCCTAAAGCCCCAACATTGTTTCTAATAAAGAGGATGAATAGTCAGTATGATGCTTTCATTCTCATTATTTTGATTTCTTTTAATCTCAGAAAAACAAAAGCAAAAAGAAACACCCAAACGCAGAAATGGACAAAGATGTGCGCCGGCGGAAAGCAGATGAATTGAGAGAGTACGTACACATACAATGCAATACAATTTACTTAACTGTTCTATGAAGAGAAAAGCTGACATTTGAGAAGGAATAACCAGAAATTGTAACATTAAAGGTATTCTAATTTAAGATATGACTTGAATATTAAATGGAATAACAAAATAGATTTTATTTCATTTATCAGCTGCTCGTGTTGACACTGTTTATATTTTAAATAATAATTGGGAGCACAATTAATAGATTTCTAACATGGTAGTTATTTTGTTTTGCAGGCCAAACAAAGATGATGGGAAGAAAAATGAAGAGAGGACAGGAGTCAAGAAAAAAGGTGAAGATTATAGTCCAAATATTAAGAAGCAGTTGGTTTCTACAGGTAGTTGACTCATGTTTTGGATATGAGACAATGCTTCTAATTTAAAGCCAATAAAATAAAACCTAATATTAAGATGACATAAGCTGCTGAATACAATTTTCCTTAAGGGATAAATAAAGTTGTATTTAATGAATTGAAGTTATTACAAAGACTGAGGTTGTGATCAGATGCCCATCAGACCTATTGAACCTTGTGCTAATGTCATTTAAGATCATGAATGAATGTAACCCCTTGTTACGGTTCAACATTTTCATAGTTAACACTTAACAGGGTTTTTTCCTGCCTGACTAAATCTAAGGAGGTCTCCCTGTTTTGCACAGCTGTAACCTCATGTTCAAACAGGGAAGACACTATTTTAATTTAGTCATTCAGTTTTACATTGTGACAAATGGAATTCAATTTAGATCTTAGCTTCTTGATGACTTGAACAACAAATAGAAACATGATTCAGCTAAATAAAAACAGTGTGAAAAGCTGTTGCATAACCCAAACCATGTTTTTGAACTCATAGTACTTAAATTTACACTTGATTAAAGTTCTGTTAAAAATAGTAATGTAAGCTAAACCATTTCCATCATGGGGTCTTCTTTTCTCCTCTTTTCTGCAGAAATATCAACCGACTTGAAACTCCAGAGATTGCACAGTGAAATCAAGATTTCACTGAAAATTGACAAAGCTGTAAGTTCTACTAATAGTTCACTGTCAGTTCAGGTCATAAAATCATCATACAAGTCTTCTTTTCAAATCAATGTTTGCTCATTTTTTAAGAAAGACAAACGGCTCAGACTGTGCTGCACGGTGTTTCATGTCAGTTATCCAGAAATGTGAAACGGCATCCCAGAATCCCTCCTATTGTGAGTGTTTTCAGGAAAACTAAACTTGGTGAATCATATATCCACTTCCTCTGTATGCAGAATTTCGATTATTTGGGACTCAGGTTTGTGCACAAATTTAAAAATATGAAAAAAATCTATTGTTGTTGTGGCACACAAAAGATGGTTATTGTCAATTAATTCACTGCAACAGGGTCATAGAGGGACCTCAACAATGTGGGAGTCAGATGCTGTTTTCTGTGACGGTGTTAGTGACCCTAGAATGATGCCAATGTCACAGTGTTTGAACTTTTTAGGATTTTAAAAATGAATTCCTTCTTTTCAGTCAGAGCCAAAAAGACATGGGAGTTGATCAAAGATGACATTAAGTGATAAAAACAAACAGCTGACAACATCAGCATTCATCACATGTAATCTAAAAAGAAAAGTAAGTGTCCTAGTCAGGGATATTCTAGGAAGGTCCATTTTAGGAACACTGTGCAGCATCCCGGGGTTGCACGGTGGTGCAGTTAGCACTGTTGCCTAACAGCAAGAAGGTCCCGGGTTCAATTCCCAGCCAGGGATGTCTGTGTGGAGTTTGCATGTTCTCCCCATGGCTTCCTCCCACATTCAAAGACATGCAGGTTAGGTTCGTTGGTGACTCTGTATTGCCTGTAGGTGTGAGTGAGTGTGTGTGGTTGTTTGTCTCTATATGTGATGAACTGGCAACCTGTCCAGGGTGTACCCTGCCTCTCGCCCAATGACAGCTGGGATAGGCTCCAGCCCCCCGCAGCCTTGCATAGGATAAGCGACGATAGGTAATGGATGGATGATTGGATGTTCAGCATCCCTCCAAAGCCATCAGACAAGCTTCACTTTGCTATATCTGGGTATTGTAAAACTGTCACTTTCTTTGGGAAAGGTTTGTACGTCAAAATTGCTGCTGACCAAGTGAATCCTTTTATGTCCAGCATTTTGAAGTGATACTTCCAGCAGGACAAACACCATCTTTTGAACAGCATTAAAGAGAAGGCACAGTTGTCTTCAGTTTATGCTGTCCTCAGAACTTGTCCCCCCATTAGATGCTGATTAATTAAGGATAGATATGTCAAGTTTGTAATACGACATGGCTAAGGTTGATAATGGGCTACTATTGCTCCAGTATTTATTTATGTATTTTACCTGACTGTATATGAAGATGGACAACATGACAGATCCTCAAAAGTAAAGCCAAAACATCTCAAATCGGCCCCTGATGCCAGGCTGCAGTATAAATTCCACACCTTGACGTTATCAGATAGGATATGGGAATAACTAACTCAAAGTACACATCAAATAAATTTTTCCAAAGATGTCTGTCATTTTAGGTAGATCTTATCACGCTCAAGTGTCAATTTTTCTGATAAGTTTGGTTTTAATTAGTTATTAGACGCTATGAAACATTAAGATTGACAGCTCAGCCCTGCTCCCCGAGTATGGGCGGCTCGAAACCGCCGCTCCACCGTCTGATCACTACTCGCAGTCTCTGGCTTCAGATGATGTCACCAGTGCAAGATGGCAGCGCTTGTATCCGGGATTTTTTGGGCTTCGTTTTTGTGCAGTGGAAGGAAGTGGCGACATGTTGTCCACCTTTATTTATGTCAATGTTTTACCTCACTTGACTTTTAAAAACCTATACATCTTTTCTTCCATGGCACTTTTATTCGACGGCCTCTCCCACTCCCACCTCACAAGGATGTAAAGAAGTGCTTGGATGCATTAGATGAGATTGGTGCCCTTCAAGTCACAACCCAGCACCTGCAGAAACACAGTGAACTTATTGCCACGCTCAAAAAGGTAGATTCATTCATCCAAAATCCATTTTAAGTAAAACTGTTTTGTACAGTGGCTGAGAGAGCTCAACACACTGCAGCTCAAGAAAACACATGCAGATGGACAAAACACAAGAAAATTAAGAAAACAACTTCATCAAATTGACAATATATGTGCAGAAAACATGGTGCAAATACTTAAAACCCAAACATTCAGATGTTTTTGCAGATATCTGCTGTTGACCTAGCCTTAACCATTTGTTCATTAACAGCCTGCCAATTCAGATAATCTGATGAAAAACACACAATGGTGGTTGTGTTGTGAGTGTTTGCAGCACATATGTTGTCAAATTGATGATGCTGTTTTCTTAATTTGCTTCTGTTTTCTTAAGTTGCAGTTTGTTGAGCTCTCTTGGCCACTGTAGTTTCAAAGTGAACAAACAGACTAAACTACACCAGGGTGTGTTTCTAAACACTTTGCTGAGTGGTGATGCATGCTTTTTATCCATGTTCTAGATTCGCAGATTCAAGGCTAGCCAGGACATCATGGACAAGGCCACCATGTTGTATAACAAGTTTAAGAGCATGTTTCTAGTTGGAGAAGGTGACTGTGTGCTCAGCCAGGTGCTCAACAAGTCTTTAGCCGAACAGCGGCAGCATGAGGAAGCCAAGAAAGGAGCGCTGAAGAGAGTGGAACAAGCCAAGGAAAACAACCCAGGTACTGTTTAGTATAGATTCATTATCATTTGTCTTGTAAGCCGTTTGTAACTCACTTTGAAGTGAAATGGTAAGAACATGTACTGTTGACAGGAAGTAATTAGTTTGTTCATGTAGCCTCTTATGGAGCTGGAGCACAGAGTACAGACAGGCAAGTAGTCTTTACAAATGTCTCACAACTGCAGTTTCTGCTTTAAACAGGTTTAACAGTTTTCTCCATGAAAAAATGATGAATAAAAATTACAGTGCACACATACAATAAATTTGTACTTAGAGTTCATTACAAGCTGAAACTGTATCGACTTTATAATATCTCTGAACACATAAAATGGTTACATCTGGAGATCACATTGATTATTAACAGATGTTCTCAACATTTATTTTATAAAAGTGTAACAAGCCATCAGTAATTCTGTTTAAACTTGGTCATTTAAGGTTGCTGCTGTTTTATTTCACTGGAGCCATTTGCTTCAACTGAACGTTTTATTCACCATGAATTGTTCATTTATGCCTCTGCACTGGCTATAGTGGTCAACGAAGGCATTATGTTTTCAGGTTGCCCATTCCCAGTTGCTGAGGCAAGCAGGTTTAGCATGCATGAAGGTATCATCATTCACAATAAATATCTTCAATGTAGTTGGCACATAACTTGGCATGCTTAGACAGAATTGCTTGAGGATCGTATTTGTCCTCAGTTCAATTTGTAAAATTTGGCAGAATTTTTTCGTTTAAAACATAAAAATGAACTAACATTATGAATAGAATGTGAAGAAACAGCAGTGTTGACATTATTTGAAAGACATCTATGTAGTGTTGCAGAGATATCTACTGAAGATTTTGTGCTAACCAGCTAGCCCCAGCTAACCCCCCACCACCACTTCATCTCTCAGAGGCTTTAATGTTGTGGCTGATCAGTGTATATTGGTTTCTTTTTGGCTCATCTGGTGATGATCACACACATGATAATAATTATTAGAAAAGTTGCATCCAGGCTACAAATGTACAGTTTGTAGTGTAACAGCCCAGTTAAAGTGTAAACAGGCAACTCCCCCCAGCATTTCCACATGGTGTTTATGTTGGTGCTTTCGAGGTTTAATTTTTTCAAGCAACTACCAACAATACAGAACAAAAGCATGAGTTCATTCATTTAGTCTATATTAGAGACATGAAAGCAGATAGGAATGCTGCCAGCCTGACAGGATCACCAGTCAGCCTTAATTTTCTTAGATTCCGTACCTGGTGGCAGGCAAAATTGCACGGTCAATGCCAGGTTTAGAGGGAACCATCCTCAATGAAGATGGTGTCGTTATTCTTTAGCCATTACATTGTGCAGTCAACATTTACTTCATAATGTTTAAGCAAAAAAAACTACCTATCGCCAGTTTAAATGTTGACTAGGTCTGGTGATGAAGTTGCATCATAGGGCATGTCTGCTGGTTATTGGTAAATCAATTATGACCAGCTAATGTATGAAAACCAACTATAGAACACAGCCATTGACGCTTTCAGTCAATTTTTTCTGACATCATACGATCTCTGTGGTTGCTCGATTGACTCACTCAACAGATTTACATACTGTACTTTGACAGAAATTAGTGTCTCTGTAAAAGGTCTCCTTTTTTACAGCAAGGCATGCCAAATGGATGGAAAATCATATTTTTCTCAGTAAGGTCCAGAGCTCAGCATGTGTCATCACATGCTCCTGTGGGCTCTCCTCTCTGCGGTGGTTTAGGTTGTGCTGTGAAGTGTTTTCTGACTGTGTCTGTGTGTCTCTCTCTGTTCTGCCTAAAGACAAGATGACAAATGGTGATATCAGCCCTGAAGAGAAGAAGCAGGAGATGGAAAGAGAAAAGCTGCTTGAAGACACCATAGTCAGAGAAAATCACAGGTAGTATACACATACACAGATAACAATGCAACAATGTGTTCCCTCAACAAAAACTGAATGGCAAGACTGGTGAAAATCTATTGCACACATTTATTCAACCTTTGCTTTGTGACAATCAAAATTTGTCCCAGAAACTGCATAAAGGTGTTTCAAATACATTATAAAAGCATTATACAAGTGAATAGATTTAGCTGGCTAAGAAATAAAATACAAGGGGGGCACTAATTTATGTTCCTTATTGTTTGCAAATCCCATGTTACTGTTTATTTACCCAACTTCCCAACCCTTTCTGTGCCACTCAGCCCCAAGCCCACTGATTCCTACTAAGTTGCCAAACTCAGGTTATGCGTGTTAGGAAGAAAAGAGAGTTACACACCAAGTTAAAATTTCATTTTAGCTAAACACCTCTGTCATATACTGAGCATTACAAATACTTGAGTTACTCCAGATGACCATCTTACCTTTGAAGAAGGAATAAAATTCTTATGAGACTCTGCATGTGGGGCACTCAGGGTAATGTTATGCAGGGATCTTGGTTATAAAACCTTAACACAATTGTATAAGTCTTGTCTGTCCTATTCTAGATTATGCTGCAGGGGTTTGGGGGTTATTGCAAGTAATATATTGGCAAGCAAGACCTGCCCTGACAATATATTTGGCAGCAGGGGGTCTCTTCCCCCGATGTTATGTGGGACTGACTGAAGATAAACTACAGCAACCATGATCATTGTATTAAGTACCATGTCAATCAGTGCAACAGTGTGGCTCATTGGTGTGTTAATTGTTTTTGGAAACCATTGGGGTTAGTTACACTAATGCCATGTTTATTTTCTTGGACTCTAGTGCCCCAACAGCTCAGGAAGAGTCCACTTGAGTGTCCTACATGCCTGAAGAGAAGAAAAGATATTTGCTGCTGTACTCATACAACCTTTGTCCAAACTGTGCTCGCTGAGATCTCCTGTCCAGTTCCTTTTGATGACTGATAACAAGCACTGGTTTCCAGTTTACTTATGGTTTCTGTCAGTGTTGTTGCTCAAAGGTTTCAGTATATCAAACCCCTCCTCTCCTTGGATAAAATGACTGCATATTTTATTTTATTTTTTACTTCATGTAATCCTTACCATTCAGACACCTTTTGTCACATGCTCATGTGCCATCTAGTGACTATGTGAAGAGTAATAGCTTGTAGATCAGCAGCACTGTGAACTTAGATACTACAATTTGGTCCCATTTTCAGTTTGAGTAGATAGTTTTGATTGTACTCAGTCATTTCCTATGCATTTAAATTGTTTTTTACATTTTACAGAATCATCAGATCTTAACTTCACTTAAAGATTATTGGAAGTACTGCAGTATAGTCTTATTAGGAGCTCCATTATCATGCTAATAAAATTTGATACATCAACATTTTATAAATGCATATTCCCTTCAGATGCACAAACTGAGTTTATTTTGCTGAATTTATTTTATTTTCTTAACCATGTTCCAGTGTCTGTTTTTAAAAGTTGGTAATTTTTTAACATAGATGTAAATAAGAGTATTTTTCTGTCCGTCTGATGACCTGTTTCAGCATCTAATAATAAAGTAGTGCATACAGTATAGTGTTCTTTTTGTCTTTAATTATATATTCACATTGATTGCACAGAAATCATGTGCTAAACATTACTGTTTTGGTTGTATAGAGCACCATACTAAGATTGTTTCTTTGATTCTCTTGATTACTTTGAAATTCTTAACTAGACTTTGCCCATTATTGCCGTGTCATCTTATCTGAAGGCCGTTGCATTTGTTGCCAGGCTGCTGAGAATTTAACTTATAATTTTAACAAATATAACGGGACATTTTTAAAAAAATTTAATTTATAATAATATGAGTATTTAAATACTTAATCACGAAACTGAAGAGACCGCTGTAAACTGGGGTGTTACATCTCAGCTTTTAAGGAATCAATAAGCTTTCACATGAAATTCATAGGCCAGTGAAATACATTTTCCAGTAAATGTTAATTTATTTCAATCAGAAATCAAAACATTGTCCAAAAACACACTTCTTTTTTTTTAAAGAAAATACATTTCTGAAATGTTAAAAAAACAAACATTTCTTTCTGAAATATCAAATGTTAAACTGTATTATACAGCATTAAACCAGTGATCTGAGCAATTCACCAAAGAAAAGCATTAGTTAAATGCACCGCGGTCCACATAAGGGAAGGCCAGGAAATCTCCCAGCTTGTTGCCTTGAGCATCGTAGTGCAGCATCCGGAAGCACTTGTCACAGAAGAGACATGGGTCACTCGGAGCAAATTGGTCATTGGTAGTAAACCATCTGGAAAGAGTCAGGGATGTAAGCTTGTATTCACACTTCTGAACATGCTAAATCTGACATTTTTACACACCTTCCAATGAAGACATGGCAAACGGCACACTTCTGTGTGGCGACCCTGTGTTTGTGTGTGAGAAGTGGATACAGCTTCTTGTCCAGGCAGTCGTTCCTATGGGCCAGTCTGTAATGTGTAGATGAGGGGAAAAGAACCAGGAGCATTCAGAGAGAACACAGCTTTGTCTCACATTCGTGACATTGAGAGCTGCTTTCATGAGTGGTTACCCTGCTTACACCAAAGATAAATTGGCTCATACATGATCTACTATTACGCATTTCCTCGTACGATGAAACCAAATTAGCTACAAGGTCTTGTGAATGCAGTCAAATCCTGTCTGACAATGAAGTGCTTCATCTCAGAAGCTTGTACAATGTGCTCACAAAAATCACATCTTGTGACAAAACCACCATTTATAATTGCACAGTAGTAGAACAGTATAGTTTAAAGTAGATGGTGAGAATGACCAAAACCAGTAGGATTATTCCTTGGGGCCAATATTTTAAAACCTTTAATGTAGATCGTAATTATCAAGGTTTTGTAATTCCTTTTTTGGCTATCCCAGACAAAATTGATCTTGTAGGTTTGTCCTGGCTTTTCAGTGAATATTTCGATATCATTCTGATCCAGCTACCACAAGATCAGGATTACCGAATTTGGATTTGCAGTCTTTGGATGGATCTCAATCTGTTAGTTAAAGTAATACCACATTTCCTTAACAAAGACATGTGAAAATGTTGGGAAGTGTAAAGCAGTTTGTTCATTATTCATATTCACTATCTAAGCCAGGATTGTAGTACCACAGGAACAAGGCAGAAAAGGAAAGTCAGCACGATGTGTGCTCCTCTTGATTATACAGTTAGGTCCATAAGTATTTGGACAACGACACAATTTTTGTAATTTTGCCACAATGGATTTGAAATGAAACAATCAGGATGTGGTTGAAGTGTAGACTTTCAGCTTTAATTCAAGGGGTTGA
>JBBPCS010000283.1:9186849-9219030 GCA_037974645.1 Hollardia meadi
CTGCATTTGGTAGCTGTTCAGGGGAACTCTCAATATGAGGTCCAAAGAGGTGTCGATGCAAGTGAAGGAGGCATCATAAGGGTTAAAAAACAAAACACGCGTATATATCAGAGATAGCAAAAATGGATATTGTTTTGGTGTGGTTTGTGTTACATTGATATACGAGCAGTGAATAAAACAATGATTAATTATAGCTGCTCAGCAATAGTGGGTCAGGACCGGGCATTTTGAAGGAGGAAGATGATAAAAGGAAGAGGATAAAGACAAATGAGAAATACAAGAGAATCCATAAGCAGTACTGTCTGGACCAAAATGATCACTAATCCCTGAACCCATGTCTCTAATTCACATAGCTCAATGCCTGATTTTCATTCTGCATCACCCGGAACCCTTGAACTCACAACCTTAGACACCAAGGGCACATTGTGATCATGATGAGCTACACAGAGAGCTGCTCTGAGATGAGATGATGTGTCTAAAGAGGAAAAGGACCATCCAGATTGTTACCAGTTCAAAAGCCAACATCTGTGATGGTATGGGGGCGTGTTAGTGCCCATGGCATGTGTAAATTGCACATCTGTGACGGCACCATTAATGGGTTTATTAAGGTTTAAGAACAACATATGCTGCCATCCAGACGACGTCTTTTTCAGGGACGTCCCTGCTTATTCTAGCAGGAAGATGTCAAGCCACATTCTGCCCTTACAACAGTGTGGCTTCGGAGTAAAAGAGTGCGGGTACTAGACTGGCCTGCCTGCAGTCCAGACCCGTCCCTCATTGAAAATGTGTGGTGCATTATGAAGCACAAAATACGACAACAGAGACCTCGGACTGTTGAGCAACTGAAGTCATATCAAGCAAGAATGAGACAGAATTCCACTTTCAAAACTTCAACAATTAGTGTCCTCTCTTCCCAAACGCTTACTGAGTGTTGTTAAAAGAAAAGGTGATGTAACACAATGGTAAACATGCTCCTGTCCCAATTTTCTTGACATGAGTTGCAGTTGTATTCAATTACATTTAGGTTCAAAAGGGTTTGCAAATCATTGTATTCTGTTTTACATTATGTAAAACCCAACCTTTTTGGAATCGGGGTTGTATAACGCTTCCTAGTACACAGAGTTTCTCCCAGAGATGAAATTCGAAGAACATTTTTTGGAATTGTACCAGTCTCTAAGAATTTCCCCTGATGGTTAAGACTAGATCCTAGTAAAGATAAACGTTATTCACAAAGATATCTCCTAAGGTGAAAAACTGTTCAGAATAGGAAGGAGGACTTTCATGAGGCTTAAGAGTTTCTTTAGCAGAGTAGAAAATGACAGTGAGTTAATGAACCAGATTAACTTGGATCATGCAGGGATGTGTTTGTGGTCAATCTCATTAGAGATACGCTCAGATCTCCCTCCAAACAACACTATTCTCCCATGCCTGCCTCTTATCTTGTGGGCCCAAATTCTCTTAAAATGTAGTAAATTATTACAATTACAAGCATAGTGAACAAACATAAGCAAATTCATATAACTATCAGCATGTGAATAGGTCAGTGTGTGAGTAAGCCTTTTGTAGATTTATTTTAAAGTATGGGTTACAATTTATTCAACAGATATTATAATTACATAAAATAGTATTAATAGTTTCTTACTAGAGACTAAATTATATTGATTTCACTGTCCACACTATGGCCATTATCACTCAGAATGCATTTTTATTATTTATTTTTTCAACCAATTACAGCATTAAAATTAATGTGTCATTCCTAGGTCACTGAGCACTACAATATTTTCATTCCACTGCCAAATACCAAAAGAAAAAACGCGTCAATAATATCGTACTTTATGTAGGTCCAAGGCCCTCCCGAGAGTCACAGTATCATTTAAACACTGACCAACAATTATCAAAGTTTTAGTTAAAAAGAATTAAATAGAAAGATAATACAGCAATACAAAATGCAAGATTTAAGTCCAACGTTGATCTTGAAATTCTGTTTTACCAAACTACCAGTATTTGAGTGAGGATCACATTGAATTGCCGTTGTTCTAATTTACACTTCATTAAACATGACAAAATAGGTGTGCATGCTGCATTCAAAACACGTGAAATTTATGGAATTCTCAGAGGGCTTGTGTTTGGGATAGTCAATAAAAGCAGCTCAACAGCCAACTGATAAGACGGCCACTGAGTGTCATGGAGGCCCAACAGGACATCCCCCAGGTGCCAAAGCTGCGTAGGGAAAGCACTGCCCTGAGGTCTGCACTGGGGATGACATAGAAACCTGTGTAGACCTCAGACCGTCTACACCACCAGGATCCCAGGAGCCCACCTTAAAGGCACTTTGCTTATTTTGTGTAATGAACAAGGTACATGAAGATAAAGTAAAAAAAGTAAAATAAAATTAGTGCTTCAAGAAACAAAAACAAACCAATGGCCCAGCAGGCAATTGTAGATGGCTACTACAGTATGCCATTTAAATTAATCATACGATAGTTATTTCTGCTTTTAGTGAGATGATGAGTAGGATTGAAAGAACTGGATCACGGAGTTGACCAGCTGTTGAACAATAATGAGAAAACAAAAAACACAGCACTAACCTGACATCTGTGATGATGACGAGATGTTCGCAGTCTCCTTGATGACAGTAGAGGTACGGGAAGCCCACTTTAACTGTCAGATCTACGAATCGTGTGTCCTCCATCTTGGCCTGGCTGTAGGGTGGGAAGTTGTGGTTCTTTGCCCATTCAATGGTAGTCCTGTATCGTAAACGAGTACCGTTGAAGTTGGAAGTTTACATACACCTTATCCGAACACATTTCAACTTTTTTTTTTTTTTTTTTACAATTCATTAGATTTAATCCTAGCAAACATTCCCTGTCTTAGGTCAGTTAGGTAGGTAGGTAAGGTTAGGTAAGGTTTGTGATGGCCACTCTAATACCTTGACTTTGTTGTCCTTAAGCCATTTTGCCACAACTTTGGAAGTACGCTTGGGGTCATGGTCCATTTGGAAGACCCAAATGCAACCAAGCTTCAACTTCCTGGCTGATGTCTTCAGATGTTGCTTTAATATTTCCACATAATGTTCATTCCTCATGCCATCTATTTGCCATCTACTGTATATGCCATCTATTTTGTGAAGTGCACCAATCCTACAACATGATGCTGCCAGTGCCACCCCTGTGCTTCACAATTTGGTTGGTGTTCTTCAGCTTGCAAGCCTCCTCATTTTTCCTCTAAACATACCAATGGTCATTATGGCCTGATGGTGTGGGGGTGTGTTAGTGCCCATGGCATGGGTAACTTGCACATCTGTCGTGTCCTTCGGGCTAAAGAGGAAAAGGACCATCCAGATTGTTACCAACGCAAAGTTCAAAAGCCAGCATCTGTGATGGTATAGGGGTGGCATCAAATTCAAAATGAGCGTATATTTATCAAAAACAATAAAGTTTATCAGGCTGAACATTAAATATCTTGTCTTTGTACTGTATTCAATTACATTTAGGTTAAAACGGGTTTGCAAATCATTGCATTTTGTTGTGTCTGACATTTTACATAGTGTCTCAACTTTTTTGGAATTGGGGTTGTATGATTCGAGGGGGGAGGAAAAATTTTGTTTGTTTTTTGTGGGAACACCATCACATCACCTCTCCAACAACTCTTTCCAAGAATAAGTCTTCAGAGTATTTCAGGGTGTGAGTTCAAGCAGGTCAACTGCAATGTTCTGCCCCAAATAGTTCTAAGCGTGGTGTCTGGTCTGCTTATGAGCATGGTTGTTTTAGTAAATGTTAACATTTGAATTTGAACAGGAATCACACAGAGTCAATTAATATCTTCTTAAAGAGGCCCTTGTTCCTTGCTACTATCAGTAGTTGATTACATCAGCTACAGTGTTAACAAAAACACCAATGTGATACTTAAAAATATCTTTGTTGAACTTAATGATCTACCCTACAGCATAAGCTATACGGTATACAGTATAAGATATTGTATTATCGCACACTAGACTCACTACGTGTAAAAGTTTATAAAGACGGCCATGTAAAAACTTACACACTGATGTCCTGGCACTCTGGGAATCGCATGTCATTATAGAAAACTCCTTCAAAGAAAAAGAAAGCCGACTTGTAATGATCCTGAAACATAAAGATTGCAAAATTTTGTGAGTTGCGTGCAAATATTGACAGAATCTGACTTTCCCATAACACTAACTAGATAAACTTAATACAAAATTCTTGAGCAATTGAGCAATGCAGTCACAGTAAATACACCGAGACCACTTCCTTTAAGTGTGGATACACAGTGCGGCAAAGTAATTTTTTCCAGATCTTGTAGTGCTTGTGTGCATTTGCTTACTTTGCTGATGAAGTCTGGAGCCATGTCTGGCGTGTTGCTGAACTCTCCGCACACCTGCAAGTCACTGACACAGCAGATGGCGTCCCTGAGCTCTGCCAAGCTGTGGGAGCCCATCATCAACAGAGTCATGTGGGGTCTGACGTAGTTAAACTGAGGGGAAATGGGAGGTAAAAGTCTGTAACATGGACAATACCTTTAAAGAAAAAATGCATGGTAAAGACTATCAGATCTGGAGGGTTTCTGGCACCCCGAGGAAGATGAAAGCTCACTTTCTCAATGACGGCAGGGTAGTAGACGTTGATGGTTAGAATGATCTCTCCTTCAGGGATCATGTCAGCCACTGATTCTGGTTTCCTACCAACAGTAAGACGCTCCTGGAAATCACACAGACAAGCGAGCCATATGTTGAGATACATGCAAGGTTACATATGTCGGGCACCTCCTCTGTCAAACAGGACAATATGTATTATATGCAAGCCTCCATGACTGTTCAACTCTACTATACTATTCTTGCTTGTGATCTTACTGACTGACAGCATCCCAGCAACACTCCAATGGACCCACCAGTTCATCTGCGTAGAGGTCATGTCTATTCTTGGTGACTTTTAGAGAAGCTTTGTAATCCAATCTCTTTTTTCTTTGTCTGACAAAAGCAAATGAGAGAGCATTTGTTTCATGCTGTTGTTTTATCCGAGACACAATGTAAATTGTAACAATTAAGAAAGAGTCATACTCCAGCGTTTTCAGGGTTGGATCGGGAGGTACCACGTCTGGATCAGGTTGCTGATCCTCAGGATGGCAACGGAGTGAATCAAGACTTGAAGGGGAAAAAATGGAAACAAAATAATATTTTCTTAGTTTACAGATGATTGTGACAACAGAGGGTTGAAATACAAGCAACAGGTTCGGACTTCATCATTAGAGGACGAAACCAGCTTGACATCACATCAAGTCCCCTGCATGAAAAGTAAAGGTACTCAGTAAAGAAAAATGACCCGTGACTGTTCACTGAACGCGCTTCCATATGTTGGCCACGTAAAGGTGCATCCCTAACAATTCCAAGATCTTTTCTTATTACGAGATACTAACTCAGAATTACGAGATACTAACTCAGAATTACGAGATACTAACCCATGATTAAGAGATACTAACTCATGATTAAGAGATACTAACTCAGAATTACAAGATGCTAACTCATAATTAAGTCCAAGAACGCAGCCGACTAGTTGCACAGCAGATATTTTGACTTGTCATAGCAGGAAACTCATGTGCATTAATAATTGCAGGATTCCACGTAGAGGGGATCCTGCTATTGAGCATGCTGGCTCACTGTTACTGGGATACTTAATGGATCTGAGCCGTACTTCCTGTTATTAAGTCCACCTGTGTTTTTCCTGCTGTGGCAAGTCAAATTGTCTGCTGTCCAACCATCCATTCATATTTGCTGTTTGAAAACAGGGGAAAATATACACAAATTGCTAACAAGGCTAAACACTAGCTACATTAACGTACAGGCACGTTAGTGTGACTACCTGCAGATGGATTTCAGGTCTGTCATGGTCTCCGCACTGATCCCCATCTCTTTGGCAAAGTTAGCATCAAGCGTGTCCTCGTCCTCCTGCTGGTAGGAATAGTCGCTCGGCTTCAGTCTGTTCAGCCACTCGTTTCTGAAAGAGCCTATATGAAATGGTTTGGTGTTAACGTCAGCGTATTCATAATCTGGGATGTTTGTGTTGGGATCTTTCAAGAGCCCGGACGCCGCCATGTTTTCCTAAATAACTACGCAGTGCGTGGAGCATCATGGGTAGTGTAGTTTTTACTACTGTTACAGCAGGTTATTGGGGCCACGCAAACTATTAGCCTACTTAAACTACTGAATTTGTTTTGATACGTTTATTTGAGCAATTTACAAAATTTAAAAATACTACACATACACATACTTAACCAAGATCTAGCAGCAAGTAATTAGGCTACAATTAAAAATACTTAGAAAAATTAAAATACTAAAATACTGGTGGGCCTCAGAGGCAGTGTTACTGCCAAATAGTTATATTATAATTATTTTTGGTAATTTACAAGATTTAGAGATTTTATAAGATTTACACAGATCAGCCACAACATTAGAACCACTGACAGATGAAGTGAATGACATTGATCATGGCTACAGTACAATGTTCTAGTGGGAAACCTGGGGTCCTGGTATTCATGTGGAAGTTCTTTGACCCATAAAACCCACCCAAACATTGTATCAGACAAAGTAAACCCCCTCATGGCAACAGCACTCCATGGATTGTAATTTTTCAGGCACATCCCATGAAGCCCAATCAGATTTGGATCTGGGGTATTTTGAGGCCAGGTCGAGAATTTAAGCTCTTTGTCACATTCCTCGGGCTGTTCCTGAGCAGTTTTTGTGGTGTGGCAGCACGCATTGTCCTGCTGGGGGACCAATGTCATCGGGTTGTGCTGGGTGTGCTTGATCTGCAAGGGTGTTTGGGCAGATGGTTTGTGTCAATTGGCATCCACATGAATTCCAGAATCCAGGGTTTCCCAACAGAATATTGCACTGTAGCGAGATAGAGATAATTTCAATGACCAGTTCTGTTGAATGTCGTCATTAAAATGTGTTCTACTAGCTAACGTCTGCCAAAGCTAGCTAACGGTCCCTTTGGATGCAGTGGCACAAAATGGTGATTTGGGAGACAAGCCTGCTCCCGTAAAAGCTCCAAGGCATGAAGTGAGGAAATACGACCATGACTACAATAAATTTGGATTCATAATGGCAGGAATTGATGCTGAGCTAAAAGCACTGTGTGTTAAACGTGGTGAAATCCTGTAGTTTTTGTCCGTTTTATGGTCATGTAATTTTTATTTATTTTATTTTACTGTCATTTATTTGAGAAGATGGTTCTCAGAGATTTTTTAACAATCAGAAGTGGGCCTTCAGTTACACAAGGTTGAGAACCCCTGGGCTTAGGCTACTTAGACCATACTGCACATTCTATTAATTGAATCATGAAATAAATATAAAAATAAAATACGACAACAATGATATTTTTCAGTAAAATATACAAATACATTGTTGATTGTTTGATTCATTTTTATTTTTGTGTCACTTAGCCTAAAAAGTGCCTAACCTAACACCAATAGTATAGTTGTAGTGGTATTTCATCACATTTCATTTAATTACAAAATTACAGGTTATTTTACAGCTCGGTTTTAAACAGTATATTCTTCGCCCCCAAGCTTGGCAAATAAAATATCCTACAGCTCAAGTTTTTCATAATCACCAAGCCAAAAGAAATCATCAGAAATGGAGAACATTTTACTAAAAAGTATATTCTTTATGTCATCATAGACAGGACAACAAAATAAAAAATGAACCTCCTTCTCAATTATGCCTAGCTCACATTAGAACATCTGTCCTCCTCTGAAGTATTGTATTTCTAACATAATTTTCCATGATTTTTAGTTTTATCCTTGCAAATAAGCAGTGAATCCTTAAGTTATAAATATGCCTGATCATATTAATTTTCATATGAAGAATGAGGACCATAGTAACACTATTCATCAATCATGCCAATTACATTAACACCAGACAAGAGGTAGCCCATAATATACTAAGAAAGAATAAAGTCATTATAAAAAGAAAAACAGCACAAAAAAAACGAAGGGGAAAAAAAGCACAAACTGGAAAATCAAACCAAACACGAAATGTCACAATCATGAATCATGAATATCCTTATTTTCTTTCACATTTTTCCAATCATGAACTACTCCCTTTACTTTAACAGGCTTTTCTTTTCATGTAGCCCAATGTTCCATCACCTCTTGAGATCCTTTTTATTACATCTATGCTAAACCACTAAAAATAATTTATTAGGCAGGGACATCACATGCACACAGATTAAGAGAAGTGGAAACCAAATCTGAGTATAAACACTCATTGTGCTGGTAGAGAGTCAAACAATTATTGACTGGACCTGCAGCAGATCAAGGAATTTGGGCAAAAAAATTATCAATAATTTGTGATGGTTATGCCTTTCACTCCTCTGCCTGTGCTGTCCCTTGTTTTCCTCACTGGTGGAAAGTAAGTTCCTCACGTATTGGACCTAAGTACAGTTTTGAGGAACTTGTACAATTTCCACACAGTTTCATTCTTCTACTTCACTAAAACTTCAGAGGGAAATATTGAACTTTTTACTCCACAACATTTACCTGAGTGCTGCATTTACTAGTTCCTCTTCAGGTTAAGATCTTACATACAAAAACATAGAATAAGCCTATAAAATACAACGAATTACCTTTTTGGCATGTAAGCCTTTACAAAAAAATATCTAGTTATCTAAAATATCTAGTTGGGGCCCCTTTGTCATGTTTTAGATGTGTATGAGTTGTTAGCAGTTCCACCAAAGTGAGGTGTGTCCTCCAAACCTTTCAGATGGTTTCCTTTAAACAACTGCTTGACACTTAAAGATGTAAAATGATCAATTAATTCTCAAAAAAGAAAAAAAGGATAAAAGAATACAAAATTCTCAGTCTTACCATCCCTTCGGATTGATCTTGTAGCCCTGTGGAGGGGGCATGAGCCCTGAATCACTGCAATGGATAGCTCCATCTCAAAAAGCTACAGAATATTGCAGCATCAGACTAATATGTAAGAAAAATCACTCAAAGGGGGCATTTTCAGTGTAAAAGGTAGGCTGGGGCCCACTTTTAATTTGATATTTTAAATACCACTGAGGATACCTGCGTCCTCACATCACACTGTTGGTCTGAGCACCTGTCTCGTGTCATCAGTCTCGTGACCTGCTACCTGCCTCTGCAGCTGCGCCTCATAAGTATCTCAAGGTCCACATCGGAGCCGTGTTTATCCAAGTTTATGAAATGTCCATCAGAATTTTCTATCAAGACAATAATATTTAGACTATTAAACTAAATCAACATATTTTTGCTTCTTCAATTACTACAATTCATTATTTTATATAAATATCGGCCGTGTCCTCTTTACGCACAATAATCATTCACTTGCAGTTGCTTATGGTACGGTACTCACTTGTTTGATTAAAGTAAATAAACATGTTATCGTCGAAGTCTGGGTGCGTTAAAGTTTATCTTGATCAATTCTGGATGTAATATTTCTTGGAAACGTTGCTCAAAGTGTCGGAACTGTCTTCTTCTGACCTGAGGAGACACATTTGGAGGATGGCCTTGTCGGCTAAATCTCGGCCCCTCCTGGCTCCTCACCTTATAAATATCGCGTGAGGCCAAACCAGCGTCCTGTGTGCAAGTGAGGAGAGCGCGTTCCCGACAGAGGCTGCTGAATTTCTGAGAAACACCAGTCTTCTGAATAAAGCGTCTTGTTATCTGACACATATTCCAACCTTAAATGGAGACGAAGGAGAATTCACTACAACAGGTAGGTTATGTTTTACTTCTCTACAGGTGTTTAATGATCAGAAGCTGTTTATTTTAATTTCACAATTCAAGGGTAAGATCAGGGAGGGAAGGAAGTTGAGTTGTAAAAAGTTCTTTTTCCCCTCAATGCAACACCCTTTGTTCACCTGGGTATGTAATATATTGTGAATTTTGCTGATAATTTGATGAAAATAAGGGGATGGGGGAATGTGGAATGGTCTATCATATTTGACTCTACTTTATTGACTCTATTATATTATATATTGACTCTGCTCCAAATAAAGGGCATGTTGGCACTCAGTTGAAGGATCACAAGAATACAGCTTCACTTTAAAAACGGACATAAGATGATTCCCTTCCCCTCCTTTTTAGGTGGATCAAAGCCATCCCAGTGAGGATGCAATGTAAGTGAAATTATGCAATATTTTTAATTGATTGTTTTTTAAGGAATGTGCATGTTTTTTTAATTGGCACATAATGCAAATAACAATCAAGCATATATAGTTATGAATCACTGAATCCTATATACTGTATATCCTTATCAATAGGATGAAATCTAACCATTGTAATGCACTACACACACACTAGAGGCCAGTAGATATACTACTCATTCATTCTTTAAAGTGCACACATATACAGCCCTACTTGTTTCACACACTCAACTCATTAACGTGCTATACATTTTCTCTCATCAGCTTGCAAGAGAGAATGTCTGAGTTGATTTTTGTTTGATTCTTTAACCCTAAAATACAAGTGTTTACACAAGACAATAAAGAAGTAACAGTTTTCCAGAGTGACACTTCTGAGCTTCTTGGCTTTGACACTCCTGTTCTCCAAAATAGACTATTTATCTCTGACTTGATGTCAGATGTATGTATGTGTGTTGGGATGTAGAAGTCTAAATTTGCCAATCTTTCATTCAGGTCACCTAAAATGGATTTAGAGAGTGCATTGAAGGATTGCTCCTCCGCCCTCGACCTCTTTCTGAGCAACAGGTTTGCTGATGCTTTGGCTCTCTTAAAACCCTGGTAAGTCACCAACGCTGTAATAATAATCTCCACTTGTCTATTAAGTTATTTAATTTCACACTTGGAATATGCTTTCTTTTTTTTTAATACTTGCATTTGTCCCCTTCAGGAAGAGTGAGAGCATGTACCACGCAATGGGCTACAGCAGCATCTTGGTGATGCAGGCGGGCATGACCTTTGATCCAAAGGACATGGATGCTGCCATGAGATCACTGAGAGACTCCCTGCAGACATGCCAAAAGTCTCAACAATTTTATCAAAGTTTTCATACAAGTTTTGTTGTTTCCACTAGAAAATTACATTTACATACTGTATAGAAATGAAATTTATTGATCACCTTTCCTAAAGAGTTGAGACACTGGCCTGCTGAAGTTGTCTATAATAAATTATCTCCATTTGCTGTGTGTTCCTTAACTTAGATTTCGGAAGAAAACTGGAATAATGGAGACTTTAACCAACCTGTGGTACAGACAACCAGTTGATAACACTACAGAGGGTAAGTAATGAGCTTCCTCTGTCTCCAGATGATACACCAGCTATATGGTTTAAACATCAAATTTCCATTGTATCATTAGATTAATATTGTACCTTACCAAAGTATAATATATTTCTTTGCAAAAAAGCGATGGCCCATAAACTTTAACTTGAAAACATTTTGCGGCCCACTAGAGGGCGCTCACGGCCCTGTCATGGACCCCGGCCCAGTGATTGAGAATGTATGAACAGACATACTGAGGAAACTCAAAAGGAATTTGGATGGCAGATCAAGCAGTGATAAACTATTGCATATAACTTCTTTGGGATTGGTGGTGTTATTTGTTCTCCTACAAACCTTTAATCCATTGCAGTTCTTATCCACAGATTATCATTTAAATTTAAAATACTTGTAATATAAATTTTAACGTGCATTGCCTTAAGGAGATGTTTGCAGTTCTGAATCTTTCAAGCAATATTCAATATGATGATGTTCTTGTTGACAGAAGAGATGCATGCAGAACTGTGCTATGCCGAAGTTCTTTTGCAGAAAGCAGCTCTCACGTTCCTGGATGAGAGTATAATCGGCTTCATCAAAGGAGGGATGAGAATCCGAAACAGTTATCAGATTTACAAGTAAGGAGCTTGGAGGTGGCTTTTGTTGGGGATATAATGCCATAAACAGAAACTGAGAAAATGCACAAAAAATATAAAACATTATCACATTTTAAGCATATATTAAAATGAGATGTTGTCTCCCTAACCAGGGATTGCCAGGCCTTGGCAAATGTCACAAATGTCAGGGAGAAGGAGAGGAGCACACACATTCATTTTAGGGGAGGCATCAACATGGGCATTGGATCATTTAATCTGGTGAGAGCTATAGAAAGCATTGCAGTCATACAGTAGGCCTCATAAAATGTATTTATGCCAGATCTTACAGCCAAGTTGCATGTTGTCACTTTAGTTTTACAATTAAATCTATGCACTCGTACTGCAGATATGTGGCTGTAGACTGTGGGAAAATAAAGGCTATTGAAATGTCATAATGACCAAAATACCATTGCTGTTATAGTAATTGCCAAACTTTCCCCTCCTTTTTATTATCAGATGCTGTCTCTGCTGCCATCCAGAGTCCTCAGATTGATGGAGTTTTTGGGCTTCTCAGGAGACAGGGTGGGTACCATCAGTCTATATGCAAAGATGGAGCCCATACCTCTTTTCAGTGAAACTCATAATGTACTAATAGTGTTTCTATAGTAAAGTTTATTTTATATCAAATAAAACAATGATCTTACAGGAACTGGGCTTGTCGGAGTTGAGACAAGGAGCAAACAGCAACAGCCTGCGCTCTATCCTCAGCACCTTGACACTGCTGATGTTTCATCTCTACATTACAGTGATTCTGGGTGAGAACTCTGCTACACTTCTTCCAGGAATTTAAATCCCTCATTTATTTGTAAATAAAGTTTTAATAGTCAGAAAATTCTTATCCTGTGCTCTCACTTTCCTCCGTCAGGTACTGGTGAAGCAAACCTTTCTGAGGCTGAAGATCTGCTGGAGCCCTATGTTGCAAAGTTCCCTAATGTAAGTAGTTCCCTAACGTTTTTTTATTGAGTCTAACTGATGGCAGATGCCATTATTTTATTGCCCCCTTCACTTAAATCACATTACATTTGAATTTAATTGTTTCTATCTTGTTCACAGGGAGCCCTCATGCTCTTCTACACTGCAAGAATTGCGTTGCTCAAAGGGAACTTCACATTTGTGAGTACGGGTAATGTGTCTACAGCAGACTAACGTTTTTAAAATGCAATCTCAGCTCATGTTGTTATTGCAGTAAAAGGCAACTGGAAACCCATGTGTCTCTGCAGGCCCAGGAAAAGTTCCTGGCATGTATCGCAGCACAGCAGGAGTGGCGTCAGATTCACCACATGTGTTACTGGGAGCTGATGTGGGCCTACTCCTTTGAATTAAATTGGAGGGAGGCGTATCGATACGCTGACCTGCTCTGCAAAGAGAGCAAGTGGTCACAGGTAACTAATATAAACTTTTCTCCCTTTGCCCTGTTGTAAAACTGCTCATGTATTATTATTATTATTATTTTTACCTGTTATGACAAGCTGCTTGTTCTTCTTTTGTAGGCTGTTTATGTATTTCAGAAAGCTGCCATCTTGAGCATGCTACCAGACGAAGAGGTGACTGCGCTGGGAGAAAATGTGGGAGAATTATTCAGGTGTGTTAGAGAGAACCATCATTTGCTCACACAACTTGGTTGTAAGTTCTGTAATCACTAAACAGTAACTGTGAAACGTGGTTTGTAGGCAGGTGGATGGTCTCAGACTGAGGATTGCTGGGAAATCGATTCCAACAGAGAAGTTTGCAGCAAAGAAGGCACAGCGATACTCTTCTTCTAACCCTGTGAAACTAGTTGTCCCTGCTTTGGTGAGAACACATGCACACTCCTGCTTTCAATGAATCATTTTTAAAGCTAGTACTCCTTTTCAAACAGTCATCTCCTTCTTTTCCACAGGAAATGATGTACGTATGGAATGGTTTCACAGTGGTTGGCAGAAGACTTGGGTTGACTGAGAACATTTTGACCACATTAGAGAAAGCAGAGGAGCAGCTTGGAGATGATCCAAGTAAGAGGAACCTCATAACTTTAAAGCAATGACCAAGATGGTGTTTTCCTGTAGCACCAATGTGAATCTAACAGCCATTTATTTAATGTCTAGACCCATCAGAGTATCACCTGGATGACCAATGTGTTCTACAGCTGCTGAAGGGCCTGTGTCTAAGACAATTGGGGCGTCTGGTCCAGGCTGAGCTCTGCTTCAATTTTGTCATTG
Source organism: Hollardia meadi (assembly GCA_037974645.1). Lineage (NCBI taxonomy): Eukaryota > Metazoa > Chordata > Actinopteri > Tetraodontiformes > Triacanthodidae > Hollardia > Hollardia meadi. The sequence continues at coordinate 9,200,963 of JBBPCS010000283.1, forward strand.
CCAGGTACGATCATCTTAAATACCACTGCAATACACACACATGAGCCTAATGTTTCTAAAAATTGAAATAAATATCTAGCTTGAGCTAATTCTTTGGTAATATAATGTCCATCTGGGGGCTTTTCACAGTCTAGTAACTCGTACACAGTATATAGGTTTGTAAGTTTTGAAAAATATACATATTTCATCACCATAATACAAAAAAATAGTTGGTCATTATGGGGCACCATAAAGAAAATTCTTAAGACTTGGCCCTGCCATGTTACTAGTAGTGGGAACATAGACGATATGAAGGCCACAGATATTGCCAGTAAAGTATTAGATATGTCACATTAAACTGGATATTTCTGTCCTTTCAACACTGGTAAACTGTCGGTGTTTCGCATCTCATCTCTGAGTCTCATTTGCTTCAATTTCTATGAATGTTCCATCTTCCTCCAAATGTCATGTCGGAATATATTTAAGTAATGCAAATGCTACTTCTGCTTTGACTTGCATTAGCTGTATTTTCATGATGGATGGATAAAATATGGCACTGTTCCATCACCATTCCATGCATACCTCTTCTTGATGAACTGGATGCACAACATACATAGATTCTACTTCTCAGTGTGGTGTTGAGACTTGACGTTGGTGCACAACTGATATTAAAGTAGAGCATTCAACTTGTTTTTTTTTGTTTTTTTTAATACTATTGAATAGACCCACTGGAGTGACTTTAATTTATACTTTTTTGCAGTGAAAATGATATCAAGTATGACACCTACCTGGTGCCATTTACCATGTTTGAGCTGGGCCTGTTGCACAAGCAGAAAGGTGACATCGAAACAGCCATCACTGTGATAGAAAATGCCAAGTAAGTTGTTTTGTTTTCAGCTCATTTCAGCTCACAGTCTTGGGTGACATGTGGTTCAGCCTTTCCTTTTTTCTTTTTTTTTAAAAATTGTTGTTGTCTATCTTTAACACCAAAGCAGAATTTCTCAAAATGCAACATGAAATTGCGGCTACCTTTTTATTTGAGTGGCTTCTATACTGTCATATTAAACAACAAGCTAATAGGTCATCCTTTTTATAGGATGAACTACAAAGACTACAACATGGAGTCAAGACTACACTTCCGCATCCATGCAGCACTCAACACCATGGGCTCCTTTTCAGCCAAACTTCCTCCTTCACGTACATCAGCTTAAAAGACCACATGGCACGGAACCTCAACAAAAAAACATGGCAGTAAACCTGACACAATCTCTCAATGCTGTTTGCTGCCTTCAACTCTGACTTTACTTGAAATCCTCTAGATGGGCATGTTACTATTGTGAAGCCCCTCTATTATGGTATACATCCACACTTGTTAATATGGTACAGCAGAGCTCTTAGTTGCAGCCTTGTGTACTTTGTTTGTAATAAATCTGAAATGAGTTTTAAATTTAAGCAGGAACGGTGAAGTAGACTTAGCTGACAACTTAATGAATTGCTTGAAGATGACTTTTTGTTGTTTCCATTGAATTGCACAACAACTTGTCAGAACCATGGCAGTGAGAGAGTCTGAATAAAAAAACATTATAGATGGGAAACAAAAAATGCATGGGTCAAGAAGGAAAAATTGGACCTAAGACCAATAATATGACTTCACTGGTCTTGCTTGTTTTTTATTAATGACTTTAAACCTGTTTCAATAATAAAGATGTTGATGATTTTATAATGTCTACAGCCAACAATCCCCCTGTAAATGAACTATGATATAAATATGTGTTCTGTTTTTCTGTGTAGTATGAATCAGTCTGCTTTGGTAAATCGTATTTACTGAATAAATCTTGTGAATCAAAATGACCTATATTAAATGTGACACAAAATGTTAAGCATATACAAGGTGTGAGTCGTAGCCTATGCTTGTTCACTGAACTTCAAATACCCTTCGAACAAATAAATTCCTCAACAGCTTGTTCAAAATGGCTCATGAGTACTGAATGACAAATTAAAGTTCCTCAAGCAGTTCCCTACAAGCATCCATCACATATGCAATAGTACGGTGCCCAAGAGGGCTCAACGCACTGCAACTTAAGAAGACACATGCAAATAGACAAAACACGAGGAAATTGAGTAAACGTCTTCATCAATATTGACAGAATAGACAAACAAAAAACATGCTGCAAACACTGTTTTCTTAATTTGCAAGTGTTTTGTCTATTTGCATGTGTTTTCGTAAGTTGCAGTACATTGAGCTCTCTTGGCCAATAGTACTAAATATTCTCTGGCTGAATGTCTGCACCTTGATGAAATCAGGGGTAGACACCTGAGGCCTCTTCTTAGGAGCATGTTGCTCAGATATCTAAAGATAAAGGGATAGCGATAATAAAACTACTTCTTGGAACAGGCCCCTGCAGCCTGGTCACTCAGAACAATACGCTAACCGATAGGCCTATATGTGACACAACACAGCAACCATCAATATTTCAAAGCAAGCCTAGGATGAAGCTAATAAGACTACAGGCTAAAATAGAATGTGGGGGGCTGAGACTTCCTAATATGAGACTCTACCAGGAAGCGTTCATGGGTGCTCGGATAGTCTCTGATATCCAGAACCCAATAATCTCTCACACTAGGAATATCTGGCTTCATATGCACAAGAAAGAGCGGTCATCCCCCTTCCTGACAGGGACAGCCTCAATATGGAATAATCCAAAACTGAAGTTAGGAGGGAAGGTGTTCTTTTGGAGAGACTAGTACACTAAGGGGGTTAAGCACATCGGATGTCTCTATCATAACAATACCTTAAGAACGTTTGACGAATTGAGAGAACTCTACAATCTGCAGAGAACAGATTTCTGGAGATTTCTCCAGCTTAGAGACTGTCTGTCTAAAGTGGGCCCCAAAGGCACTGGGTTGTCTACTGAATCCTCCATATGCTCTAAATTGAAATTGTTCAGTGAACTTCCACACTTGGCAGGTCGAATTTACAATGATCTTATTGATGGATTTAATGGCACTACCATAGGCCTAAAAGCTGTGTGGGAAAGGGATTTAACCCTTTATAGGGCACTCATATATATATCATTATTTTATTACAACACTGAAGTTACCAAATATGGTTCCTCGCCTGATAAAGGGTTAAGGGTAACATATGGCAGGACCAAGTCATTCAAACCTCTGTTGGTGATGCCAAACAGAACAAGGTGATATTGTCCATATGTTTCTCAATTGTCCCAGCTTAGCCACCTATTGGCAGAGGGTCATACAAAAGATCAGTGACAGCCTGGGTGTAGGTGTTGGTCTAACTCCAGCTTTATGCCTCCTGAACAGCATAAAAGGAAATGAGAGAATAGGTGGGAAGAAAGCCCAGTGGCTAAAGGTCGCTATTACTACAGCTAAGAGGGTGATACTGAGGCACTGGGCAGGGGGGAACAACCCTACTTACTCTGAATGGTTCACAGCCCTATCAGAAACTGCTTCTTATGAGCGACTAATATACAAAATAAATGGGAAAATGGACATCTATACAGAAATCTGGGAGCCATTTTTAACACAGATCAGAGAAACATAAGTCTGAGGTACACATAATAAAAAAAACTAAGCCTACAGTGCACCATGTTCGACTGGCAGGATGGGGAGAGGATTATGGGAGGGGAGAAAATAGTTTCCTTCCAGATCAAGTATTCACCAAGGTAATTTATGTATCTACATGTGGGTGTGTATGTTTACAGGGTGTGTGCATGCACATGCATGTACAGTACGTGTGGGTATGTGTGTAGTATACATACTGATATCATTGGGGGTTTTTTTTGTATTTAAATTTTTAATTTAACGTAATTGTCATCATTTTTATTTATTTTTTTATATTACTTTTTGCACCTGCTGGTGTTGTTTTTTGTTTTGTTTTGTTTTGTTTTGTTTTGTTTTGTTTGTTTGTTTGTTTGTTTGTTTTGTTTTTCAGTTTTAGCTCTTAGTCTTTGTTTGCTTTGGTGAATACCAATCTGTAAAATTCATTTGACTGTCTTTTTTTTAATGTCTGTGAAGGAAATTTAAAAATAAAATAATATTTCAAAGCAATAAGACATGATAATATATATTTTAGAGGGAAACATTCTACTTTTTAACTCAATATTTATTTGAATGCTGCAGTTAGTAGCTAGTTACTTTCTGCTGAAGATTTTAAATTAAAAAAACATAAGCTTATAAAATACAATGCTTTCTTAAATATTAAAACAGTGGTCCCCAATCTTTGTGGTTTCTCACCCCTTTTCAAAGAGCAGTGTCTAGTTGGGGCCCCATGTTTTATTCCAGTTGTCTGAGTTGTTTCTTCCCCTCCAAATTTTTCAAATGGTTTGATTTAAATAACTCTTAGAGGCTAAAATAAGTAAAATGATCCAAGATTTCACAAAAAAGCAAAGTAAAAATAATGAATACAAATTTGTGTAACACTATTTTTGTCTTTACTATTTAATTAAGCTTCTTATGGCCACATAGATTAATCTTGAGACTCTTTGAGGGGGCATGACCCCTGGGTTAAAAACTAATGGATTGAACTTCCCAACTTTACATAAAGTCATTAAAACTAGTTCTACCTCGAGCATCAGAAACAGTAGAATACTACTCACACATGGATGCATAAGTATTAACAATTTAATAATGTAATATATCAGTCAAGGTGTCATAGTGCTTAAACTTTCGGTACTTTAAGAACATTTTACTGATAACACTTCTGTACCATTACTTCTGATTTTGAATAAGGGACTTGTATATGTAATGGAGTATTTTTTACATTCCTGTATTGGTACTTTTCCTGGAGTCTTCCACCAATGGCCATTGATGTGCATCTTTTTCTATTTATTTAAAATACACATACTGTACATATGTATGACAACAAGAAGAGCAAAAACTCTTGACCTTAATCTAAACTCAGTGATTTTGACAAACTGCTGTCAGCGCTCTGACCACGTGTTGTGACATGATCAGCTGACTCTGCCGGAGGAGGAAGGGGAAAGAAGATGGAAGGGAACAGGGACGAGGCTGAAAAATGTATAAATATAGCAACGAAAGCCCTCGAAGCCGGAGATAAAGAGAAAGCATTGAGGTTTCTCAACAAAGCAGAGAAGCTGTACCCAACTGACAGAGCAAAAGGTAAGGCCATATGTGACTGATTTGTCTGTTTAGTCGGTCGGGGCTAACCAAGCTAAGTGTTAGCTAGTACTAGCTGACATTTGTTAACATTACTTACGGTTTAAGCTCGCAGCAGACCTGTTGAACTATTGTATAATGGGTATAACTATAAGTATGATCAGGAAATGTCAGTCAAGAATAATCTTAAGGCTTGAAGACAGGAAATGAAGCGACACACATTCGAGTTAGCGTTGGCTAAACGAGGCCTAGCGTTGTGTTAGCTAACCTAGCTAGGGCTTCACTGTATGTAGTAGTTTTCTAGGTAAATCGGGGATATAAGATAAATTGAGAAGTTTAGTGAATAATAAGTGTTAGCCTGTACCTTTTATAGTTATCAGTGAAGTATTTTAATGCGTCAGAATACTAGTAACTTATACAAGTTCGCCAACTGAAATGTAAAGCCATCATTCATTCAGGTAGTTAATGCTAGCTGTCACTCCTTGTAAAGTCTTGAAGACTAAGCTAAGTGACCTTTAAAGCTTTGTTGTTAGCTGTAATCTTTCTGACAACTCGAGTATTAGACTTTAGATATGCTAGTATTGCTGCTGTGTGAAGGCTGTGGATTTTTCAGGGATTTCGGTGAGAGTAGGACAGGCAAGTGGAGAGTGGAGAGGGATGTAGTGTGGGTTAGAGCTAGTCCTTTCAAGCTAGTCCAATCCTTTAATTGAATAATTGACCCAGAGAGAGCCTCGAAGTATAACGTGAGGCTAATCCGGGACACAACTGCCTGTTAGATGACTGTAAACAGGTGTTAAATAATGACGTGGATGGCCTAAGTGTTTTGGATTGTAACGTTAGTTCTATAAGGTTGTTTAATATACAGTATTGTGAGTGTCTGTATAATAGGATGGATACATTTAAACACTGATGACCAGTAGCGTTAGCTCCTCAGTTGTTAAATTGTAACCTGTCAGTTGAAATGGAAAGTAGTGAGATGTCAAACAGCGTCTGGTCTTCATAATTGTGTGCCTGCGCAGGTTTATAAAGCGCTAATGACAGTTCCTACACTTCCCACAGGAAGCTAATAGATAATTGGCTAGCCAAGGCTGGACGTTCAGTCAAATCAATATCAATTTAATAGCATACATATTGGCACCAATGTGCACTTTCACAAAAGCAAATTCTACTTATCAGCTCTCACTTATTTGATCAAATAAATCAAGGATTATCAAGGACTATCCACATGCACAACCACACCAAGATGTGCACTGAAATGTCACATACCACAATAATGTTCAGTAAAAATAGGCGTTATTAAAGGGCTTTAAGCCAAAGATAAGGTGTACACAAAAGGCTTTAAACAGTGTGATAAAGAGGATGGATTATACTGTGTTAGGAGTTTAAATAAATCCAGTACATATTGGAAAAAAATGTGTATTGAAGAAGCAGGGGAGTAAGGGAACTGTGGTTTCCCTAGCTTGGGTGCCTGGCAAGATTAGCTTACAATCCTGATGGTTTGAGTGAAAGGTCTTTCTGAGTCTTTGTGTGCTGCTGTTAGACAGTGTATGCACAGGAGTTTGCACAACACAATGGCATAACAATGGAAAAATAACCTTGTTGGAAGAAGTAATCCTTGGATTTTCTACTGACATGAGGAAAAAATGCTTTTTAAAGGATATATACTGACAAGGAAAAAGAGACAACACTCCTTGGACTGAAAATCCAACCTATATTGAGCAAGTAAATAAGTAGTGAAAGCAATGACGGGAGAAACAAGAGCTGAACATTAACACCAGCAACACCACTGGCACACATTTAAGGTTACTGCAACTGCAAAAATAAACCGTTAAACTTAAGTTCTAGAATCTTAAGTACACAGCATCCAAAGCAGAACAACAGAATTTGTAGAAAACATGTTGAGTAGTCTCGTACTAAATGGAAAGAGGTTGACGAGTTAACGAGTTAACTGTATAATGATGAATAATGTATTGATAAACAGTAAGGGACGTTATAACAGTAAAAAGCACGTTTGTTGCCTAACCAGAGATAATTAGGTTATTGCTTGATTCTATCCGAGTGTATTTTTGCATCACTGACCATATTTCCTACATGGATAGCAATATTTAACATGAAATTAAGACTTAACTGGATGGACACAGCAAATAGTCAAAATGGGTAAATATAAAGGTTTGAAGAAAAGTTCAAGTTTGATGACAGTTTCTCTGTTAATGACACAGGGGAACATAGGGGGCATATTTTGTATTTATATGACCAACAATACAATAAGACTCTACAAAGGCTCATCCCTATGGCTTCAGTGAAGTATTACTGCATTCATTTAGATTATACTAGTTACTGTCAAAGGAATTCTATCAAAGAATTGTAGTGTAGTTAATATGTAATGGTAATTTTATTGATCATTGGCAATGTGGTTGTGGTCAACTAGCTGCCTGCTGGTTGGGAATTGGTAACTGGATTGAAATGATTTTGATTATGGAAAGCAAAAACTGGGCATGTAAACAAAATGCACTGTCGACTAAGTCTTTGTGTGAAAAGCTTCCTGTCCTTTTAACTCTGACTACTTGGGTGACTTTTCTGCACTTGCTCACCAGTAACGATGCATTTTTAGCAAAGGTTGGTTCTCCAGAACAGAAGGGGTGAGCAGCCATAGCTACAGAGTATGCTTCAGAATGGGTTACAGGCTACAACAACAAGGATGTATGTCGGAGCCTCTATGGGTACATCTCAATTCCTTTATTTGATATTTTCTCACTCTTCTGTCCTTGCGTGAACCAGAAGAAGTCCACCGAAAGTGGCATCGTCCGTCATCAGAAAGGGAGGATGTTTCACGTGATGCTTTAGAGAAAAGGACGTCCCATTTCTCTTAAAACATGTTCCCCGTGTCCTCGCTCCTGGATTGGTTTCCTTGCATCTCTTCACTCAAGGAAAAGACGCAAGTGAGGGGAAGTTAATATTTAATCATTTAATTTATATGTATCCTCTTCTCTCTTCTTCAGCTTTGTTGGACACATTGACGAAGAATGGGAGCTCAATGGGTAATGGTGCATATCGTAGGAGACCAGCAGAAAGCTCAGAAAGCACCAGTGCCCAGCCAGAAAGGGAACGCCAAGAGTCTGGAGGAGGTGACTCTTCTAAAGGCTTCACCAAAGAGCAGGTGGAAGGTGTGCAAAGGTGAGAATTCAAGCATTTACTATGTCTCATCTTTCAGCCTGTGTTTCTTTTACTACCAGTTATAAATGTAATCTGTCCCACTTCACTTCTTGGCTATTTTGGTGCGTTCCTACAATTGGCCCCATTGACAGCAGTACGGTTTCTTTCATGCTTGAAAAGAACTTTCATCTGTTACTGCAGTGTTGTGCACACACTGCTATTGCCATGGGAACCTCCTCAGCTTGGTGTTATGCCCATGAGGGGAGAAAGTGAGAGACATTTAGAGTTGTGAACTAGATACCAGGTAACCACTACATGCTCTAATTTTAGACCACAAGATAGGACTACAGAGAGAGAAGTAGACAGTCAACACAACGCATTATATCCACAGCATACAGTCTCCAATTACATCGTAGAAAGTTGCAAATGGCAACTTGGGTTCATTTATAGGATAAATCTGCTGCTTTTCATTATGCAGTCCTACCAGTGTATTGCACTTACGCATAGGCAATCACTGTACACCCTGGTGTTGTTATACTGAATCCTTTGGGGAGGCTTCAGTGGGTTAAAAATTGCATAATTTCTTCTAAGAAAAAGTAAGAGCACAGTTATGCACTATGTTTACATAGTAATAAAGTGTATATGATTTTTTTTTGTCCGTTCTGTACATGACCTTTTACGGAAAGAGTCATCATTTCTCTGGGAGGAATGCAGACATACAGAAACCCACAGTCAATTCAAGACAATTAAAGTTGTGTAGCTCAATATCACCATTCACAATGCCTCAGTGGGCTTCAGAATCTGCATACAGCATCCTCTGTCAGACCCTCGACTCAAGGAAAAGCTCTCTGTTTTTCCTTGAAATTACCTTTTGTTGTGAATTGGTGCTATACAAATAAAATATACTTGAATAATGTCAAGTGTGAGAAATAGAATATGCTAAATACAGTATATACAGTCTTTAATCTCTCAGTGGGTCTTGCTAAATGCATTAGTTGAACATACACATGGGTGTGTGTGTGTGTCTGTGTGTGTGTGAGAGAGAGACTGAGGCCAGGACTGTCACCATGTTAGTATCAATAACATTCTATACATCACTCATCTGCTTCACTCTCTGTTCCCGTCTGTCAGAATAAAGCGGTGTAAGGACTACTATGAAGTGCTGGGTGTCAGTAAAGAAGTTGGTGATGAAGAGCTCAAGAAAGCCTACAGGAAACTAGCGCTCAAGTTCCATCCAGACAAAAATCATGCACCTGGAGCAACAGAGGCCTTTAAAAGTAACTATTTGATTATGATTCTGTTCTAAGCTTTTTGAAATGTAGCTTGCATGTGATTTACAAATACTACATGTGATGCCAACTTTGAATATCTAAGCATTGTATATTTAACATAAAGGAAAAAATGTTTGCGTCCATAGCTTTTTCCTCTCTTTGATACGTCTACTGTGTCCTCCTTTCAGAGATTGGTAATGCATATGCAGTGCTGAGCAACCCGGACAAGAGACGGCAGTATGACCTGACGGGAGGAGAGGAGCCGAGCAGCCCGGGTCACTCACACGGAGGAGGCTTTGACTTCCACAGGGGCTTTGAGGCTGACATCACTCCTGAGGACCTCTTCAACATGTTCTTTGGAGGTGGCTTCCCATCCTGTAAGTGAGCCTGTGTGTGCAGACTTACTGATGAGTTTACATCACTTATAATTCATCATTTCATCCTTAAATTTCAAATATATTGATTTTATTTTTACGTTCTCGTGATGTCACGTGTTGTCAGTTTATTAGTCGGTGATCTTGTCTTTCAATTCAGGTGAAGTGTTTACGTGAGAAGTATAACCAAGTTGTCTTGACTTTTCTTTAATCTCAAGTTCCTCAGACTTGATTCAGACAATTGGCTTTTATTGGTTCAATCAATGCCCTACATCATGTATTAGAAAGAATTCGCTCATCAAATGCACCTGAACGTGGCTTTCTTAATTATTCCTCCTCGCTCGGAGCTGAAAATTAGTCCCAATAAGACCAATCTACTGTTTGTTATGAGATGTTCCAATACCATTATGTCCTTCTCAATACTGATTCTGATACCTGATCTTTGTGTATCAGCCAATACCAAGTACCAATCTGATACCAGTATTTTCTGTGAAGTTGTGTACACTGCTGGGAAGTAGCAGGGTCCTCTTTCTAATGAATTATTTACATGGTATCCAATCAGTGCATAGACTCGCATGCTCATAGATACTGCCTAAAATGCTGGGTTGGGTATCGGAGGCATTTCCGACACAGGTACTGTTAGGATGACTGGTGCACCCTTTTCTATTCCTTGTCCCTGTGAGCATACAGTCATGTCAACAGTGTGAGCATACAGTTTTGTAGTAGTTGTAATTGGTGACATATTCCATATCTTTGTATCTGACCTCAGTCATAATATTTTTTTTGTCTACAGCAAGTGCACATACCTTCAACAACAGCAGAACGAGCTACAGCCATCAGACGGACTACCGACAAGAGAGAACAGAAGAAAGGGGAGATGTACGTAGATGGCTCTGATTTTTATCTTAAATTTAAAAAGTGTAATTAACATGTTATTTGCACAAATGCACACTTATAATTTAAATTGATGTATGCCTACAGAAACTGAATGCTTTGACTGTTTTATAAGTGTGTGTGTGTGTGTGTTGAAAATCAAGTACTCATTGTACTGTTTGTCTCCAGGGTGGTTTCTCAATGTTTATCCAGCTGATGCCCATCGTGGTCCTGATTTTAGTGTCAATACTGAGCCAGCTGATGGTGTCCCCTCCACCCTACAGCCTCTATTCTAGACCGTACGTACACACACACATACACACACACACACACACACACATTCATTTTATTTTTTTCATCGCTGAGGCGAATTTGCTTGTTCCTGGCAGCTAAAAACTTGCTAATCGTATCTTCTATTTGTCATATTCTCTTCACATCTGTAGAGCTGATTATAAAATGTAAACCTTTTTAACATACTTTGAAATGTTGGCACAAACACTTCTTCCAGGTGTCTCCGTGAACCTTGTGCCATGTACCATGTTTGGTCTTTACTCACTGATCTTTACTTGACTGATCTACAATTTTAATGCTGCTCCTGATTCAAAGTGTGGAAAATTACTACTGTTGTCAGCTTTTTCACAAAAGCTTGTACCACATCTTTTCCAGGTCTACAGGTCAGACCGTGAAACGACAGACAGAAAACCTGCATGTTGACTACTACGTCACTAGAGATTTCAAGTTGGAGTTTAAGGGCTCGGCGCTGCAGCAGATTGAGAAAAATGTGGAGGAAGACTATGTATCTAATGTCAGAAATAACTGCTGGAAGGAGAGACAGACAAGTGAGTAACCACAGCTATAATACACCCTGAGAACTAGCTTACTGAATACTTTCTGATTTGCACTTTTTTTCCCTGGCCCCTTTCGTTTTATTAGTCACATTGTTTTTCTACTTGTCTTATCCAGAAACAGACCTGCTGTATGCTGCTAAGGTATACAGGGACGACCGAATGCGCAAGAAGGCAGAACTCATGACTATGGATAACTGCCGGGAGCTGGACAGACTAAATAACCTATTCAGAGGCGGATGAGTCGGACGATTTTAGATCAAGTAAATGTCTATGAATAGATGTGTATGTTCATGTTTTTTTAAGAAAGAGTCTTTACACTAGGAGCAAAAAACCTGCTGAAATAACATAGCACTATTGTTAAGTTTTAAAATGTCCCTCTCCCCATAACCCCTTACCCCCCACCCCACTCCTCTCCTTCCTTGCTCCAGCCTGATCCCAGGAACCGCCTTGTTACGTCTTAATGAACCAGTCTACACACACACTGTAGGAAGCCCCAGACCTTTTCTTTTTTTACTCTGCTTTTCTTGTGTTTTCCTGAAAACAAGGACACAGACACTTGATTGTAAAGGCATGTGCTCCAAGTAACGGGAATCAAGAGGCTTTCTGCACAAGCAAATCACTGTCTAAAGACGGCTTTCGGCATCATCTGCTTGACATGAATAAGACGGGAGACTTTATAGGTTCATCTTACTGTCCTCCAGCCAAATCCATTTCTCGACAAACACAGGAACAAAAGATGGAAACATTAAACATAAAGCTTTTTTTAGTTTCCTACTCGCTTCCAAATGTGGCTGAAGATTAATGGATCATGAAGAGATACCTGTGATTTTTGCCACTGGAGAACATTTTATGTTGTCCACTTCAAAATGTGAAGTCGGTTGGGACAAACATTGAAGGACATTGACACTTTTATTCATAAATGGTTGTACATTTTCATTTTTGAATGTTTAAAGTTTATGCAGTTATTTAAGAAACTATAGAAGAAACAGTTTTTCTTCAATGCTCGCCTAATCATTTAAATAAAGTAAAATTATTACCATAGACTGGGTGTATTTGTGTCACCGATTTAGAAGTCAGTCATTTTAGAAAAAAAATGCTTTCTCACTCACATCTAGTGGTATGTAGCCATGCAGATAGTTTTGATTTTATTTGTTTTATAAGTTTTGTCATTTCAGAGATTTCTGCTGCCCCATCAATACAGTGAAGGTAAATAGAAATGTGAGAATCGATACCATTTCTTTGATACAGTTTGTCACAACTGCTGACAAAAATCTTAGGATAAGTTAAGTCCAGCAAAAAGAGCTAAAACTACTTTGGCTAGATACCCCTGAGTTAGTGTTTTTTGTAATGCGAGTAATTAATCCAAATATTTAATGTAAAGAGAGTGTAAATCCTTAACTGTTGATGGCCAATTTTGTTTGTAAACAGGTTAAACTGTCTTCTATCAACAGTTGTGATTAAGATACACGATTATGATGAGTTCCAACTGCTGTCATGGAAAACCGCCCGTAATTGTGTCCAAAAACAATTTCCTCTTCGGACTTTAGAAGATGGAAATCACACACAAGCTGCAGTATCTATAGACGTGAGGAGAGGTAAAATTTCGGGTCGGCTATTATACGAAAGACGATTTAAAAACAAATTGTGCAGGCATGCCTTCAGAAATGTCAACTGTATCATTGAACCACTTTCAGATCCAATATTCAAATGATCTTGCAGATAAAGATGGTCTTATGAAAAAACTTGTCAAGTCAATCAAGTTGCAATTTCCATCCATGTCTGTCCAGACTCATTTAATATCTGTAGTGACTGATCGAGTGCTTGGTCACATGGTGCAACAACAATCACCTGAAGCTCAGTATCAACAAAACCAAAGAGCTTGTGTTGGACTACAATGCTTCAAATATGGATGTTGCTGCAAAGAAGCTCTAAATTCTGAAACATGGATTCTTCACGCACATGTTGAACCCTGCAGCACAGAAGATCTATACAATCTAATCAGTTCATCCTTGGGTCCGAGTGAATTTGAAGATTTTCCGTCAAGGTGTTCCTGAGATATCGCCTTCACAAGAATGGGACACAAGAATTATGATTTACTTTGAGTTGATGTCATGGCCAAATTAACCCACTGGGGGGAGCTGTGGAGAAAAAAAAAAATAAACTGCCTTCAGAGATTAGCTCAGTCCCCTTTGGCCTCCATTCCCACTGCACCATTGGTGGAAGAAGTACTTAAGTGAAAGTAGAAACACCACAGTGTAAAATATACTCCATTAGGTCTTGCATTCAAAATCTTACGCAGGTTAAAAGGCAAAAGTATTATCAGTTAAATGCACCTAAATTATCAACAGTAAAATTACTTAAGGTACATGACGGACCATCCTATAATTTTAGCCAATATTAGTATGTCTATTGCATTATTGACTTTACCTTTTAGCAGCGTTGTATATTTTTAGTTAATTATAGTTTTTTCATGTAAAATCTTAATCTGCAGTCAATAGTAACCACAGCTGTCAAATGAGTGTGGTGGAGTAAAAAGTACAATATTTCTTTCTGAAATGTAGTGGAATATAAGTATGAAGTCGCATAAAAAGTAAATACTCAAAGTTGCACATTTTGTAACTACAGTTGCTGGTATGCAACTACAGTATTACAACTAAAAGACGTTTTGAGTAAAGAAATGCCTTTTTTCATCATATATATATGAACGCTAAATTTAATTTCGGGGATGATGTAGTGGAGCAATGTTGAATACATTACTGTGTTGTATTATTACAAGAAAGAGATTTTCTAATTGCTACATTGCATTGAAATTGCGTTTTTGCACAGGGCTGTGATTAATATTTAAAACATAGGCCTGTATTTTTGTTTACTGACGTTGCAACTTGTGACATCAGCAGTCACATGACAGCGTCAAGCCCGGAAGCGATCTCAACGGCTGGCAGGAGGTGGGCTCGTTCCTTCCCCCATCTGACTGTATCTGTTTTTAGTGAAATGTAAACCAGAAGCGACACTTGAGATGCCACCAAGACAACATTTTGAGGAATACGTGAGCCTGAATTAAACCAAAGTGCTACTTAACGCCGGTACCCTCCTCTGACGTGAAGTGGACTATGCACTACAACAGCTTCATTCGTGTTTTCCTGTTGGGTTTGTGCTCTTCTGGATGTCTCCCATATGTATCTGCCTGCGAACATGAGCCAGAAACTCCAGACTGGAGGATGACTTTAAAAACTATCCGTAACGGAATTCACAAGATTGACACGTACCTGAATGCAGCACTGGACTTGTTCGGCGGCGATGACGGTCTGTGTCATTATAGGTGTAGTGATGGTGAGCAAGCTTCTCTCTTTCTTCTTTCAAGACCTTTCTCAAAGTGTACATTAACTCATCAAACACATATGTACCAAATAACAATGCTAGCTGGCATACCCGTGCTCTTCTTTGCTATTTCAAGTAAAAATGAAATATCTACAGATGAATAGTGGGAGACAATGTTGAGCTTTTGCAACACTTGGGAGCCAGAAGATTTACATTACACAGTGAGCCATTAAATCGTCTGCTCTGCACTGATGTGGTTATCTCTTGACAGCAAGATAGCTGACTGATGGCCAAATAAGAAACCTCTTCACCTTTGCTCCTCTCTCACAGGTTACAAGCCGGTGCCTCGTTCCGAGTACAAGCACCCACCACCCAATGGATGTGGATCCCCGCTATTTGGATTTCAGGTAGGCTGACAGAGTCTGGCAGGTTGGAGGTTTCTTAAACTACATGTCTGGGACAAGCAGAGGCATTATTCTTGTACATTGAACATTGCCTAATATTTTAGTGTTATATTTTGAGGAATAGACTTTTTGTATTGCAAACTTATGTATACACACTACACAACATGTTCACTGTGGATAAAAATAGAGCCTGGCCCAGGAAGGTATTAGCTTATTGCAGATATATTGAGAATCAGCATGTATTTTGGCTGATATGTAACAAAGAAAGAAGAAGAAGAAATTGTAGTATAGATAGATAGATATGCGTTAAACATGTGCGTGCATCCAGTGTGCAAATTGCTGTAAGATATGCAAAATGGTTGCAGAATGATCGCCTGTGACAAGATTACTAAATACTAAACAAATAGCATTCTTTATTATACTCATTTTTTCACATATATGAGTGATATAAAGTAGAACAGGAAGGGCTCACTTTGTGATTGAGTTGTTTCGTTTCCATTATCAGTTAAAAACCTACTTGGACTAGTGAATTATGTCTTTTGTCATTGCTGAAACATTTTTCTTTTTTGCAGTCACTGAGCCATTTTCACATGTTTTTCATTAGGCAAATTTCATATCTCCTGCAGGCAGTATCATTTGAATTTTAATTATAAAGATGAGAAAAACCTATCTTTTCCAGTTTGACATAGGCATCCCGTCCATGACCAAATGTTGCAACCAGCATGACCGCTGCTATGACACCTGTGGAAGCGAGAAGCACGACTGTGATAAGCAGTTCCAGGACTGCCTCGAGACCATCTGCAGGAATGTGCAAAGGACTCTGGGACTGGCCCAGAGTGTCCAAGGTAAGAAGTAGAGCCAGCAGGTCAGGATGAGAATGGGTACCAGAATCAGGTAATGGTCTGCAGGTGATTGTAAATGCACAGTGTCATGCACTGTCTGCCAGTGAGTTTAAGAGGCTTTGCACACAGGGCAAGAAGCTTTTGACATTTAGTTCACTTGCATTCATTTTTTCTAGTGTTAGTGATGAAGAGTTTTTACTTGGACATTTATTATAATCTGGTGGTTTAACTGCATGTATTTGCAATAATAACATATTCACAAAAATGGATTAAGAAATCAGTCAATAAGTACAAAAATCCAGGTGCAAATCAATTATAAACATACAGTTGAACTTTTTTCAGATTTTATTTTTATTTCTTTGTGGGTCAGCATTTCATTGCAAATGTTAGAAGATTATAAACACTAATGACCAATAATGGAAATATCAGAAACATTCTAACATGTCACAGTAGGAAAAGCACAGGTATAAATAATAAAAATAATGATGGCATAATTCCAATTATTATATATTATTATTAAGCTGGAGGAGAAAAAAAAGTCTAAAGAGGTCAAAACTCTGGCAGCACTTGTGGTAGATAGAAACACTTTATTGTAAGTTTAACTTCCAAGTTCTATACACTACAAGTGCTGCTGGAGTTGTGACCTGTCTTGTAAAACACAGTATGTCCAGTAGAGGGCAATATAGAGTCAGTTTTTAAATACTGCAAATCTGGCTACTGTAATCTTTTATCTGGATCAGAATGACCCCAATTTACAGTTATTCTGCAGTAGTGACTCCCACAACCACAACAGATTAGATTATCTTTATTGCTCTGATCTTGATTAAGGTTTTGAATTTTATATTTGTCATGTCATGTGACTCTGTGCTGCTGTGATTGTGGATATTGCTGTGAGGCATTTTAAAATGTTGTTAAAACAAATGTAAACACTAAATCAGATAAATTATCTATGATAAATTGTTCTGTATTGATCAGAAGTGTAAGTTTTTATTGAAATTCACAGAAAAATGTTCAGTTACAGTAAATTATTAGCCCCCGTGGTGTGTTTGCTCATTCTCTTCTTGTTTTTCTCTCTCCTTCTCTGCAGCTTGTGAGTCAGCAGTGGCTCTGCTGTTTGACGCTGTTATGCACTTGGGATGTAAGCCTTACCTGGACAGCCAGAGAGAGTCTTGTGTGTGTCGGTATGAAGAGAAGAGGGAACTGTAACACCACTGCAGGGTCAAGACTGTGGAACGGACTCATTCAAAAGCACAACACTGACAGAAGGACACCAGCAATATACATAGTTTTTTTTCCCAGACTCATAGATTTTTCAGGGTTAAAGCTTCTATTGTCTGCGTTGACTTGTGCCCATTGTCTCCCTTTTAATACGTAGAGATCTAGTGTGACATCTGTTTGACAAGTGATGTAAAAAAAACAACAACTAGTTTCTGGAGTGAAAAATTAATTTATTTCCAGTTAATTATGTATATTTTGTTAATACTGTGTAATGTGTTTGTGCTGGGGTGGACTGGAAGCAGGGTATTCAGGGTTTTCCTGGCCTTCGCTGGCTTTTGCGTACACATTATTTTATGGGTTTGTAAATTCCTAATCATTTCCTAACAAGTTTTGTGGTTAAAAAACATTCAAGTTGAATGCCACACTAGTATATCCAGGAGTTTTTTATTCAGTGCACAGCAGCTCAGCTGAACATTCAGAAATGTGGAATTTTTCCACATTGCAAGTGTGCAATTCAACATACAGTACAGGTGCATCTCAAAAATTAGAATATCGTGGAAAAGTTCATTTTTTTCCTGTAATTTAATTCAAAAAGTGAAACTTTCATATATTCTAGATTCATTACACATAAAGTGAAATATTTCAAGCCTTT
>JBBPCS010000283.1:9244104-9255692 GCA_037974645.1 Hollardia meadi
ACACACACACACACACACACACACACACACACACACACACACACACACACACACACACACACACAGACACAGACACACACACACACACACACACACTAAAACAACTATGATCATAAACTTTCTACGTAAATATGGATGAACAGAAACACCATCAACACACGATCAATCGATTTAGCTATTTAGTATTAAATTTAAATCTCCCTCTCTCTATGGGGGAGTTGAGGGGGTGTCTATGGTCAGCGTGTAGTGGCTGTGTCTGCTGGAGGTAATCCTTGGTGATCTGCCCTAATCTGTCACAGATATGCAGCTGAAGTGCAGAGAAGCTGTTGGAGGAGAGCGAGGGGGGTAGTAGGGGTGGGTGGGGGTGGGTGGGAGTCAGAAGGGGGGGAAAACTGGATTATGGCAGTACGTCTGCATTAACTCACTGGCCTTATCTCTTAAATGCTCTGCAAAAACAGCTTTGGCTTGTACATAGGGAATGGTGCAGTGAACAAGCTTCAATGTGCGTGTGTGTGTCATGTGAGCTGAGCTTATTTCATGCCAGCCATACAGGCCTGAGAAATAAGAGTCTATATTATAGAGAGGAGCACATGCAGTGCCACCTTGCACTAGTTCACATCCCAGCTTTCCGTGCTCCCCGGAAAGCCTAACAGCCATTCCCAAGTGATTCCGTTTCCCTTTCTCTCTCTTCGGTTGGACGCAGTGACCAATTTTGCTTGGAAAATGTTTCTGGATTGGCACACACAGATATCGAATCTCTCTTTTTTCCCCCAATATCTGAGAATTATGTGCTTTTGACATAATTTTTCCTGTTGAAACCACATGCAATTATGGTTTACACAGTTATTGTGGAAAAAGAACTAATTGTAGGTTGTTGCGGATGAAACTGTCTCACATGTCAAGTCGCGCCCTGGTTTTCGAGCCTGATTTAACCAGCAGCACAGGAACACACACACATCCTTCGCAGTCATAAACACATGCACACACAAAACTCTCTTTCCTCACACAGCTACAGAAAAATATCTTGCAACGTGCTCAAAACAACTGTTATAAAACTGATATGTTGATTGATAGAGTCGGTGCAACGCTCCCTAACACAAACAGTCGGACGGCCCGGAGCACGCACAGTCCTGCGCTCGTGCAGTCCCTCATCTCCAGTCATGGGAGGGTCACCTCTTGGCCCTGAGAGAGAGACTGTGTGGATGCTCTCATGTTTATGTTTGGGAGATTAGCAATGATGAAAGAATGCCTTTTCAAGTCTGGGCTAGAGGGGCCTCTGCTCAATGCTCCACCCTTTTCACCATACGCACGCACACACGCACGCACATCCTCCTCTATTACGCACACACATACGCACACTCATGTATATATGTGTACTCACATACATGGGCATATACACTTGCAGAGGCATTTGTAATTTTGTCATTAATCCCCCACACCTTGTACTGTATAGCCACCATTTGTTTACCAGTTTGCAAGATTGCAGAAACATTGCCTTCAAATCCACGCCTGACAGTGATTCAGTCGTCTCTCAGGGTCCAGGATCTTACTCATACTGTATGAGAAAGCTGCACGACACTTAACCCTCATCGTCCCTCCCATCATCGAACCCCAATGAATAACTCTCATTGTTCTGCTCTGTCTGTATGTGGTCTCTTTTCTCTCTGATTTTCCTCCTCAAGTTCTCTCGGTCTCTCTTGCAGGCATGTGCTTGGCCCTCTTTATTGTTTCTTCATCTCATTTCCTTGTGGTGTCACGGATTGTATTGTGACTCGGTTCATCTTTGTGGGTTCTCATGCCCATGCTCGGAGACGAGCCCAGTGCTCTCCATCTTCCTTGTCAACAGAAGAAGTTATGAGGTTTAAAGCTCTCTCTCTCTCTCTCTCTCTCTCTCTCTCTCTCTCTCTCTCTCTCTGGATTAGGGAATCCCTCGGTTTGAGGGGACAACATGCTCAGGCAATTTGCTTCCCATTAGCTGTAATATAAAGCCTGGTTTTCCAAACAAAACATGATTACCACTGGGTGAAGCACTCACCGCATGTAGGCCTCTCCCAGAAAAATTATCTAAAGACTATTTGGTCACAGTCCCATGATCCCTTTCACTCTTGACCTCTTCCATTGTTTGAGATGCATCAATCACAGGTTTGTTTGACCAGGTATTACAGGCTCTATTGTGTAACTTTTCTTCCATATGCAAAGCTGATTCTGTTTTCTTTGGCTTGTTGGCAGGGCCCCACATAACAGTTTCACTCACTGCAGAGATTCATGCTTGGGGAACAGCTCATACTTTTACGTTCATGCTTGTCTCTAAACTGTGTAAAAAAAACCTATTGATATTACCTGCCGTGGGGACTGTATACAGTCACCTCCTTTGTTGTCTCGGCAAGCAAACCCTTCATTCATCAAATGGTTGGACCCACAGATGTAATTGAAGTTTTTAGTATGATCTCTGATCCTGGGGGGCCCTGACTGTTGAGAGGCAAACTCCCTCAGGTCTTACCTACGAAACAGCGGAAAGCACCTTTTCAGGTGAAGTCACGAGGGAGCCGTTTTGCGGTTGAAACAGAGGTGTGCTGTTAGAACATACTGGAAATGACTTAATTAAGCTTAAATCCAGATGATAGTCATTATCTCTTGATTGGCTTGATAATGTGTTAGCAACGAGAGCCAAAGAGAGCAAAAGGGAGAATAAAAGCAAAAGAGAGATAGACAGACATATCAAGGAGGGAAAAATGAAAGAAATAGATGAAAAGCTGTCATAAAAGCCACGTTAGTGAGCCGTAAACCTGGAGGCACTGGCCTGGCTGCCTGTGTGCAACATGATATGGCCTCTGTGTGACAGCTGCTGACACTGCTTGATGTGTAGACTCAGAGGTTGTGAAACCAGTCAAGAGGTGTGTCTGCGTTGTGTGATGGTGTGGGGTCAGAGTTGGCATGCTTATCCGAAAATGCCACGAGGCAAATGATACGCCATCCTCAATTTTTAGAATTGTTACTTGCAGATTAAATTGCATTCCAACGTGACCCTTCACTGCAAGAGTGAGACGTCTTGTGTGTTGTGCCCGCTGTCAATCACTGTCACGGTGCTTGCAGTTAGTGACACATAGGAATGTGGTGTCATGGGGAGCTGACCTATATCAGCATGCCCTAATACCGATTGTTAACACTGTATACACCTGGCAGCCCGACGGCAGCTGTCTGCCTTCTGCACAAGAACAGTCCTGCATTATTTGTCCTGGGCACAAAATAAAAGAGCAAACATATTGACTCAATCAACACTGTCCTCATGAAATTTATATGAGCGGTGAAACAAACATCCTGGATGTATTACACCGTATATGCCCCAATATAAAGCCTGTAAGAGTGATCAAAGTCACAGTCTGAGGGGCCAGTCCATATGTAGAGCAGGATATGTGTTTGGACAGTTTGAGACAGTTTGTTGTTGGTGTAGATGTACAGTATTTGTTGTACATAGGGAGCAGATGGCACTACCGTTGACCCCTCCATGTGTCTTCCTGTCCCCTAGCTGAACCACAGCGTGAAGGGACCCTTATCTGGTCATAGTGGGCGGTGGGAAGGGGAAGGCTTTGAAGGCACGCTTGTGTGGCGATGCAATCAGGCAGACTGCTGTAGGGCCGCAATCCCCCCCACATCCCAACCCCTCCAGTCCAATACCCCTTATTGCCCTTCTGCTGTTCAAAAACCATAAAGAGATGCTTATGGAGCACTCTGAGGCTCCCTGGGTGTTGTTTGAGCAACAGAAGCTCCTGGACAGGCCTTGGGAATTATGCAGGCGGTATCATGTAGAGTCCTTCCCAGTCCCCAATCACAACTAGCATCAAGTGATAAAACACTTACAGAAACCCGAGGGATTCGTTGCAAATTTTCCACCCTGGACAGAAAAATAAATAGAGATTATCTACAGAGACAATAAGATCCCAGTGGTCCCCCCTTACTCTACCCTCTGCATGGAGTACATAGATAAAGCCTATCAGATATTGGCTAAAAAAAATGAAGGCTTCTGAGACGAATAATATGTATAGTAAATGTGACTGGATGTGCTGTATAGGTCCTAGGCAAAGCTAAATAGCATTGTGTAAGTGTTTCAGCCTGCTGTCAAAAACTGTGTGGAAATATGGGTGAGTCTTCAAGTCAAGTGATTTCATTGATGTAATTGCTCATAATGTCTGTTTGTGTTGGCTGGCGAAGTTGGAACACAGCCGACATTGAGCTGTCAGTCAGGTGTCATCGAAACTCCGGTTGTAAAATGGGCCAAAGACAGCTACTGTTTTCAGATCACGCACGGTCAGTTGCACATAAGAACATTTGCATGTTAATAAAAATGTAGGCCAGTATTCCCAGATTTTTCCAATTATTTCTCGTGATATAAAACACATAATTTCATCTAGCTAACCACTTTGGTGCTTTCATCTTCTGCTAATATGTTCCACACCAGCATTGTAACAACACTCCACCACTCACAGATATTGATTTGGATTAGGCTCTGTCACGTTCGGGGATTGCGTAAATGAGGCTTCTTTTTTTTTTCTTTATTCTCCCCTCACTCATTTTCGTTCCCCCTCTCCCTGTCACATCTCCATGCTGCCTCCTTACAGGCCCTTTGATGTGCCTGCTTTAATTTGGAGCTTAATGGAATCTGTGGTGCTGCTGTGCCTATCGGTGGCAGGATCACAGATCCCAGGGTTCATTGCGGCATGCCTCCATTCTGGTGAGTGGGTGTCAAGATAGCCGTGAAACAATGGAGGAGGGCCGGTAGCCCTAGGAGACAAACTGCATTTCCAGTGCAGATCCCAGAGTATCGGAAGATCTGTCAGGTTATTGCCAGTGTGTTTCACTTGTGGAAATACCATCTGTGGCTCTGTAGTACAAACAACTGTTGACTTAACAAAGACAAAACAAAGCATAAAGCCATTTTATTGATATCACATGATGTATTAGAGTATTATGCATCTAAGTGGCAAAAATTAGCAATAAAAATGTAACAATTCGTAGATAATACATGAAAAACAAGAAGTAATATGGCAATATTGGCAACATCTGTAGTCACATTATTAGCAGCAATATTAATTAGGTGGCACTGGTGTTTAAGATGCTGACCATAATCACATCCACCAAGTCCTCCTGCACCAGTACATTGTATATACAGTTGTATACATACGGTGTACACACAGTACACTCTATACATACAACTCCAATTCCAAAATAGTCGGGACACTGTGTAAAGAATGCAGTGTTAATACCAAGATATTTAATCTTCAAACTCACAAACTTTATTGTTTTCTGTAAATATATACTTCTTCTGAATTTGATGCCAGCACAGTTGGGTATAAAAGGGACTTTCTGGAAAGGCTCAGGTTTCACAAGCAAGGATGGAGCTAGGTTCACCACTTTGTGAAAGATATTGTATGGAGGATTACTACATGGGCTTGGGGACACTTTAGAAAACCATTGTCGGTGAACACAGTTTGTTACTGCATCCACAAATGCAAGTTAACACTGTATCGTGCAAACATACAACATCTAGAAATGCAGCAGACTCCTCTTGGCCTCAGCTCGTCTGAGATGGACTGACGCAAAGTGGAAGAGTCTGAAGAGTCCACATTTGAAATTGTTTTTGGAAATTGAGTCCTTTACCAAGTTCAAAAACCAGCATTTGTGATGGTATAAGGGTGTGGGTAACTTGTACATCTGTGAAGATGCTGAAAGAAACATATGCTGCCATCCAGATTGCATCGTTTTGCACGTCCCTGCTTCTTTCAGCAAAAAGATGCCAAGCACATTCTGCACGTTACAACAGCGTGACTTTGGAGTAAAAGAGTGCGGGTACTAGACTGGCCCGCCTGCAGTCCAGACATGTCCCCCATTGAAAATGTGTGGCGCATTGTGTGACCCCAGATTATTGAGCAGCTGAAGTCATATCTCAAGCAAGAATTGGGAAGAATTTTGCTTTCAAAACTTCAACAGTTCGTGTCCTCAGTTCCCAGATGCTTACTGAGTGTTATTAAAAGAAAATGTGATGTAACAACACAGTGGTAAAGATGCTCCTGTCCCAACTCTTTTGGAATGTATTTGTATCTTTACAAAAACGCAACTAAGTTTTTCAGTTTCAACATTAAATATCTTTTTTTTGTATTCAATCGAAAATGGGTTGAAAAGGATTTGCATATATAATATGTAGACAAACACAAGTTCAGACAAAATTCACAGCAACTTTTAGAAGTCTCAACTTGCCACTTGTTTCTTTTTATTCAGGAGTCTGGACAGTCATTTCCACTCGGCCTGCATCTGTTTGAACAAAACAGCCGAAGTTCCACTTTTGGGATGTGCTTTGGCTGTAATTTCTGAAACATGTTTGTATTATAGCCAAGCCCTCTGGCTTATACAGCTACATGTGTGCCCTCAGATGGTGAAAAGATGATGTTGATTTAATCCAGCGTGGCACATTATATATTCATACACAGGTTGTGGACACTTGTTTTTTTAATCGCTCCTAATGTCCTACCACCATTTCCCACCCACTGTGTATCATACTTTATTTCTAATTCTTACCATTTGTTTGCTTTGTAGCTTTTCTTTTCATATTAGCTGTCCACAGTCAAGCCTAACTCATAATTCAGACCATCAGGCTCAAAGTCTGGACTGCAGAGCCCAGCAGTGTGACTGAACCTAGAAGGAGATGTCAGGGATTTCACACGCTTGCAGTCCAGACTAGAACTTTCAATCCACGGGGGTTATAAATCAAAGCAGGTGGCTTCCTCCCCAAAAACCTCTCCACAGGATACGGTGCTTGGAGGCAGCGGTTATGAGTGAGAGGTGATAAAAGTATG
The DNA here is from genome assembly GCA_037974645.1 of Hollardia meadi. Classification (NCBI taxonomy): domain Eukaryota; kingdom Metazoa; phylum Chordata; class Actinopteri; order Tetraodontiformes; family Triacanthodidae; genus Hollardia; species Hollardia meadi. Next base: position 9,250,953 of record JBBPCS010000283.1, read on the forward strand.
GCCGTAAATCAATTCTTCATCCTTATCAAAGGCATATTTCAATCGCTGTATGTACCATTTAACTAGCATGCTAGTAAAAAAAAATAGAAACAGAAACAGAAGGAACTTCCATCTGTGTGTGGAATGAAGACAGGATCTGGGATCTGAGTTCTGATGAGAAATACGCCTTCAGCCACGCATTTGTATGTATTCAAAGACACTGGCAGTCATGTTCAGGCAGTATGCTAGCAGGGGGAAATCCCCCAATACAGGGGCCTTTATCTCTCCTCACATACTCTGCTTAATGAACCCTGCTGCATGTAATGGCACATACAGGAGCTGTGTTGGAGGTGCTTTAGCTCTGTCTTTCATCCATGTTTGTATTTGATGTGTGCCTGCCAGATCATTATGTTGCAGGGAGAGTTGTTTGTGGGCTTTGAGGTCCTGCCTTTGGGTAGTGGAGGTGTTGCTCTCTTCCTTTATAACGTAGAAAACACACCACACTCAGGTGAGATTTGTTGAGGGTAACTGTAATCAATAGATTTATATGAGGCCCTCGGCCAGTGATGATACATATTTGTCTTCTATCAGCTTCAAGAGAACTTTGCCCAGTTTACCCCCCAGGAACAGAGACCGTGTGGAAGAAGTGCTTTGAACAGAGGTATTAAAATTCCACGCCATAGCTTACTCGACATAAGAGACATGTATGCACACAATTCTCCAAAATAATAATGCAATCTCATTTTGGGTGCATCAACAAATGGAAATTATGAAATAATTCAGCAATATAAAAAGCAGTATGTTTAACTGAGTGTAATTAAGTTTTCTTGTGCCTAGAAATGAGATTTCCTACATGCACATTTCATATTTTCAACGAGCTTTGGTCAAGAAATTAAATATTTTTTAACAGTCAGAGCAATTAATTCCCTGAAACAGCCTCCATTCCTGTGGGGTTCGCATTAAAACATTCTACTGAAGCTGATTTGGAAAAAAACAAAAAAGTGTATTATTACTTGCTCCTGCATTTATTTGATGTCTGACAACTCCTCGTACAAAGACATATATTACACTGGACTTCAATGCAGTTCAAAGTAAAATATGTATTTTTTTTTTTTCCTCGTTTACAGTGTTTTGAATACTCCTCATGCAGATCAAAGCTGAAAAGTTCAATCTTAACTTTGGTCAAACTCAAATTCCAATACACCCGCAGGCATGTAAACAAGATCTGCTTTGTTTGTGTGATGTACCTTATGCTACATCAAGTTAGAAATCAGCCACTCTGGACAAACCGCTGTTGCTATTGTGAGCTCTCACTTCCTGTCATTCCTCTCATGTCTCTCAGAATCAACTCAGTGATATTTAAGAGCCATGAAGATAAAGGCACATGGGCAAATTGCTAATACCATAAAGCAGTTTACTGGCTGTTGGAGCAAGCTCTCTGGGGACTTTGATGTACTGACATACAAACCTTTATGGCTGCCGGTGGACACGCCACCTTAGTCAACCCACGCTTCAGGACTCCGAGCTGGACTGTTTGCGCTTCTGCTCGTAAATCGATGTGTGTAACGAACCCAACAATGAACCTGCTTTAGCCGAGCTGTCCGAGCTGTCTGTTCCATTCATGTTTGACAGATGAGGAGGTGGTGGAGCTGCAGACCCCGTCTCTCTTGGCTCTACCTGTGCAGGAGAAGCCTCTCCCTCTGATGTCTGTCTGTAAATTGACTTGCCTTTTCAGGCTTTGACCCTGATGTCTGATGTAAGACCCAGACACCCACACATCAAAGGGAACTGGGGGGGTGGGAGAATGGATTTCTATTTTGGAAGAAATATTGACTTTAGGCACTAAAGCGATGAGGCATCCAGCTTTTTCATATCTTATGTGATATTACAGGATCTAAAAATTATTATTTTTCTTTAAATTAAACTATCATAACCTATCATAGGTCAAGTGCAGTGTTTTTGGTTGCCAAATCATGAATTGTTAACCTGTTTTACATTATTTTGCAGAGCCTGATTTAGTTCATATGCTGTATTAACCACATTAATTAATGGTTATTTTCACTATGGTGTTTTTAAACAAATGAATCCATACTCTTTTTCTTATCTGAAAATAGCGAAACATTTCCATCACAATTTTCCAGAGTTAATATGATATATGTTCAAATTGCCCATGTTATCTCACCAATAGCACAAAAAAAGAACAGAACAAAAAACAGAAAAAAGAAGCAAATCCTTACTTTAAAGCAGTAGTAAATGGCGTACTCATGTACTTTACTTTAGTAAAGGTAAATAATGACATCCTTGTAGTTGCTGTAGCCTGTAGCCCATACTGAAGCCTTCCCCATCGCTACAGTTGCTCCTCCTTCTGCTCTGGAAAACCAGTCTTTGTTAAAACACATCGCTACAAGTGAGCCACTGACACCGTTTTAAAAATTCAGGCATTCTGCAAAATACAGAGAGATTTAACTTAATCAGCATCGTGTGAACTTCTTGGGCAAGGGCTTGAAGGTAACGGACGTCCCGCACTCCAGGTGTTAAGTCTTTCATTACAAACTCAATTGTAGTAGGCTATTTTCAACAAAATCTTAATGTCAAAGCCAAAAGTATTCATCGTGCAGCAGAATATTATATTATTATATATTTTACTTGATTATTATTACCAATTTACTGATATGTAAAGGAGAGTTGAAATGTAGCTGGTCAACGTGGCACTGATTTAAGCTATACTTTGCTTACTGTTGAACAGTTTAAACTATAAGCATGCATAATATTTGATCATAATATTGTCAGATAAATGCAGTAAAAAGTATAATATTTCCCTCTTGTTTGTCCCCTCCCTACAAGTATTATTTCACTAACAATCAACTTAAATCCTTTTTTATTAGTTGCTTCCCTTATCATTGTTAACGATTAACACTTTTTTTTGGCTTCTTAGGGGGGCATGCCAGAAAAAGTTTGAGAACCACTGAATTAATAAATGAACTCATTATTTAAGCTCTCGTTTACACCACACACACTCCTGAGAAAAGGCGTCTTTATTGGGAAAATCAAAACCAACCTCCTGCAGCATTGACTCTATAAATGAATCTGGTTGTGTTCATGTAGGCCACATACAGACACACTTAAAAGTTCACCCTTAAATATAGGGATTTGGAGTTTTAAGAGGCTGGATTGCGAGTGGAGTGGAGGGATATTGAGCACGCCTCTCCCCCTCCTGCAGCCTAGTATCAACAAACGGGACCCAGCTGTTGTCACTAGGGACAGCGGCCACCCGCTGCTTATCCTGCAGGAACATTCTGCTGCAGCATAAACATACCTGCACAACTTTGGGGGCCGGGGACATCAGGGAGAAGCCGAGAGCACACACACACATAGACACAAACAAAGTTCAGAACCAGTTCTTTAGACCTACAGGTGCTAGTTTTACCGAAACTTTAGGTCAGGACAGAGATTGGCTTTGCTGGGTTCCAGTAAAGACTCTGGTGAGAGGAGCTGGTGAGTCACACACACTGCCAGGAAAGGCTGAACTGGCAGCCGCAGTAGTTTACTTCTTTTTAATATGCAGTTAGACAGCGCTTCATTTTTTAAGTGTAAGTCATAGCACAAAAATATATGACAACAATTAACATGCAATGGCTTTACAAAAACAAACACTTTTTGCCTGAATGTGTGATGAGTCACCTGAACCAGAGTTTATAGAGTAAAGAAAAAAAGAAGTGGTGAAACTGCTGCCACCACACACACACACACAGAACTAGACTTGTAGAGGACCAAATATAACACTAAAGCTCCTGATGACGCGGCTTTACTCACACACACAAACATGAGCACAGACATCTAGTGGCGCTATCAAAGCTCCAGATGATCTTTGTTGTGAAAAGTTAGCTGAGACTCTGGAGCCATCTTCAAGGTTCTGTCAGCCGCCGCACTCAGAGAGGAGTTTGTGGGGATGGAAAAGCATTTAAGATGGATTCACAGTGGGGATCTCCACAAAGCACGCTCAGCAGACGGCAAAACCGAGTATTATACAGCTTTCTTTGAAGAGTAGGAAATACCAGTCGTTATGTTTCCCCAAAATAAGCAGCGCGGCACACTGCGGGTTTGTACCTTCAATTTTTCTCCTTGTACAAATCAAACTAAACATGGGGGGAAACGCAAACACACGCAGCCATGCATGAGCACACCGGAAAACTCTTTTGGATACAGGGACACGCTGTGTATATGAAAAAGCCTCAGTGATTTACTGTTATACATGCTTGCACCCACTACACACACACATGGCAAACCACTTCCTAACCCTTCACCGCTTACCAGAGGGGAGCAGTCTGAGAGTTACGTTGCTCCTCTGACTGCTCTCCTCATAATCATCGGCCGGCTGCAGACTCGATGCCTTGCTCGGGAGCCTCCGGGAAAACAGGCCAGCCAGCCACCTGTGAGGTAGGCTGGCTGGCCTGTTGCCAGAGCAGAAAGCAGATATGAAAGATAGTACCTGTGAAGGCGTCACACTCTGGTGCAAAGCATACACACCAGCGCTTGCACACATACACACAAAAGGAAGGATAATTCCCTCGGCCACATGAAAGCGGGAGGCGGTGGGCAGAATGCCAGGCAGTGCTACCTGGAGACAAAGGAGCAGCACCTCTGGGGGGGGGGGGTGAGGAGGTGAAAATGTAGGGGCTGGAGAAAGGCAGAGTGTAATATAAATAGGTAAAAATGTGAATAAAGTTCCCTATGACAGGCTCATGGATTCCATTTCCATGT
>JBBPCS010000283.1:9255792-9270659 GCA_037974645.1 Hollardia meadi
TGTGTGTGTGTGCGTGTGTGTGTGTGTGTGTGTGTGTGTGTGTGTGTGTGTGTGTGTGTGTGTGTGTGTGTGTGTGTACGCAGATGAATATATTTGAGCCTGCAAGCGATGTGTGCTCCCAGCATGCTGCAGCTCCGTAGTCTGCAATTAATCTCTCCGACATCAGGCCCTACCCTGAGGGTGGAGGCAGATTTCTCTCTGCTGCTACTGATCTCCGCCGCACAGCGGGCCTGGGGGGCACGTGGGCGGCCTGAGAGTTCACCCGGTCTACTCAGGCAGGAGGGGATCCACCTGAGACATGAGGCACAGCTCACCTGGATTGGCAGGGTAGATGGCGTGATGTAATATTAGTCGTGATTGCTGGCTAATTAAGCGTAAGAAAGCTCTTAAAGTAATGTCATGGCATGTTTTATTTTTCTCGTCATCTTCCTCTCACGAGGCTGTTTTTTCATTATAACGATCTGGCTTTTAACTGACCTACTTGGTGGAAATGAAAGTTTTATTTGTGAACTGCAAATACACGTGAAAACCTTGTGTTTTTAGGATCTAAGTCAAACTTTGTATTTTGCTTTGATGACAATGCACTTAGACATCATCTGATGGTTTAAAAAAATAAAATGAAATAAAATAAAGCTTCTACAAGCCCCTCCAGAGTTTGATGCCGTCTCTGTGCTGAGCTTTTTTTCTTCAAAAGATCTGACGACATGAGAAGCACCAGGATTGGGGGCACAAAGTTTGCAAAATTAAAGAAAAATACACAAGTACAACCATAGTTCTATGTATTTATACTGTACACGTTATCATATTTTGAACATTACACATGCATATTTTAAATCATTATTTGCTAAAAGTAAGACGTTTAAGTGAGATTGTAACCAGGAATTGTAGTTGATTTTAATCAATAGGTAAAGTTACTAAAGTAAAAAAAAAAAAGGAATAAAATAACATTATGTTAGCTATGCTCTTGTGTAAGGCTGCAACTAATAGTTATTTTCATTGTTTACTAATATGCCAGTTATTTTCTCTTGTTTGTTCTATAAAATGACAGAAAACAGTGACAAATGTTCATCACAAGCTCCCAGAGAGAAAGTTTGTCATCTTCAAAATGTTTGTCTCGAGCTTCAAACAGTATAAGTCAATCAATTGATTTGTGGATTGACACAAAATCATCTATTTTGATAATGAACTAATTGTCATTTTTCCAACAAAAATGCGACAGTCTCAGTTTCTCAAATGTGAGAATATTTTGGGTTTACATAATGAACTAAATATTAGTGACATTTGATATCGTCACCCTGGGTTTCTGGGTTATTGTAATGGGGATTTTTTTTTTCATCATTTTCTGATGACCATACAATCAATCAATTGAACTGAGAGACTAATTGGTTGGTTGCAGCCTTAGTTCTCTCTAACCAACTGTTCAAAACCCAAAGATATCAAATTCATTACCACAGAAATCAGTGAAAACCAGCAAACGTTCATATTTAAAATGCTTGAACAAGAGAATTTCAGGCATCTTTGCTTGAAAAATGCATTAAATGATAAATTTGTTATAAAATATTTTCCCGATCTTTTAATCTTTTCAGCTGTACTTTTGTTATATGATACGACACAGCTGATAACTAAACACTGACAAGAGCTTAGTCACTAAGATCTCATAATCAACTTACCAGTGACTAAAAATCAAGTGATCTGATCTTATCGCCCCTCTTTGGTTAAAGGCATTGTGTTGGCAGTAGGAATAAGTTGTGACCTTTGCAGAGTTACATAACCATAACCATAGCAAACAAACAAAACAAGATGATGCAAAACAATGCACCTTTCTGCCTCCCCTAGCCTCTTGGTTCTGTTCTCCTTATGATACAGCTGACTGATAGCACCGGTGGAAACGGTGCTGCTGCTCCTGCTGGTGCCGGATAATCCCGTGTTTATGTTTGCATGTGTATACTGAAACATGCACAGTGTCACTCCACATCAGCACAAAGGACCTGTGATGTGAGGATTACCACACAGAAGCCATGGGGTGCGTTCATGCGGTGGGACGATGGTTGGCTGCTGCGCACCACCAGCCTCTGTACTGTCCTAATGATGTTGTCTGAGCATTGAGGGGTGGGGATGTGGGAGGGGTTGTGGAGGGAGGGAGGGTGTGTGTGTGTGTGTGGGGGGGGGGGGGGGGTGTTACTGATCTTCTCTGCTCCGCAGCATTTCTCTTAATTAAAACTCCTATCTGTGTCTTTGAAGTTCATAATGAGTCAGTTTGGTTACGCGGAGGAACAGGGAGAAAATAAGGCCAGGGCTGATATTTATGCTGTTATTTCTCCACTTCTGATTCCTCCCGGTATTCAACACCCTATTGAGTGTATGTTATTGCGTGTTATACCAGGGAACGAGCATTGTTGCGTTGTTTCTTATTTAGTTTTTTACATGAAAACAACCTAGAGGAGTGACGATGTAAGAAATGGGGCTGACAAAAAGGAGCTGCTCATTTTTCATCATCGGATGTGAATGGGTTTAATCTTATCACTGGCTGCTCCTCACAGCTTGTGCTGATCTCTTTCTCTCTCACTGCACACTCCTGCTTTCACGGGCCTTTCAGATTACAGTCAAATATTACAGCCCGTGACCAATCTCCAATTAACCAAATGTTGTAGGGGTATAGTATCACCCTTGGCTCCTTTCATGCTCCTTTAACGCCTTTTCAGGGGGCTTGAATATTTCTCACTTCTGTACTATGAAATATCATTCTCTTAAAGCCTCCTCACTCGTCTGCACGGCATCAATGGAAGCTTAACCTAAATAAATCAGTCTTCCTGTAATGTATTCTAAATCAGCTTGGAATTAATTGAACCTCAAAATTGTATTCCAATCAACTAAATTACCACAGCATCCCAGCTTTGAAAGGCTGACCAAGGAATTTTAGTGTCTCTAATTTTCGTCACAAACTACCAGGCATAATCGAGCGTTAAATGAGCCGATCTTTTGACAACGTGGTCTTCATGCGTTCTGCTGGTTTACATGCGACTCCTTTGTGTGCATTTTGACTTGCTTTGGCAGCGGTGTCACTCTGACAGTTTTTAATCTACGCTCTCTCTGGTGTTTATGCTTCACTATCGTGTGCTGTCAGTGTTTGAAAGCGGACAGGAAAAATAATTAGAGGCCAAAACTGAACATTATGGGGGTAGTATAAATCACAAAGAAGTCCAGTGAAGACAACCAAGATGCAAACTGCTTTGGCAGCATTGACGAACAAGACTTTCTTGCTGGGAGACAAGAAACGGTTTTACAGTGTGTGTGCTGTGAGGTTTTGACCTGCATGAGTCGTCATTTGCAAGCAAAAACAAAGCATTTCTTCTGTTTCTTACATTCGGATTTTTCCTCGAGTGCTTTTCTTTACTTTTTTTTTTCTTTCTCTCTCTCAGATGAACTTCAGAGATAACCACGAAAACTTTTTTTTATTCCCCAACTTCTCTTCTCTCCTAAACTCCGGTTGCTCAAAGCTCGCACCTTCTCTGTTTTCTTCTAAGCAAAGAAATCAGAAGCTTCATGTCCACATACACTGGATGTGAAACTCCAGATGACATGTTATTTATTTCTCCTTTTTCTTGAGTCTGGGGAACTTCAAAAGAACACCCAGTTAGTGTGAAGTACGTTTGATGTCACCAGGGACAAATATTGCAGCCCGGACTGGTGTAAAGTTTGGAGAAGGCGAGGTGGAATGCTCAGCATGAGAGAGACAGAAAAAGACTTACAGAATTGTGTCTTTGTATTTTGAAATAAGTTTGGATTCAATTTATGATGTCTGTCAACAGAAAATGAGACTGACATGGATTTGTGCTGAATTGCTCCATAAAGACTGAATTCAAAAGGAATACTGTGGGACTGGAGAATGTGAGAGTGTTTTGGGTTCTGGCAATAGGTTTCCTGTGTGACTTTTCCCTCTGCTTCAAATGCAGATTTGATCAATTGCAACTTCTGAAGTTTTAGAATTCAATTCTCTAACTGATATTTCTGTGTAATGGTGCTATAAATGTGGAACAGGCTTGTGTAGACTGCCTGAATTACTCCTAATCAAGTTGTGAATAAAAATGAAATGAAACCTTCACTGAATTTCATTTTTAAACACACATTACGCAGCTCTTAAAGATGTAAGCGAACACATTATTTCTCCTTATAGCAGTATTAACTTTTTGGGGGGCAGCAGAATATCTATGAACATAACATTAACATATTACCTTATTAAATTGTTCTGGTGAATGTGCTCGAATGCAGTTGTTCTTCTGGCCACTTCATGAATATAAGTTGAATATTGTCTCCCCTTTTAGCTCTGCTTTTGGTCTTCGCTAACGCCTGAGGGAAATCTCTTTAGCTGCTAAATGCTCCACTATGTTCACCAGCCTAACTTTACCGGTAGCATACAGTGGGTATTTAGTGCTTTTTTCACTGAAAACAGCTGCCTTACTGATGTTCTGTTGGTAGACTTTCAAGTATTAATTATAATTAATTAATAATAATGTACTTGTAGAATAACATACTATCAATCTTTTTGATCAGCTGGTCAGCAGTACTTCTTTCTGTCTTTCTGTGTAATAGTGATTTACTGGCAAGCATCCAACTCAACAAATATGGAGATTTACATTTCCAAGAATACATTCATATTTACTTGGGCATAAATTGAGATGAATGAATATTAGCTGTTGTTTTAAGGAAATTCCTCTGAAACAAATTAGAAATTACTTGTTAACTACAACCACAAGCATTTCATTGTTTTTTTTTTGTTTTTACTACAGTTGTACAGGTATGTCTTCCTTAGAATGATAGTAGTATGTAATTTTTTAAAAATTGCAGGACCTGTAAAATAAAATGTTTCTCAGTAAAGTTGCTGCCGTATAGCCAAAACAAAAAGCTGAAAGATGTTAAAATACTCTGTAGAGCTGAGGGCTGCTGAGTCGGGTGATGCTCTTTGGATTTGTCACTGTGAGGGACACGTCTAACATAGTCCTTCAAACTTTTAATTAGACTACAAGCTTTAATGTAATCAACTTTAAGCTCAAAATAAAAGGAAAGATGGAGGTGCAGAAGAAAGCAAAGTTGATGTGTTTATCGTGGATATCTCAAAGGCCATGGCTCCAGCCGATACCAGATTTTCCAGCACCTCTATTACTGACACACACAGCCCCGGGCCTGGAAATTGCTTTTCTGTGTCCAGAGGCAGAATTCACAGGAGCATCTTGAGAAAATGCATCTGCAAGGACACAGAAGTCCACTTCAGGTCTAAACCTTTGATCCTTAAGAGACCCCCACCTTCCTTTTACCCCTTGGGTACAGGCATCAGTGTAATTGAAGATCATTACCAACCCACAATGCAACCCTCTCAGCGACTGTCTCCATAATGGAAATGAATTGTGTGGTGCAGAGCAGCACACAACAGCTGAAAATGGAAGCCAAGAGGTAGAAGGAGTGAGGGATGTATTCCAAATTGAAATGAAGTGGAAATATCCCGTCCGTGGTGCCATTGGTTAGCCAAGGAGCCGAAACGAGCAAGATTACTGGCTTACATTTGTAGCTTCTCAGTGTTTTTGTTTTGTTTCGCTGAAGTGGGGTGGTACAGGGGGGTTGTGCGTGCACTTCAAAAGAATTTGCAACAAACCTAATTCATCTGAAGCGTAGGATGAGCTGGTAAGAAAGATGAAAGATGAAAGTGAGTTGGCATGGAAACAGAAAGCACATCAGTGCTCGCTGGCACACAAAAGGGCTGCCTGTGTTGCATGTTGCATTTCTGCGGGAAAGGATCCAGAGAGGCTTCAAGTGCTATCATGACCTTACACACAAAATTAGCCAATTATGACTAACTAGGCTTCTCAATTTTCACTTTTATATGAGACCGTGCTTATCATGTTTTTCTCTATTTTTACATATAATCTGGAGCATAGAATCAACATTTTTGTTACACACCTTCGAGTATATTTTCTTCACACTTGTTATGTCGGAGTTGTTGGAGAGATGAGTGCGAGAGCACATTCGAGATTTCCTAAAACACTTTTAAAAGCTCATCCCCGTTGCACGTTTTCTTTCAAACTCTGGCTGTCCCCAGCTCTGTCGTTATCACTTTTCATCTTCCTGTCGACGCAGGTGAAGTATTAATTGGAAAGCAGTGAGAGCCCATATATCTTTTTTTCCCCCCATTTGATCTCAGGTGGGGGAATTCCACAAGTTGCTACTGCACAGACCTCGAGTGCTGCTGTTGCTGCCACCACACACACACACACACACACACACACACATACACACACACACACACACACACACACATACACGCGCATATGCATGCTAGAAGCACAAGAAAAGTCAACAAAACCTAAAGAAGTGCAAAGATCTTAGAGAGAAAGTTTTTTTTTCTGCATTCTACAGCAGTATTCACACAACAAACACAGTCCAAGCAAGAAAAAAAAGAAAACATTAAAGCAGACAAGCAAACATTGTACGACACTGTTGCCCCGAAACATTTGTGGTCAGGACATTTGAAACAAAGAGGGTCTCTAAACAGGTAAACCACCAGGACACAGTGTTTACCATTTCATGTTCTCTCTCCGCAGCAGAGTTTGATCTTTTTCTCCTGTATATCCCGCAGTGTCACAAACACAATGCAGTGTCTCGGAGCTTCAAAGGCCCATCGGTGACAGGTTCAGGGGGAAAAGATCAAATATTCATTTCTAAGACACAGAATGGAAATTTAAATGAAATGCAGTGAAAATAGGAAAATAACTGCTTGTGTCACTCATGACAGGGACTCACTCGAGAGGAAAAACCTTTGGGCTCTCCTTTGTGTTTTATTTTTGTAACATTGCTCAGTGTGGTGGAAAAGGACGTTTGTTTGTTTTTTCTTAAATTTGCTTGCACAGACTTTCATCCTTAAAATGAGTTCTTTGTTTGACAGACAGACACACAGAGAGTCTGATTTGAAGTATTCCTTCCATCTAAAAACCTTTTTCAGCCCTTTTTTTGAAACCTGTGGGGTGTCTCACTCCTCAATGCAGCCAACTTTGTGTGTGAGAGATCGCAGGCTCGATTTGGCTTTAATTAAAACTTTTCAGCTTGTTACTTGTTACGGCACCAAACGTTCTCATCATATCATCATATTAACTGGCAGTCCTCTCTCTCTCGGCGTACTTTTTTCACTCGCTGCATACATCAACAAAACATCCCTCTGGGCCTCTGTGGCACGCCCAGCGCAGAGCTAATTGAATTAAACTGCATTAATGTGACACACTGCATGTCCTTCTAACCAAAGAAGAACATCGCTCTCGAATGCCCTCATGTTTATGATTATGTTGGATATTGATTCCAGCACTTAAAAGAGACGTGTGTTTTATCGGATCATCCAAACAGCTCTCTCATGGTTGCTTGTTTACAGCAAAGCCGGACTAAATCGTAAACACAGATAGCAGACACATGCGCGCAAAAATTCCCACAGCAATTTGAATACCAATCCTGAGCAAACACCCTTTTGACTCTTTCTGTGCACTTGCAGAGGGAGCAACTTAATCTCTCTCTTCTCTTGGGTCGTCAACTGAAACATGGGCGGGCTGCGAACCGATTGCTACAGCTGAGTGTTTCATCAATATAACAATGTTAACAACGGGGCTGACCTCGTGAAGCCTCCAGTCCACAAACTTCATAAAGGGAGCAGGCACTCCCTCCACTTCTGTTAAGCGTGTGAAGAGGTGGAGGGCTTTAGTGGATTATTGTGATCCCTGCTTGGCTGGCACACGCATGGGAGCGTCTGCGCTGAAAGTCAGGATATAAAGGGGATCCATCACTGCTCTCCTGGTGTCACTTCTCTTGTACTTTTAAAATTTGAATGAGAGCATCATTGGCCACAGGTATGCTGAAGATCTTAATGATGTTTCTTATCAAATCCTACAAAGCAATTGCTCACAAAATTACAAAAAGCTAACATCACACCCGAACAGCCACGCTTAAATTACCTCCTCCTTTTCTCATCCCTCGTTCTCCTCCTCCCCATGCTGCACTATATCATCCCTTCTCCCCTTATATTTTGTGTATGTGTGGATGCATCTGAAAAGTGAGAGACTTCTCCAGCAGAGGGGAAAGCGGACGGGAGACCAGCCAGCACATGTTGAAAGGCATGGCTGCTCTTTAATGTGGCTCCAGCTCGGGAGTCCTGGGCCTAATGAGGTGCTGTGGAGCTCTGCTGCTCCAGCTCCCATCGCCTACACACACCAGCAGCCCACATACTGCCACGGCTGCACCATTCAGGATCATTAAGGAGATGCTCCCAAATTCCTCCAGGGACCCTGAAAGAAAAGACATTAAAAAAAACAGCCCCCAAGATTGGCACACAGGAGTTTGGATGAGAATAACGCTCCAGTCGCCAGCAGCCACACCCAACATCGAACACACACACACACACACACACACAAACGGATCATATACCTCATCAGGCTGCATCCAGAAGGCGTTAAAACTTGTTTTTCAAAAAAAGTCTTAATCTATCACATTCTGAATTAGTCACATCATTTTTTCCCAAAGCCGATGATGGAAGTAGCTGAGAAGTGAAAAGAAAAGCCACCTAAAAAGGGAGCGAAAATGAGCGTGTCCACCCGGGTGTCATTTTCCCATCACAGCCAATCAGAGCTGGAGCTGATAAATACTCGTGCCACTGCAGAGTCATTTGACCTGTGAAAACATGCTGATTGTGCCCTTTCCCACTGAAGACAAAAGCCAGATGTTAGTGTTTGATATGTACAGTATCTAGATAACAACAGCAGCTCCACATCAAACTGTGGCAATGGGAAAAAATTACATTTCCTGAGTAGGAAATATTAGTGCAGTTATTTTTCAAGAGTGTGCCCGTATGTGTATGTCTGTATATGTATATGCTGCTGCTGCTGCTGCAGCTGCTGCTGTGTGACAGTGGTATACAGCCCAGCGAACAGGATGAATAATCCCCAACACCATCAAAGGATCCTCAACTCGGGAGCTCAGGCCATGACAGCGGCACATACAGCGAGTCTCCTAGCCTGTCTCATACCCCCTGGGGACAGCAGAGGCCGAGGAGAAAGGCGAGAGAAATAGTGAAATGGGGAAAATGACGGGAGAAGAGAAGGGGAAGTAGCCGAGAGGGGAAATTGGAAAGGGTGAGAAAAGTGGCAAAAAAAAAAAAAAAAAAAAGGAAGCTAGTTTGTGGTTGAAGGGAAGACGTAATTTGGGTTGCAGCAAGTTCAGGAACATTTAAGAACTATTCCTTTGGATGATGGGGACAAAGTGTAGTAGATAGTGTTCTGTCGCAGCCCAGGGTGGTCTAGACTAACAATGCAGTGTTAATGTTTGCTCTAAATCAAGACCAGTTTAAATCAAGGTTTAAGTTTCAGTTTTATTCTTCTTAGGAAATGCTTCGGAGTGACTCGTGCCAAAACAAAGACAAATATTCACAAATAATTATTTCGGAGGCTCTGAAGTCCCGAAACATTTGGTGTCTACATACAACCACCTAAACATACCTTGTCAAAAATAAAGAAAGAAAAGACCGCAACAAACCCGATCCTCCCAATTCTACCAGTCAATACTGCTACTGGAGAAAGTTTCCAATTGACCGAATCCTCTATTTACAACTACACTCACCCAGGATTATATGTTATAGTCTCATACAATCTAAAACTGCACACGCACACTCAATTCCACGATAAGCAAAGGACTTCCCATCAGAGGAAAGATAAGTGGTGTAACTTAGCTGGGCTGAGATGTGAAGTCAAGTCAGTCTCAGACTGAAATAACAGGAACAGCGGAGGAAAGCTTCTTCGAGAATAGTGACATGCACATGCATACATGTCGTATGTGCAGAGTGGACAGACCTTCAGCTGATCATCTGGTCCTTTTACTGCATATGCCAGATCTATGGGCTGTTACAGGGACATCACTTGTGAGGTTGGGAGCAAAACACTTATTTCTGATCAGGTCAGGTAATCTCCTTGGGCCTTGGCTGACAATAGGCTGCATGTCATGGTCAGACAACCGGATCTAAGAATGAAATATTCTTGGCAGCCCAAAAAAATGGACAACCAAGGAGCATTATGACACAATTAAGTTTCACTGTGTGTCCACTTCACCTGTTTTGTCATAATACTGGTTCTCTTCCTCTCCTCTCCTCTCCTCTCCTCTCCTCTCCTCTCCTCTCCTCTCCTCCTGGCATCAGTGCGTTGCTGACCTGACAGGGAAATACAGTAGATCATTGCTGGCTCAATGCCCACAGATAGAGAGGCTCCCCAGCGTCCTCACAGCGCTGCCTCAGATCCCGGGCCAATTCTCCTGCCCTGCCTCGTAGGTCAAACTTGGCTGCTCTCTACACCCTCACACTTCGTCCCCTGAGCCGATGCCCATCACACCACCCCTGGCACAGCCACTCCTATCTTTCCCTGCCAGCTTTTTACACAAACCAAAGAGGATACAATGCAGTGTTTTAGTTAAGAGATGGACATGTAATTAACCTTGGAGCATGGATGTTTTTACTCTGTGTCAAGACTCGTGGAGGGGAGGGCAGGTTAGCTAACAGTCAGAAAGGTTCGCAGAGTGTGAGGGGGGCTAAATTAATGAAAACATCCATTAACCTTTGTGGCTCACTGGCTGCTCACTCAGCCTGGGCTTCTGGATGGATCACAGCAATGAAAACTGCGGACATCATGTTTTCACTAAGAGCCGCAACAGTTAGATGATTGGCAGAAAATTAATCAAGACACTATGCTGATAATTGATTAATCATTTAAGTCGTCTTTCAAGCCAAACGTTCCCTCGATCCAGCTTCTCAGTTGTGAAATTTGCTCCATTTCTCTTTCTTATAGTCAACTGGCCTTCTTTGGGTTTTTTGGACTGTTGGTTGGACAAAATAAGAAATTTGACACTGTCCTCCAAAGAAAAACAAGAGCATCAGTTTTTTTTTTCAGAAAGTGCCCCAAAACAACAACATTCAAGTGACAGAGAAACAGAAAATTATGACTTTTGTAAATCGGGGGCAAAATCTGAAGGAGTTTGACATTGTTATAGAGCCACAAAGTCCACGCTGAGCTGGTTGGATGGGTCAACAAAACATTGTTTGTTGTCTGTTTCCAGCCAACACTCAATGAGGGTTTCTTTTTAACCAAGACCACGATTGTTCCCTGACCTTAACTTTGTGGTTATTATTGCAATTATTGCATGTAGTAATTTGAACCCAAACCATGATGTTTTCCTTACCTTAATAAAGTTGTTTTTGTGCCTAAAGCTAACCAAACCTTACCCATGGCTGTGTAAGATTAGAAAATGTTTTTTACTTTTGAAACACTGATTCGTCATGGTTTTGGAACCAGGAGTTTGGAGGACTTGATGATATTGTCGTGGACGTTTCTGTCATGGTTTCAGTTTTTAGTATGTTATTTCTTGTGTTATGGTTTAGAGTTTCTAGTATGTATTTCCTGATTTTCCTCGTGTCTTGTCTCACTTCACACTTCCTGTGTTTGTTCTTTTCCCTCCTCTGTGATTGTCTGCCCCGCCCTGATTGGTTTCACCTGTGTCTTGTTAACCTTCCCTTGTGTATTTAAGTTTGTGTGTTCGTGTTTGTCTCTGCCAGTTCATCGTGTTACCCATGTGCCTTCGTCCTAGTGTTTTCCTTGTGTTTTGGTTTGAATGGTTTCTAGTGTTTTGGGATTTTACCTGATTTTTGGATTTTTGCTTTTGCCCCTGTCGGATTTGTTTGCTTGTTACCTGGACTGATTTCTGGTTTTCACCTCTGCCTGCCTTGACTCCCTGTGAGCCTTTGTGTTTTTGTTTATTAATAAATACATTGAACTAAACCTGCTCTGCCCTGCACTTGGGTCCAAAACCCCTGTTATTAACGTTTCTGGCACAAACTGTGACAGTTTCACAATTTTCTCAAATTTTGATTGACAAAATAATTAATTGAGATAACAATTGCCTGACTAATCAATAATGAAAATAATTGTTAGCCTTATTTATACATAGGAATAAAAATACTTGAGATGTTATCACAAGCCATGTTTCCCCTTGACCTTTACTTACTGAGCATGAATCATCTTTGAAGGTTACAGTTAAATTTAGATTTGCACAGTCATACGGCTCAAACATTGCTTCCATTGTAAATATAACTCTGGTCACATGACCCTCTAAGCCGTCCATCCCTCCCCCAATCTGCTAGTTCTGTAACATTGTTCATCAGTAATTACATAAAGCCGAACTGCCTATGTTAGGCATCATTCACATGCAGATGTTACTAAATCCTCCTCTTGTTTTATTTTTTTCAAGGATGGCTCATTTTGTTTAGTCTTCCTCCTCCCACACCTCCCTCTCCTTCTGTTTGTGTCTTCATAGCCAAAAACAAAAAGGAGGTTAAGCCCAAATGTGGACGGAACAGAAATGTTAATTGGTCGCACGGTCTGTATAATCAACCCCTGCATGCTCTGGGTGACTGTATACATGACAACTGATAAATATTTCATTGCAGGCGTGAAGCTGTATGTACAGCATCTCCCAATCTGCCCTGTGTCGCCTCTCTTTAAAAAAAATCAGCTGAACAATGGGCTTGGTATTTCTCCCCAGCGCTCATCCATTTTTCCTTCTTTCCCCTCTCATTCTCTGCCATCCCATCTTTAAAAAGAGGCTCACAGATGCCCCATCAGCAGGGGCTCCCTTTCATCATGTGCTCAATCCATTGCTCGCCTTTTTTTTTTCTTTCATCCCCCTCACAATAAGTCAGGAATCGTGGCGACATTATGCAATACGCTGTAACGCTATTACCTCATTGTCACATTTTAGTGTCGTGGTGAAGGCGGGCATAGTGTCTTCCAACGCCGTACTCCAACAAATTCAAATGTCCCCTCAGACGAGAGAGACACGCTGTGACTTCCTTCCTCTGCCAGGCAACAGAGTCACACTGTGGCTGGTTGGCCACCTCTAATTATTTCATGCCCCTTGGTTCTGCATGTGCAGGACGACACGGCATAGTGTTGGAGAAGAATGAAGATGATTGACAGCCAACCCCCATCCCACAGGAACTCATTAGGCTTCCTGACTAAAAGCTAGTGGGCACGCTCATGCTGCTCTTGCCTCCTTCTTCCTCTGGTCCTCCTTTTAGTCCAACATTCAGTAAGTTGGAAAAAGAAATGCCTGAACTCAGTTGCAAGCAGAGAGTGAACTTACTGTGCTCTTATCTCATCTGATCTGAGGATCAACTTAGAATTTAAGGGGTTTTTTTCGGGCTCTGCGCTCTTTCATTTTGAGTTTCTTTTTCTCTGATAAGGTTTCTCTGCTCATCTCAGCCCCTATGTCTCTTTTGCATTTTGGTTTCAGAGTGTGGTTTCCCTCTTGCTCGCTGTCTCTTGCGTTCGCTTTCTATTTCTCTTTGGCCCTCTTTTCTCTCCCTCTCCCGGGGTGATACAAGGCAGTGGTATGGGTTCTAAGAAGCCCTTGAAGTGTTGGCTCCTCTGAGAGTACTTTAAAAGGCCATTTCATCATGTTCATGAAGCAGCGCTTGAGACCAAGCTCAAATATGACTTACCAGTATGTGAAAGTAGCATATTAAACTCCCTGGAAAGTTTTGTTGTGCCTTTTGCAGTTATATACCACTTTTCTGTGCTGTGAATGTCAGCTTTTGCTGCTTGTTTGTAGTTTTGCAGTTGGTTATCTTCAGATCTTAAAGAATGTACATACTGTATAATGTCTCTAGTTCACGGAGAACCACTGGATGCTGATAGGCATTAGTTCTGTTGAATTGTAATGCTCATCTGAGCTTTTCCATTTCCAGAATTTGAATTGCAGGCCTCAACATTTCCTCACCAAAATTGCTGACCGAATAGTGTAGTGTGCAAAGACACCTACTTTTAGCCCTGGCAATTATGACAGGCCAATTAGACAGAGATAGAAAAATGAATGTGCAGCTCTACAGTTTATGATCCACTCCCAAACTGGGAAGTCTACAGAACGAGTGTATCAGATTTAGTTCACCTACTGCCGCAAATTTAACACATCTGTTATCACACACAGGAACAAGTTTACATGTATAGATGGATGGGCACAGGCACACATAGGTAATACGGGAGACAAGGGCTATGAGTCTTGATGTACCTAGAAATTAGTTCAAATGAATTTCACAATTAGCACTTTTAAAATGCACATTACTGTACTTTCCACATCCACATAGCCATGTTATGTAAATGTTGTCATCTCCCTTTTTCTGCAAGGGTCTGCAGAGGATGACAAACATGTGAGAGCACTTGGTGAACTAACTTGTTAGCTTGTTAGCGAACTTGAAATTGTGTTGCTAGCAACATGATGACTGTTACAGGAAGTCCAATATTCATCTTCTTTTAGCTTTTATTTTGGTCTCCATAACCCATGAGGGAAATGGCTACTAAATGCCGCACTATGTTTACCAGATTGTCAGTAACTTTGTCCATTTTGCTGCCGAGCAGGCATTCACACTGGGTTTTTAGAGCTTTCTGATAAACCAGCTGCCTGCTGCTGAAAACAATACTGGTGAGAGCGGTGAGAGTGAACTAAAATTGTAAAGTTGTGGGCCAGAAAACCAAAACTGTAGAGCTGAGGACAGCTGCAGTGGGATAATCACTAAGAGCGACCCCTTTCACATAAAGTAGTCATGTGATCTATTGTTAATAGTTGTTAATAGTTTTAATTTTGTACCAAAACACAATTAGTTTTTTAAAAAACAAAAAACTTTAAAATAGTTTCTTTCTCCTGTCTGAGCAAAAAACTTCAGTTTGATTATATTGACACACACACACACACACACACACACACACACACACACACACACACACACACACACACACACACACACACAC
>JBBPCS010000283.1:9300745-9312892 GCA_037974645.1 Hollardia meadi
CCGCCCCTCCCACCCGCCGCCCGTTACCCCCCCCCCCCCCCCCTCCAGTGCCCTATCTCTATCCCTCATACCCTCCACAGTCAGCTCCGAAATGCAAGCTTGGCCAAGACTCCTTGCCCCAGGCGCCCAATTTACTATGGCTGGAGAAAAACTCAGTGGCCCCAAGTCACAGAGGAAAACAGCGGAGCAGAATGCTGCTCCTTCCCTGCTGCTGCAGTTCGTCTGATCTGTGCAACTCTTTCAGTGTCTTAACACACAGCAGTGGAACAATTTACATCCTTCTGCCTTTTTTATGTGGCTTAGTGAGGAGATTTACCCCAATTATGTTTGCTCCTAGTTTAGGCAAATCTAGAACGTGGTAGGAGTTTGATGCTCATGACTAATACCACCTAGCGTACGTTATGAGATTATTTTCTTGTATGACTTTTTTTTTTTAAGGCTATGATATGTTTATGTGGGATTTTTAGAAACAATTAATTGGTGGTTGCGTAGAGGGCAGAGGGAAAATGCAGATTTGCATTATTGATATTTAATTGCAAATATATGATAGCCTGGTGCTTTGATTCTTCCCCTGCGCTCTGTCTGCGCTGATGTCACAGGGATGAGAACAAGGCTTTGTTTTTTCCTCAGCAGTCACTTGATGCAGGATGATGAAACCCACAAAGATATCGAGCAAGAATGTGTTTGTTCATCTGATGAGCTCTCCTTGTGCTCAATGTTTCTTTTGATCATCAGTCTGCTTGGTTGGTGATGGAAGGCACTTCTTTTCCTTGTGTGATGCACACACTGAATAAATTGCATATACCGTCCCATGATAATAGAACGTAGTTGATCAGGTCCTTGACGTCCACGATAGTTTTAACAAGGCAGGCTGATAGGGAAGTGCAGCTGACTCTAAAAATATAAAGGTCACGCTGAATGGATTATGTGGCATCAATGGAGCCACCGTCCGGCTCGGCAGGAGCCCTCAAATCCACCAGCAGCCCTAACCCTCAGCTCAGGGGCCAGGTGACGCTTTTCATGTCCTCCAATGGAGAGACATCACAGAGGCCTCCTCCACTTTGTGCTGCCCATCATCAAACAATGCATCAAAACATCAAATCAATCCACCCCCACTGTATCCCTATCTTATGAGATGAAAGGTACGGGAGAATGTGTAAGAGCCCTCTGCACCCCACAGTGGAAATCTACATTTTAGGTTCTCCCATCATAAACAGTGACAAACGATACAGTGAAAAAAATGGTTGTGCTTTACTTTTATTTTAAAAGCTCAACAGTGGTTACCTGACCTTACCCATCTTTAAATTGAAAGGGTGAGAGCAGGTTATTATATTCTCTGGGATTTTAACTCTAGGATTACTATAGTTTACACTAATGTGGTAGATATTGGTACTTCAAGACGTCTGAGACGTAAATTCTTCTGCCCGTGATTGCAAATACACATGAACACAACTTAAACAGAAATTAACATGGCTACAAAGTTTCATTCAATTATCCACTAGTAGACTGTAGAAACCTCTATATCAATATATACATTGATTGTTGCCAAGTCTTTTCACGTTTTGCTAGAAGTCAACAAGTATTTAAGTTGACATATTCACATTGTTTGTTTTATCCAGCCAAGAGTCCAAAGATATTTAATTTACTATCATACATAAAAAAGACAGACCATTCAACCCTCACATTTGAACATTTGGCAGCTCATTCAATCTCGCATCATTCCCTTAATAGACAAATTAGATTATTTTTTAAAACGTATGCACAGTCCGCTATGAATAAATCCAGCTAAGATCTGAATTACAGCCATGTTGTGTTCATTGTATGGCTTATCATTCAGATTAGCAGCCTCAGGTGCATGAGTGCGCCCTATAATGTTGCTGTAACCATATGCCCTGAGCCTAAGGAGTCCCTTTTGTGCTCTAGAAATTCACTATTACCATTTCTTTGGAGGTATCAAGGGATAAGCAGACGTTGTACGTTGCCATGTTATACATGGTCATTGTTTTGTTTTGTCTTAAAAGCCCACAAAACCCTGCCACAAAGCTAATTGAGAGGGCAGAGTTTTCATGTGACCGTTCTGATCCTTGGAGAGGTTCTTGAAGTGTTCCCCGCGTCTGTGGGGATGGAGAAAAGCCATTTGTTCGGAGGGGATCAGATTTGAATAGCTTTGTGCTTTTCATTTAGATCTTAACAGGGGCGTGTGCGCCTGGCTAGAAAGGAGCCCTAAAATGTGTGGTTTGATTAATGAGTAATTCCAGACTGAAAGGCAGTTGTTGGTAGTCTTTACCAGTTAATCCCTTAAAACGTGGAATCGCACCCAAACAGTGGGCCGCTGGTATTGTGGCTCGGTACATAAGCCGGAAGGTTTGCAATGTGATCCACAGCCATGAATGCTTCTTCTTAGTACTGTGGCTTGAACCTTGCCTCATTGTAACCAGAACCAAAATGGTCATTTTAATTTTGTAACGTGATGAAAAACGAGCTTTGTCTGATTATCTTAAAGGCTTATTTTGAAAGTAAAAGCAGCCAGTACATGTATGTGTTCAAGTGCAGTGGTTCATTAAGGTGAACAGAGCTTTGATCATATGACTACGGGGTCAAAAGTTCAGATCAAGGCCAGGGCACAGGTGTCATGACACATGAGGTAACAGGGCTTCTTGTGACCCTCAATTTTCAAAACATTACATCACCTATATGTTACCCCTGACACAGGAAATTTAGTCTGTTTACAAAATTCAGCCATTTTTCCTGTAGATGTATTTATTTTGTGTTCCACTGAGTCGTCAATGGTACAGGCTCCCTTACCCATCAATATTTTTTATTTTTTCTATTCTTACACATTGTGTCAGTGGTGGGTGTGCATCTGTCTGAGTGAAATACAGAAGCAAAACTAGGTCAATACTCTCTACAGCTCAGGCAGAAGCGGCTCTCATTCAAATCACCTCCCCATCCACATTTTCCATTGAAAACCTTCCCTGCAAACACGGCAGTGCTGCCACAGCCTGTCGCTGTCTGCCTACGTCCAGCTCTCCCTGGCTAGCTTGCAATGCTAATGTTAACCCCTACCTGTCCGTAGATGGGACGTGAAATGTTGCATTGGAGCTAGTGTGCTGTGTCTAGCTCTCGTCTCCACAGGTAGAGACACACAAAGACCCCCACCAGACTCTATTTTCCTCCTCAACGCTGAGCTCCCAAATCCAAACTGACAGCCATTCATGCCCAGAATACCTGGGCGAAAGCTTGGGGGGGAACACTATCTAGGTGTCGCAGGCAAATCCGCTCTTGTTCGACGGCTCTATGAAGCTCCTGCATAAGGCAACTCATCAGCACTTTTCCTCCATTCTGCACTGCATTTTCTCTCCATCTCTGGTATTGTGCGGAGGCTAAGGTTTTAGCGCACTCGCCACACAAACTCAGCTTGTGCTGCGATTTTTATTTATGTACATCTCTCAGGGCCTTCGCATGTTGTTGTTGAATGTGGATGCTGGCACCGCTGTGCTGCCTGGCATGAATGTAGCTACTCAGCAGACCAGAGCTGGCTTCTAATGATAAATCATGCAGCGTGTTAATGCAGCAGCAGCAGCGTCGCTATAAATAGTCGCTGGAGAGGGATGCCGATTGATTCAGGAAGAAAAATAAAGTGTGCTCCAAACATTTTCTGCTCGTGGTCAGCTTTAAAGGGTAAGGGTAAACATGGGGCCCCAAGATTAACATTCCCCCTGGTTTGAAATGCATAGTTGATCAGGTAAGTGAGGCAGTGACACAGCTGAAGGCTTTGTGACTCCCATTTTATTACAGTTGGAAACAGTGACAGTGTCTTGCTATACCAGGTAGCTGTTTTATGTCTCCTTTGTGCTACCGGTTAACCTGTCTCAATAGGTCCAAGGAAAACGATGGCGCTACAGAGAGCAGCCATGTTCTTTGTGGGGGTATAGATGCCTAGTGGGTGGGTGCCCAAGTGCGTGCGCGTGCGGTCTGCCTTTTGTGTATGTGTTTGCGGGTATGCTCGCAGGCCTGCTGACAGTGGCACTTCAGCAGAATGTTTGCCCTTTCCTCAGTCCTTTGATGTGACCAGGTCCTGCTGTGATAATGAGCCCTGTGCCCCGCCGCAAGGTGAACATCCTGCAGTTTGCCCAGGGCTCTGCCAGAGCAGCGGCCCAACCCCCACCACACCTCCAACACACACACACACACACACACACACACACACACACACACACACACTGCAAACACAGCAGTGGAGGAGCCGATCGCCACTCGGCACCGATCAACTTCCACACGGTGCTCAGATAGTGTGAACATGACGACATCCTTCATGTGGCGCAGAAACGTTTCAAGCCCAAAATCTACACCTGCACTTGTATGCACAGTACATACCACATCAGGGCCTGGCAATGTGGCTGAACATGCTGATCAATATCAAGATTTTTTCCAAGAAAGCGATGTATTATAACATGGAATATGTATGGAAAATGACATGGATAATCAAATTCATTTCTAAAGGATACGCCTGTTGATAATCTATATTTTTCCTCTTGTCAACAAATCCTGTGAAGCCCAAAAACAACAATGACTTTGATCCTACTGACAAGTATTGACTGTGTATTTTATTCCATAGACTGTCATCATTGAACCAAACCAGAAGCTTTAACGCCAAACCAGAAGCAAACCAAAGTGTTGCACTGGGTGCCATGTTTCTACGTAGTGGTGCTGCCATAAATACTTCTAGAGTACCACAGGTGTATTAATTCAACGCTGAAAATAGTCTCCATAAAATACACTGTTCGGTCCTGATTAAAGTTTTCAAAAATTTACATCAGTGGGATTGAAAGGGCTTTGGGACTGAGTGCCACAGACAGACTTTTGCAGACACAAGGTATTGAGACGGTCTAACATTCTACTGGTTTGGGTGTTTGCATGGGATTTGTTGGCAATAACAAAAACACTACCAACTTCATCCTTTAACTACGTTGGACTAATATGTATTATACTGTTGTTTTAGTTGCAGTTTGTTTAAAAACAAGTTATTATATAAACCTCTTATCATATAGTAGCTGCAACATCACCAAAATTTCCAGCCCTATACTACAGCTTCTTAATCAAACCTTCATGACCTCTTGCGTGACCTATTTAAAGCTTTTAAAAACAGACTGTCACTGTGGCTTGACGGGGAAGAAAAATAGCAGCTGGATCATTTCTAATGTTCTGTTGCTATTCCCTCTGTTTTTTTGTTTTTTTAAATAGCTCCGCGACATATAGAAATTAAGAGTTGAACACTTTAAAAAGCGGATAAAGTCTTTTCATCTGGGGCAGGCATATTTCACACAAATTATCTGCTTTGCACGTTCAGATTGTCAGTATGAGAGCTAGCGTGATTGGTTTGCTTGGAGCGCACGCTCTTCATGCCAACTGAAGGATGATGGGTAATCCACCTCGTCCTATTCACTTGTGCTTAGTGGTGGTGGGAAAGAAGACAGTCAGCTGTTAATAGCTCCTTTGTGTTCATATGTAGCATGTATGTGTTAAATTCATTAAACGTGTGGTTATTGCGGTCTCTGATCACCAAGTACCATGAGCTATGTGCTTTTTTTGAGTTTTGTGTGTGTGTGTGTATTCCATGTTTATGCAGTGGCATCTGTCGATCATGTGTTAACGTATGAATGGTTCGTTTGTGCATAACGGTGGTATTTAGAGGAGTTTCCTCCATAATAAAAATGTGCTGCAGCTTAGTCGTAAAAGCTATACCATTCTGCTTCAAGTTTGTGAAATCCTTTTCTATCTTTTTGCATTTTTCCCTTTTTCACCAACTGGCCTCTCCCTTCAGTGTCACTTCCTCTCTGCAACTTTTGGGCTCTGATTAACACGCAGAATTTCTGATTGAAATGAAAGCAGGAGGGAGAAAGAGAGATTTGAGGGCTTCACAGATGTAAATTTCTCCCCAGGGCAGGCTTTTCCTGTTATTCGTAGCCTCCTCCACTCCTGTCCCTGTGGTTGGCTTCGCTTGTTCGTTTCATTACCCCGGGCACGTGGCGCTGCTTCGCTTGCTGGCGGCCCGGCTTTCTTCTCCATTAATTGGGTTTCGTTACATTAAGCCCCCTGGCCAAGGGGCCATCCTGCCAATAAAACATTCCATTTTTAGCACTCCACTCAAAGCTGGTGGGGTTCAACCCGCTCTGCGAATGGTAATTGGTTATTTATTTAAGCTTCCTCAGGTTGGTCTCCACTGGTTTTGGTGAAGAGGGAGGGGAGGTACAGTCGCCTTTCTTTTCTGTGCTGTAAAGCCACTATGGGAGAATGTTTGCTCTCTTTTGTTGGCAGAAGGACGGACAACTTGCATACAAACACACCTGAGAGTGAACACCTGGTCTAAGGGTGACTGTAGGGTTTTAGTATTGGGCACACCCTCCCTTCATACTCCGACTTCTGGATTTACAGAGGCTTTCCATCTGGAATCTTGCCTTCTTTTTGATCACATCGTCAGTGGAAACGGTAACCAAAGACAGTATTTAAACAGTTAGAGGAGGGTGAGTGCTCTCTGCCACTTATTGTAAATGATTTCCTCAGGCAATGGGAAACAGATCATTTTATTAGAAATCTAAGGCAAACTCTTGATGATACTGTTTGTAATCACAGAACAATTTCTTGCCTCATCCTTTTTCTCTGTTAATATCCCGGGCCTTATTTTTTTTCAATGCATCCTTTTCCTCCAGAGTGCAGAAAATCTCATGAGAAGAGGAGGTTGGGTCTTTAGGTGAGAAGGGCTTCTTAGTGAAAAGATTTAGCAGCATGGGAATCCATAGCCACCACTTGAGCTACCATCTCCCCAGCTGTTTGTGAAACACCTCACATGGTTTCTACACACTTGATTGGAGCTGCAGGCGCGAAGAGTCCTCATTGCATATAAATTACAGAAGTGGGAAGTGATTATTATAAAATTCCCGCTTTCCCTTTTTTCCACTCCACTCTGCAGAAGTGGTATAATTGAGTGGAGTACAAAAGCCCTGCTGTGAGGGGACAGAGGGAGAGAGATGCTAAAAAGGCAATATTGCAGGGATAGTTAGTGCATATACCTCATGCACACAACACACACGCACACTGACACACTCATGCTCAGAAACCATGGCAAGATGTTGGTGGAACCTGACAAGCTCAGAGACACTGGTGTGCCGTCACTAAAATCCTCCCTCAGAAAAAAAAACAAGAAACAAAAAAAGAAACAAAAATGAAACGTCCCATTTCCCTTCCCCACCCGCAATTTCAGACAGCACGCCAAGTCATTGGCTCCCCGTACTGAAACACACTGGAGTGTCTTCTCCATGGAGGGCTCCCTGCCAGCTCCAGTTCCGCACAATGAATTTCTCTTAAAACCACATCTGAAAGGTTCTTTTAGAAAGGCCGGCCAAGCCTGGATATGAAATTCCAAATGGAGCGTTTTCTTTTCAATCCTCGCTGCCTCTCCTCTTTCACTCTCCCTGAAAAATATGAATAGAAAGATCCTAAGCCTATTATTTCTCCTATACAATAAAAGGGACCTCCAATATGGCCGCCCTCCATCGCAACACTGTTGCCACTGCTAAGGTCCTTCAGAATTGGGATCAGGATGAGAGTGGATCAAATTGCAGTGACGTGGCGTAACTTTCACAGTTGTGGTCACTTGAGTGTCTCCAACTACTTCCTCCAGGAAATTGGTTGAAGGGTGTTGTGAAATTTTTGTGTGTAAAGTCGCCAAAAGCTGCAAAGTGAAGTGAAGTTCACCTGGAAGAATTAAAACTGTGGCTCCGTGATGGCTGTTGGCACGTAGTGTCCGTAACTTTAGAGTGAAACAGTCAAAATGTGAGGATTTAACCCTGATATAGTTTTCCCCATCATACTGTATGAACGCTGAGAGAGATATGAAAATGTAAGAAGCCTAACTGAAAATTGACTGCTCGTCCTTTCTTCACAAAGTAAACCATGGTTAGCTATGGCATGCAGTTTATGTAAATGTGCACCTAGTACCCATAAATTCTGTATTGGTCACAGAGGTTTTTCCTTGGCGGATTTTGCCACAATGGAGGCACTTTATTAAGAAGTTGAGAAAAATGGGATTTGACAGCTGGAACTGGGAAAAGCATAAAAGAGGGCTTCTCTTCTAGTGCAGAAGCCTCTAGCTTTCCGGGGTGCTAGGGAGTCAATCACCATTATTATTATTCTTTTTTTTAATTTTTTTGCTGGATCATAGTTTATGTGTGTGTGTGAATGAGAGACTCGTTTCCAACTTGCTTTCTCTTTGTGATCTGTCTGCTCCAAGTTGGAGAAGAATTCCAGCTGAAATGATAATCCCCCAGGTTCTTATCTCATTCCTACAGGATAACAAATGGGAGTGGAGAGGCGTAAAATAATATGGGTGCAAATGCTATCATTTAGCCCCTGGTGTAGGCATGTCCCAGTCACCCTTGTCCTGGTTAGTCCTCCTTTAGGGTTAGCAGCCCTTACTAATAAGGCCTCCCCTTTGTAGGAGGAGGTCTGACACTCCCACACTTGCAGATTATCCCGTCACCTTTGACTCTTGTTGACCGGGGTCATAGAACCACATTCACCTGGGCTCATGTGAAAAGCCTCTGCATCACGGCTTAATTAGTTTTCAGGCAGGATTTGTCTTGTTTGCTGATTCGGGTCGCGTACAGTGTGCATTCTCAAACCTGGTGCAATACCAGGTGATGGCTTATGATCAAGAGAGGAACTTGGAAAGAAAGTGGCCCTGGGAGACAAGATTCCCAGCCTGATAAGAGTCTGGTGTGGATGATGTGTCATATGGTCGAGGATATCGAGAGCTTATTCGACGCACATACATACACTACACATTACTGCCCTTTGTGTTCCCGGTTAGGACGTTCCCAGAAGGTGGGGAGAAGGAGAGGAGGGTCTTAAGTTGAGCTCGGTGCCAGTCTGTGAGAGGTTCGGGGAAACGCAGACATTCCAGCCACCTTTGTGTCCAAGGGGTTTTGTGTGTATATATGTGTGTGTGGGGCAAGGAGGGCCACCAATCACATACTTAGCAGTGCAAGAATGTCACCTTGGTGTACACCTCACAAGGACGAGGAAGTTGGAGCTAATAAAGGGCCATCGCTTGATTATTTTATCTCTCTTCTGAAATTCATGTTCATACTAAATTTAGATGAGGATCATCAACAACATTATTCATCAGGTGACTGTTCCTGTGAGCCTCTGATTACAATTTCATGAAACTCTTTGATTCAAATCTTGTGGGAGCATTTGGTGTAAGATGTGTTTTACCCAGTGGTGAACTGATGTCTCTGCGATTAGCCATATTTCCTGTTGAGGTGATATTTTGACTCCAGCTCAGCTCTGGGCTCCGATCGTGGATAGTAGATTTAGCGTGGCTAAGTATTGCCATGTGTTCCGTGCTGCTGAAGCATGTAAGTGCTGTTGGCTGGGGGTTGGGTGCCGGGGCTTTTTGGGCCTTGCTCGGTCTATTTTAGTTGTCGGGAGGCAGTTCTCTCAGACTCTCTGGCCTGGCCACAGGCCCCTCATCCCTGAGTCAGCCAGGGATGAGGGGCCTGTGGCCAGGCCACTGTTTACGTGATTACCCCTGCAATAAGTAGCACTGCAGACATCTGTCTCACTTGCGCTCTCCCTCCATAGCCAGCCCCCCTTCCCCTCCTCCTCCATCCCTCATATCTCCTTCCCCCGGCTTTTGCTCTGTAATGAACTCCCCTTATTCACCAGCTAATGACTGCCTTTGATCTCCCGCCTAAGACCTCTGCTGTACCTCTACCCTGTGAGTCTCTCTTTTCTCTCCCCTCTCTTTGCTCTATCGCTTGTTCACTCACGACTTGCTCCAGCTTGGTTTGTGTCTTACTCTCTTTTGCCGTCTCAAGCATGCTCATGCACCTCTTTGACTGGTATTTCCTCTTTCTTTTAAGGGATAGGATTTTTGGTCCTGCTGACCGAGGCTAAACAAAGTGTTGAGGAATTTGTAGATGTGGGTGAATGAAAAAAAGTAACCAAAAACATTTCCTCAAAGAGGCATATCAGTCGCACTATATGTGCCGTACCAGTCCCCCAGATCACGTGGCACAGGGAATGGAGCCATATTACGCATGGAATAATGCAACTGAAGCTCATGTGTAACGTCATCACTCTTTCATGTTGTTTTTAAACCTTCTTGTATGTCTCTCCACAGTCTAACAAGGTCCCCGTTGTGCAGCCGTCCCATGCAGTCCACCCACTCACCCCGCTGATCACGTACAGTGACGAGCACTTCGCCCCGGGATCCCATTCTGGTCATCACCCCCAAGATGCCAACAACAAACAAGGTAGAGAGCAAGCAAATAAATCGGCGCATGACCAGACAACTCATAGCCGGTAAAACAACTGTGTGGCGGCAGATTGCTGCAATACAACTTTGTGAATGATACATGTTCCCAAATATTCTGGATGCTCTTGTTATCTCTTTTTCTTTACAAATTCCAAGTGTCGGGAATATTTTCTAAATTGACTAAGCCCGGCACAGATCCTGATACCTCCACTCTGGGTATATGCCAATACAGATCCGAATACCAGCGCTCTCTTTTCCCCATAATTAAAATCTGTACGTCTCAGTCATTGGGATCATTTTTATCCACGTTAACATTAGGCGAGGGATTGCTGCGGGATTAAAAGCTTAGTTTACAGCCTGGCTTGACTGACTTTAACTGAATTTTATAATAATATTTAATGTAATCAATCGCATGATGTCCAATGCCTGATCCACTTTCCAACTGATTCCAAGAAAACCTGAATTTGCAAATATGGATTTTGCATCATTCCATCTTCCATCTAATATTTCGAGTCGGCGTGTAACAATTTAATTTGACTGGCAACTGAATTGAAAGTAAAAAGAAAAACATTTAGTCTTCTTGTTTGTTGCCATTAAAATAAGTTATATTGTTATTTTTAATGGGCTGAAATGTGTGTGACTCTTTAGCAGGGCTTTAATGGAGAGGTTTTTAAGTATTGTTTTTTCAATGTGCATCATTAAATTAAATTTGAAGTGGCATTCAAAAGTAATAGAGAAGAAGTCATAGAGAAATGGGGGTAAACGGGGTCACCGCAGCCCTTGTTTATGCTTTGCAGATTCAGAAATAAAGTGCGACTTTATTTAACAGTGAACTAGTGTTTGCATTACATTGAACCTCAATACCAGATTTTTGTTTTTTTTACATCCCCATCTGCCAACACTGTCAGGAATCAACAGAGACGCACAAACCAAAACGTGTCACAGCAAAGTCATCCTTTCTATCGGCTCCTAACATGAACCCATCTGAAACAGCCTGTGGGACAGCGCACTGAGCTCTGCTGCCCTCTCCACTCTTTGCCTCTCAGTAACAACATCAAGCTGCCGCTCTGACAGCTGCAGAGGAGCTCCTCAGCAGTGAGGACGAGCTCCACAGCACCGCACAGCTGGAAACTTTGGCAGCTTCTCCTGAATGCGAGGAGACGCGGGCCCTCCACAGTTTGGTCCAGACACCTTTTCTCTTCTCCTGGCTTTCTTCTCCTGCAGCTGCCAGTTGAAAAGGAGGAGAGGGATCAGACGGGATGTAGGCGATGATGAAGATGAGTCTGGGAGGTTCTGAGGGACCAGCTATAAATAACAGTGTGGAACTGAGCACAAGAGTACGCAGCGAGATGAAGGGAGTGAGAAGTATAAAAGAGACTGTGCTCTACATATGTCAGAGGAATCATGCATCCAACACATTTTGTCAAATATTTTTCTCAAGGAAGCAGGAAAGAGTTGTGTTGACAAGACATTGAGCAATGAGTACACTGTGTCCAAAACACACATTTGATTTCAGATTTGTTGTCATGTTGTACAATTTATGAGGTAATGCTCTCCATTTTACCGCACGTGTTGGCCCTGCTAGCCCATAGAGATCCACTGAAGAAGAGCACAGAGAGACGTCTGGAGGTCTTCTATACATCGGCCTATAGGTCTCACTATATTTGATCTTTGCTCTTGCAGCACAACAGAAATCCATGTCCAAGTGACCTAATTGCAGAATTAGCTGCAAATGATTTCCCCAGGCGTATTCGTGTGTGTGTGTGTGTGTGTGTGTGTGTGTGTGTGTGTGTGTGTGTGTGTGTGTGTGTGTGTGTGTGTGTGTG
>JBBPCS010000283.1:9312992-9325140 GCA_037974645.1 Hollardia meadi
TGTGTGTGTGTGTGTGTGTGTGTGTGTGTGTGTGTGTGTGTGTGTGTGTGTGTGTGTGTGTGTGTGTGTATACCAGCTGAGCTGAAGATCCTTAAAATCTCTTATTCTCTTTCTTGCCCTCTCTCTCTATCTCTCTCTCATATATCGACCAATTGCTGCTCTGTCCTTCCTCAGTGGGCTCAGACTTTGATCTGCTCGTTAATTATGAAAAACAATCATGGATTTTCTCATTATGAGCTCTAATATGCGCAGGGCCGCAATGCAGGATGGAAGGGGGGGGGGGTTGCATTTTACATCTGAACCTTATGTGTATCTTATTTAAACAAATTGAATTATGGGAGCACTTATTTGATTTCACAATGTCACTCTGTTGGTGTTGCGTGTTTGGAGAGGAAGTGCGAGTGTGAAGCGGTGTTAGGTGTCTACAAGAACGTGTGAATAGGGGAGGGAGTAATTAGGCACCTTCGGGGTGTGAGTGACGAGGTTAATTCGCTGGGGCTCTCTCCTCCTCCCTCACCGCCTCACCCCTTGCCTCCTTCCCTTCTGCCCTCAGGAGAGCCCTCAGGAGTGTTACGTGGTGGATTAGTGGGCAGGGGGTAGTGCTATTCACGCTATGACTCTGCCGTTGCAACACTGGCTTTGGAGATATAAGCCGCCCTGCTTGCCTTGCTTCTTTTGAGGAGGGAGGCCCCTTCAGACCACAGCCTGGAGAGAGAAAAAGGAGGAGAAAAGATAGAGGCAGGGAGAAAAGGCTGGCTCCGGCAGGGATTAGAAGATGGTGCTAATCTGGAGGCATTTGCCCTCTTTTCTTTGTGCGTGTGTGTGTGTGTTTGAGCACAAATGTAGACACTATGCACTTGTCTATGTATGAACAGTATTTTCTGATATCTAGAGACTTAAAATCATATTATCACTTGCTCTGCTATAAAACGAAATGCAAATAAGTGTTAGACAAGTTAGATTTGAGTCATCCTACAGCTCCGTTCTCACTTAAGTCTTCCTACAAAAAAGGGACCCCTTGACCTTGAAACCCAGCAGGAGCAGGCGAGCTGGAGATGGAGGAGCTTAGTCCTGAAGATCCTCCGACAGTTAGTCCAAGTCAATCCCGTGTCTTCAGGGAGAGCTGCAGCCTCTGTCACAAAGAAGAAGCCTCAATTAACTATCTTAAAGATGCTGAAACACTGGAAGAGCTCCAGCTAAGCAGGAAAAATATGATCCTTTTCTTACTGGTTGATAATGTGAGGTGAAGAAGCACGTTCAAGCCCCGACATGTGCCGCCGTCCTTGACTTGTAGTGAAGCCTGATGAGAAAGATGAAATAATTAGCCGTAAGCAAAGAAGATAGTAAGTGGATATTGAGTTTTGTCAAACTACTTTTTTTTCCAAAATCAAGAATCAACTTTCACAAATTGTTGTTCATTGGATGAATGTAAAGATCCAACTTTTTCTAGATCCAACAGATACCTAAACTCAAGGTATGTTCTGATAGCAAGTTCTGATCCAATACCAGTTCTATATTTTTCCGTCTAGGTTTTATATACACGTCAAGCATCGTTTTCTAAACAATGTCACAACATGACAATAACAATCATTTACTGTCCCTGTTATATGGCGGCTGATTTCGTCCTCAGCTTGGAGGGTAGGGAGCTCCGTGACTTCGCGTTGTCTCCCCAATTTGTAGACATTTTTGGTTGCCGTTCCTCTTCGAGTTAGCTGCTAACTGCTGCTAGCTGCTTTTCAAACCTTCTTGTGTGTCGCATCACGTCATCAAAATGTCACACCCCTGTCCCTTCCCGTCGCCTTGCCAGCTTGCTCTTTTTACACCGATGTTGACTCAGCACTGTTACTACCTCCATTGCCGGCTCAGAGGTGGAACAACTTTGACCCCCATTATGTCTTCATACATTAGAACCTGTAGCCAAAATTTACAGCATAAATGCAACTGATGTTGGAAACAGTTTGATTTCTGTAAAGCCGTTGACTAAGAAACTATGTAATAATGATAGTTTTCTTTTCTATCATTACATTTTTTTTTCACACATGTATTAAGATGTTCTTTTGAATGTTATTACGTTGTTCTGTATACTACAAGAGTTACTGTAGTTTGATTTGTATTTAATTGTACTTGTACTTGGATGCAGATATGATTGAAAAATTGATTGAACCTCAATACTTTCTAAGAGTTGTGCACCATTGTTGTGTGTCTAGGAATGCCGAGGCAGCACCCTGGACCAGACATGCCCAACTTCTACTCCCTGTCTCCTGGAGGAGTGGGGCAGATCACGCCACCGCTAGGATGGTGAGTCATAGACAAACAAAAGCAGAAAAAAACACGCACAGTTGATTCATGTAAACGAGGAGTAAATACTCTCCTGTCTCTTCACATCAGTTGCACAGCACCTCTGTGCTAGCTTGGTGCACTGAATGAAGGAATGGTGGCCGCCTACACAGGGGAGGTCTGCCGCTGGCTCTTCCTGCTGTAATGCTGCGGCTTGAGCCACACCACTGCTCTGTGTGCCCAGCACATGTCAAACACATCACAGCATACGTGCCCCTGCATAACCATATGGCTGCTTAACCCCCACCAAAGCCTCCTGCAAGCACTTTGCTCTCTGAGCCTCACTTTATGTTTATGAAGCACTCTTTTTGTATCTTTCACCTCTTATCTCTCTTTTTTTGACTGCACCCTTGTAACTGCCATTTCTGCACTTTTTTCCCCTTTTCTTTCCCCTCTTCCTTTCTTCTTCCTCACTATCTCTTTCTCTGTCAGCACGATGTTTGTTAAGATGAGGCTTTAGGCACTGAGTGAAGCCAGATGGGAGGTGCAGGATCAGGCAATGGTTGAAGCCAAGACGGTCTCCTCCTGCTTTCCTGCCCGGGCCCTCTAAAATCTAGCACATTTTTTGATTTGGGATTTTTTTTCCCCCCTCAAATTTAGGAACTTTCCCCCTCTTTTCCACCTTGTTCTGATTTTGAATCCTTGGTCATAGTTTGTACCCCGCCCACAAATCTCTCGTACTGAGGAAGCATTGTGTTGTTGTGCAGGACTGAACATTGCAGATCAGTAAATTTCATGCTTCACGAGAATTTAAAAAAAACAAAAACCAACCAGTTGAAACAAAACCAGTTTGATGAAGTGAGTGGTATTATATAGACATTATGCACCCAGTAATGGAATGATAACAGGAAACAAACTCTCCCATTTATTGTTCCAAAGAGTCACGAAGAGTTTAGGTGGTGACTAGGGAAGAATTTTTTTTTCCAAAGGTCAAAGGTGCCTTTAAAGCACAAAGACCACAATTGCTGCAGTCAGATACACAAGCACAACCCATGGAAACTTGTAGTTCCTGACTTCATTAGTTCCTATATTTCCTTTGGATGTTTGGGGCATAGAGTGTGAAAAATTCAAAACATAAACATAATTTTATGTGTAAGAATTTTCTTTTTCTCATTTCCTACCTGGGAGATCATCTCACAACCTACTACATTCATCTTCCAACCTCTTGTATAGGAACATTTTCATGTGTTGTTGTTTACTGTGTGCAGCAGGATACTATTATACTTATTATTGACTGCTGTCTGTTAGCCAAATTGTCCCTCTTGACATTAAAGCTTCACTTTACTGCACTACTCTAATGTTTCAGGAAAGATGTAGATGAAATATTATATTAACGTCTAACATCAAGCAAATAAATATGTGTGGATGGATTTCTATCCTTGTTTGTGATGGTGATGTTTAGGGGACCGCTTCCATGCTACTGCCCTTCTTCGTCCTCTTTAATTAATCAAAGTCTGCTGTTATTGCAGGTTCTCACACCACATGGTGCCCGGCCCCCCAGGTCCCCATGCCACAGGGATCCCCCACCCAGCCATCGTCAACCCACAGGTCAAACACGAGCCTCTGCATGAAACAGACATCATGCACATGTGAGTCGTGCAAACATGAAACCCTTCATCAAACACTCTCTGACACCCCTCTCCTCCCCTCATCCCCACTTTTCTGAGACGACATACTTCCAGGTATTTGTGTGTACCACCACTACAGTCGGCCATTTCTGAACAAACCCTCCGTCAGAGCCTTGTTCTCATTCCCTTGATGTGAGCAGATAAGTAGCCAGGCCCCGTGCACTACTGATAACGGGCCTATGCTTCATTTGGCCTCAGGGATCACAACACACTTAGCCAGCATAAGATACAGGTCCCAGATTAGCGCTTGGATGAACTGAATTCACATCCCCAGTGTGTGCAGTGGGAAGTGATGTGAGCCCCCTGAAGTGGCTATCACTGATATTTCCATTATTCATGGCCATCGCAGTACTGAAGACTGCACTAGTATCAAAAGAGTGTCTTTTGAGTGTGTGTCGGTTTTAAGCCACTACAATGTGCAGTGGATGAGGTTTGGTTGCCATTACCGGCAAAGTAATCTCTCCGCATGAAGTGCAACTGCACATGATTAAAGAGGCAGGGGCCCATGGCGTGGCAACCCCTCTCACATTGCCTTACCAGTGGCTGAGAACAACCAGACCCTCTCTGCTTTTGACGCCACTGCGGCACCATAATTTCCCCTCTTTTGTTGTCTTGCTCTTTCAGTCTCTCATTTTCCAACTAATTTGTTTCTTCCTCTTCTTTACCTCCGTCCCTGTTGTTGTTGCTGTTTTTGTCTTTACAGGAAACCCCAGCACGAACAGAGAAAGGAGCAGGAGCCCAAAAGACCGCACATCAAGAAGCCGCTAAACGCCTTCATGCTCTACATGAAAGAGATGCGCGCAAACGTGGTCGCCGAGTGCACGCTGAAGGAGAGCGCTGCCATCAACCAGATTCTGGGACGAAGGGTAGGTGCACTGACCTAATTCTTTTCATCGCACTAGTTTATCTTTGTTGATTTGAGTTGGATAACCAAGAGATCACAGTTCAAGCAATGGCACTAAAGAGTCTTCCCAGTTCCTTCCTAGTTTAAAAAGTACAAGGAATCCTCTCTCTATTAACAGTCTTTTATGAACTAGTTGTGATTATTGTCATAATGATAGCCCCGGCCAATTGCTTCCATCTCAGCAGCACAGATACAGACCGCCTATCTAACTGACATTTAATCAAATTGGCCTTAATAAAATATGCCAGCATAATGGCATGGTTGGAAATGACAAAATTTGTTCTTTTTGAGGATTGGGAAAAGAGTGGAACCACAGAGCCATGTTAAAAGCCTTAACGAATAGGCCCAGTGGTTGAGTCAGCCAGCCACAGCAAAGCCTTGTTTGTGGCCTGCATAGGGTAATTGCTCGCTGACATAGTTTGAATAAAAAGCGCTACTAAATTGGAACCAGTGTTTTGATATGAAATCAAAGTTGTTTTTTTTCCCCTTCTCCTCTCTCCCTTTTTGCTGACTCTCAGCATGTTAATCTCTTCATCATGTGTTCCACCTTCTCCTTCTTTGTCTCTCTTTTATGCCACTTTTATTCCTACACCAACATTTGGAAGTTGAAAAGAAGGTGTTTTTTTTTCCCCCCTCTCTACCAAAACACCAGCACACACTTCTTTAATGCAGGGAACATGCAAGTGCATGCCAGTAATTGACTGTATGCTATTTTCTCCCTAATCTCCTCTTGTACTGAAACAGTGGCATGCTTTATCTCGGGAAGAGCAAGCTAAGTATTATGAGTTAGCCCGCAAGGAACGGCAGCTCCACATGCAGCTCTACCCAGGCTGGTCCGCTCGAGACAACTATGTAAGTATCAACAGAACAGATTGGCAGAGGTGCGCGTGTGTGCGTGTATGTGTTGATTTATGTTGTTTGTTTTAAATGTCAGCATGACTTGCTCTTTAAATGGAACACAACAGTGACACGCACACCACTTCAAACTAGCTCCAAGCTAATGGGCGTCCATTTTTTTTTTTGGAGGCTTTGTTTCAGCTTAATGTGTAATTCATAACACCGTGATTCTCTCTTCAAGTTTGGACATTGTTATTGCCACAGTGAGTGAAAACTGCCTGGTAATGGTTCTGCTAGTCTTTGATGTTCCACATCAGCATGGAGCTTTGGATGGAATAAGCACCTGTTAGACTGAGCTGAGGAGGCTGGATCTCTCTCACACACTCACACACATACGCACACGCAGCAGCACAAACCTTTGCTCATCTAGCTGCCCATTTTGTTTGTGAATGTGGGAGGTTCAGCTGGATTTAAGATGCAGTCTGTTTATTGGTGGATAGCACAGTGTGTGTGTTTTGTGTTTTACCTGAAAGTTGTCAGATCTGTCTTGGCGTGTATGAATTTGTGTGTGTGTGTGAGAGAGAGAGAGAGTGAGTGAGAGAGAGAGCACCAGCCTTTATTAAAAGTGTGGCTCCGGCACTCACGTTCACTCCACCACCAAAGTGCTTTTGTGGTGTTTATCTGCCTCCCCTCGGACACCGACAGCATCCCTCCTCCTTCTGCCTCCACCGCTCCGCTGCCAAAATGCCTCGCTGACGGGGGGCGGCTGAGTTAAAGATACACAATATCAGCTAGTGACAGTTAGCCCATTTCCCATATGATTTCCAGCTTTTTTTTAAGCACAACCCTATTTATCGGGTAGAGGAAAAAAAAGTGGAGGACTGGCTTTCTACTTGGCACACCAAAGAGATATGGGGAAATTATATGTTAAACGCAAAACATTTCTCAGTGATGTATCCCTGCTAGCGCTATTCTGTGACCCCTCCCACAAACAAAATCCTCAGCTGTGCACCGCACATCATGCCTGGAAACACCCAAAATGGGTAACGCACTGGCATGGAGAGCGTGTAGCATCCACAGTTTTGCTGCGTACCCCCTCTCTCACCCACTCTCACTCTCTTCTTCCATCTCTGCCACAGCAGTAGAAGCCAGATTAGCTCATGAATAAGTGGATTAGCAGACTTTGCAGCAGGAAACCAAAGTGCTGCTCATATTTGACTAGCACGACTCTGCGCTGCTATCTATACCTATAGTCTCCCCCCTGGGGATTTAGCATAAGCTATAAATCCTTACACACTCCCACCAGCTCGCTGGGAGAAGAGTGGCGCTCTTCTCAGTCATTGAGCTAGGCTCCCCTAATTACAGTGAGTATTTTTAATTGCACTTCATGTTAATATTTGTCATTAGAGGGACTTCAAAGGTAGTGTAAATGCGGCACAGACCGGTCACAACAGCAGGACAAGCTGTACCTGAATAGGATGGTCCCAGCTTAGGAAAGGCCTAAAAAAAATGATAGAAAGCAAGTCATTTAAAAGCAGGCAGAGCACTTTTTAGTTTAGCTCAGCCTCTTGGTCCGTCCGCCCCTCTCAGCGTGGCAGTTTGCTCATGGAATCCGGAGTCCAAGGGATGCTGGTTGGTTGCCCAGCAGGGGATGAGTGAACATGGCAGTCAGCAGCAGGATATCAGAGTGGTCTAGTGAGCGTGAGTGCTGGAGCCACACTTTATGTGTTCCTCTGTATATTTTTTAGGGAAAGAAGAAGAAGCGGAAGAGGGAGAAGATGCAGGAAACGGTCCCCGGTAAGTGAACGGCCCCTCTTCAGTTCCTTCTCTTTCTCGTTATTTGGTTTTGTCTTTTGCATCTTGAAGTTGTGAGTTGCACCATCTTTCCATGGATGACACATCATCTTCTACAGTATACTGCTGCATTATTATTAATGCCCACTCTGCATCGCTGTAAAAAAACAACAACTAATCTCCCAGTAGGCAGGGACAAACTCTATAAAACTGACAAGTCTAACTAATGTCACCTTCAGTAGACTGGCTTGATTCTGTCCCTCACTTTTCCTATAGACTTTATATACAACCCTCCATCCATTTGTTCTTTCCCCCTCTCTCTCTCTCATCCCCGTCTTAACATATTACACCTACTTTGGGATTAGTCTGTCCATTCTATACAACTACTTACAGATTCTGGGCTTTGCACTATTTGTTTGCCTGCTGCACTACAGTATGTCTTTCTGCTGACCTTGTTTAGCTGCGCTTTTGAGCCTTCTCAGCACTGCAACTGTAATCCATTGAAAATTACATCTTAAGTAAAACTGTCAGTATTTTTTTTTTTTTGGTCTGCACACTGTGTAGGCCTAACGGACAGTATAGATCTATGCCGTCCAGATACCTCCAATTTTTAAAAAAAGATGCAATTTTCTGCAGGTACAGGCCAGAGAATGAAAACGGCGTACATCTGAGAAAATGGTAAGACAAACCCTCCATCCCCTCCCTGTCTGATCAGTTCAATACATGTCAAGTCTTTTTAAACTGCTATACACTGACTTGAGAGTATGTACTCACAGACTAATCCTAAAAAGGTCCACCCTCACCTCGCCATAGTCACTGTGTCAGTGGTGTTAAGGCCTAAAGAGGGATTGTGCTTTGTGTGTGGCGTTTGCTCAATGGCCTCAGCACAATAGGCATTGGGATTTTCTCCCTCTGTGTGTGTGTGTGTGTGTGCTTTTGTGTCTAATCAAATGTGCATGTATGTGTGTACGCTGAACTGGCTCGATTGAATGTTTCTGTGTTGGATGAAAGGTCAGGTGTTGTGTCAGCAGTTTATGGCTTATTTTTCTTCCGTGGTGTGTTAGAAAAATGTCCAAATAAGTTGCTTAATAAATCATCTCGTTCACTTGGATTCAATCATCTCATTCTAAACACGGACTAAATGATTCATCTGAAAGTTTTACTAGCGCCGAACATTTTTTTTTTTCCACTGTTGGTGGAAGCTAAGATTTCAGCTCAGCCCCATATGGACTACATGTGTTGTCTCTCTCCGCATCTTTGTGCAGCAGAGCAGGAATCAGCAGCTTGTTTGGCAGGAACTTAATGAGATGCTATACCTTAATAAGATTTCATGGTATCCGAGGTTTCAGGGTGTCTATAATGCCTCCATCACAAAGACACTCTGCAGTCGTCTTTTTTTTTTTTTTTCTTTTAACACGTGAACGATATGTTGAGATATATTGAATCAGATGACATGTGAAACCAAACTGTCACCTCTCTTTTTTTTTTTCGTAAGGAGGATTAATGTTCCCAATATGTGGCAAAGGCAACTCTATTTCCCCCTCTGTCAGTCTTCCACGCTCCCTCCCTCCATCCTTCCCTTCC
Organism: Hollardia meadi; assembly: GCA_037974645.1. Taxonomy (NCBI): domain Eukaryota; kingdom Metazoa; phylum Chordata; class Actinopteri; order Tetraodontiformes; family Triacanthodidae; genus Hollardia; species Hollardia meadi. Next base: position 9,322,077 of record JBBPCS010000283.1, read on the forward strand.
TCTCCCTCCCTGTGAGTCTGGGAGCATCCTGTTGTTCCGCTCCCTTTTCGGCAGCAGAAAAAGCCTGGCAGATGTGACAAATCTGGTCTTACGTGGAAATCGCCCCCGACCAGACAAAGGTTTTCCACTTGATCGATTCCTGACCCAGTGGCTCTCTCTGAACCCAATATTGGGCTGCTTTTCTTCCCCCCCCCCCCTTTTTTTTTCTCTCTCTCGCCACAGCCGGTTTTTCAAAGCGCAGAGAGACCAGGCGCTAAAAAGCACTTTATCTCTGATCCAATAATTAGCAGCGCCTAGCCGCAGCGGGATGGACACCCTTGCTGATTCTCAGTGACAGCCTTAAACTAATATGCATAATACCAAGGATACTGCCACAACTCCCCAAGCCCTCAATTTATGCAGATCCCAAAGAGCTGGATTGAGGTTAGCTTGGTGTAGACGCCAAAAAACATCTTTAAATGAACTCATTTGTCTATTTCTTTTCATCTGCCCCAGCCTCTACTCCATCACGAACAATCTGGAGCAATTTGTTAATGATTTACATTCGAAGGTGGTTTGAACACTTTATTTTTATGATGGTTCAAACACAGTGAACGTTTGCACTGTTGCATTATATTTTTAGGACTTGTGCAGTCGGCATAACAAAGTGAAATGTTTTCAGTCTAGGTAGATTTTATGAAGGGGAAAATTGACTTAATAAATATGCATATTAAAATATTTTACGGCTTCTGTTGAGTTTTTCTGCCTGTGAGGCAAACCAGGAGTCGTCGAGCTATGTTTTATGGCTTGCTGTTGCTTCTCCTTGTTTTCTTTAACATGTCAAACACTGGGCCCGCCACACAGCTGGCTCTCGCCACAGTGGAGCGCAGCGCTCTGAGAAGTCGTTACTCTGACAATGTGAAGTGGGGGTTTCCATCTCTTCCCCTCGTCACTCCGTGTCCCAGACCTTTTTTTTTTTCTCCGTTATTGCTCGGGAATGTGCAGTTTTTTATGCCACCTTTTCTCACTTCTCCTGCACCCTTCTTTATTTACTTTCTCTCTCTCTCTCTCTCTCTCTCTGGCTTCCTCTGGCACGGTTAGCCTTTTGTCTGACTAAGCCGGCTGATTCACAGCCTTGGAGATAGTTATCTGGCTGAGACACATACATGCCCTGGAGGCTTTCTCCCGTTTCAGCCGCTGCACTTTTCCACAGGGGGGGAGACACTCTTAACAAAGGTGGCCTTTTAATCTGGCCAGCGAGGGCCACGGAGTTGCAGACACTTGCAAACTGCCATTAAAAAAAAAATGTCTTTACAAGTCAGGAGGTATTTTCAAACACATGATCCAGGATATCTTTTTTTTTTTTTTTTAAAGATGCTTTACAATTATTAAAGGCTGGTACATACATGCATCAAGGGTCATCCCTGACCTCATGTCCTGGTCCAGAAACATGAAAGGGAGTGTTGTTCGGGCAGGAGCTTTGGTGGCTGCTCTCTCTTCTCTTTTCTCTGTCTCAGTCGTGCCCCAGCTCTGCTCCCTCTGATGTGTGCAGCCAGAAGTCAGCTGTCAAAGACTTTGATGAGCGAGGAGGGAAGAAGAGGGAGGGCCATGAGTATGTTAGGGAGGCTAAGAAAAGGGCCAGAAGAAAATCCCTCATTCTCCCAAGTTCGGAGTTTACTCATTCTCACTCGACTGCCACTCATCCGCCGGTCTCCATCCCTCATTTCTTTCCCTCTTCTCCCTTTTTATTTATTGCCTCTCATCTTCTCTCTCTGACCCTCATCACTCTCTGCACATTTCTCTCTCACACACACGCTCATCTGAGCAGCCAGCCGCACACCCCGGCTGCAATTAGGCAAGATTCAGCGTCTGCCTCCATTTCCCGAGTCGTTTCAATTTGGCACCGAGCCTCTAGGCCACTGCGGCACAGCCCAGTGCCTCCACACTCTGCCTTATTAGTGACCCGGGATAATTGGGGAAGGAATTCTAAATTTCAAAAACGAAAAAAAAAAAAAAAAAAAACTGACTGTGGGTCTCGCTCTGAGCAGCACACAGGATATGAAAGGATGTTTTTAAAACTGTACTACTTCACAAAGAAAAAGGAAAAACAACTGTTATGAGTGGGAGGTGGAGGAGAGAGATTTGGGCTTAAATCGGAGTGACGCCCCGGCTAATGTTTCTCTGGGTCGGAAATGGAATCGGAAATGTTTTCTCACTCCCCTGACCTCCACAAAGCCTACTCTGTGAAGAAAAATGACCCTCTCGGCACTCTGCACAGTGCATAGACTTCCAGAGGGTGGCAGTATGTCAAACTTGATAGTAGGTAGTTTAAACACGCATACCTGGTTTTAGCTTAGAAGCAGAAATCTTTCACACTGACGTGCTGGTCTTATCTTGGCCTGGAAACCTTATTTGACACTTTAAAGAGGAGAAAAAACATTAAGAGGGGGATATGACCCTCTTAAAGGCTCTGTTTACATGTGAGAAAATGCAGCTATGGTGCTCCCATTGTTTAGACTGGGGCTTGAAATTTGTTTTGATTGAGTCACGGGCCCATTGTGTTGTGGTTTGGCCAGCTGCAGTAACAGTATGAGGGTCCAGTCTCTCTGCTCCTTTTTGTGATGTCTTCTCTACTTCCTCTCTTCCTCTCTCCATCTGCCCCCCTCCACCTCCCCCCCTCAGCCCTCAACCCTGTGGCTCCTTGAGGCACTGCAGCCTTTCTTGGGGAGAAGCGGATATATTTGACCTTACAAAACGCTCCCCTCGTGAGATGCTTATCTCTGAATGAAAGGCCCCCAGGTAACACAGGAAGAGGACAGTGGGGATGAAGGAAGCGGCCTTTATTTTTATTTCACTCTAGTCAGCCATTGTCAAAGAAGGCAAAACCTCACTGCCAGCTCTCTTCTCCCCCTCTTTCACCTATTTTCTGCCTCTTTACTCCTCTCTTTCCACGCTTCTCCTCTTCCTGCTCCTCTGACTGTACAGAGAATATAAGTGGCGGTGGAGGCCTTTGAAGCGAGACCACAGCAGTGGGAGCAGTCAGCAACGCGGGGGGGGGGGGGGGGGGGGGGGGGGCGGGGGGGGG
>JBBPCS010000283.1:9325240-9337924 GCA_037974645.1 Hollardia meadi
CTCCCACACCCTCCTGTACTCCGCTAGTCTCACCCACACATGCCTGAGGTTTGGGGTTTTGGTGACTCCCCCTTTTGACCACAACCAGACCCACCCTTCCCTTCTCTCCTCTCCAACATTTAACACAGACAACGTCTTCCCTCGTCTTTCTCTTCACCCTTTCAGTTCTAGCCCCCCCCCCCCCAACATCCCCTGAGCCTGCCTTTTGATTGGAGGTTAAAAATTTCAAAGCTTTCTTTTTTCTTTTTCTTTTTAAGGGGCAATTTCTTTTTTGTTGAATGTCTCAGAGCCAAAGAAAGTGCTGACTGTGCACAGCATTTTGTTTTAAAACATCGCTTTAGCCTTCCAGGTGCTTTTCTTCTTTATTGGCCTGCTTGTTCTGGTGTTTCCCAGAGTGGCTTTTAGAGTGGCTCCTTTTGAAAAGGTGTCACCAAAGCTAGCTGTGCGGTCCAGGCCACTGTCAGAACACAGCAACGCACCAGACTCTAAATCTAAATGTGGGGACAATTAACTTAGCCAAGCTCCTAAGTCTGTTAGTCTGAACTGAGTGGATGATGTCACAAACGTTTGGCACTTTGCGAGATCTCGGTTTGGGGTAAAATGGGCTCAGTGGTTTCTCATTATTCATGTACTAATCAGATTTGAAAAGACACTGATAGAAATGTTGGTTCTGTTCTGAACGAAATAAAATTTATGAATGAATGCAGCTGGCCAAACCACAAAATAATTTATAGGATGGCTCTTGTGACTCATGCTGATTGTGACTGATTAATTCTAAGTCATTTACAAGTAAAAATGCCAAACACTCACTGGTTTCAGTGAATTCCAGGGTTCAACCTTTGACTCTTTGACATTTATTACAGCTTAGGTGCCATTTTTCTAATTTTGGTCATCTTTCCCCTCTGTGACAGAAAAATTGTACTGACTAGGTTAATTGCTGAGTCCAACAGGACAAGACATATGTGCACTCTGACAATCAGACAGGTTGGATACAAACCCCCAGATGAGCCAAACTTATTTGAAAGAGAGACTGAAGGCGAACTAAAAGTATGACCCAAACTTTCTGTTCTAAACACGTTACAGAGCTTCCTTGTTCAACCTACTGCACACAGGCCGTAGTCGTTTCACACACTCCAGAGCAATGAGGAATAATTATATTTCAGGTGTGGTCAGTTTCACTTTTACCTCCAAATAAAGTGGCTGAACTTGTCGGCTTGTTTACCACCTGTCTAATCATCTGGCTGCACACTTGCCCTGTCAGACTTCGTCATAGCGATGTCACCATGTTCCCAGATGTTAACAAATGAACCTAGTGAGTATGTTTTTAAAAAAAATCATAACTGATTAAAAATGATGGCCAACTAAGTGGATTGATATTTAAAGATGACTCTGACACATCTTTCTTTATTTGCATTGCTTTCTGTCTCTCTCTCTCTCTCTCGTTTCTCCCCTCCTCTCTCTGCCATGGTAAAGTCTGCGCCTCAGCCTGTGCTGGAGACACTTCGCTCTACTTGGCTTATTTTTAGTGTAATTTGTCGGCGGTGTTTTCCTTTTTAATGGCACCAAAAGAAATCCCAGAGCTGTGTGTAGGGGGAGAGAGGGAGCTGAGGAGGTGGGTTTGGAGGTTAGGGGGCTATAAGGCAGGCGGGCCCCAGCTGTGGGCGCTTTGATTTGGCCTGGGAGGTGAAAGCGGCGATTGAGACGCGAGTCCGTGCCAGTTATCTTAACCTCCCACACTTCAAAAGCCGGGCGAGAGCTTGTCCGACTTCTTCCCCCTCCTCCCTCCTCCGTCCCGTAGAGGGAAAGGAATTGAGGGGGAGGGGGGGGGGGGGGGCTAAACCTTTGCTAGCCCTCTGAACAGAGGAGCGTTTCATTTCCTGCAAAAAAAAGTCCAGCCGGCATTCCTGAGCACTAATGTAGAGGGAGGAGGAGAGGAGATGGAGGGAGGTGAAGGGAGAGGAGGGGTCAAGTTGCTCCTGAATCCCAGTGTTTGTGTCGGCTGGACCTTGTGAAGAGCTGGCCTGGTGCCCCCTACAACCAACCGCCACGCAAACACACACCCCTGCTGTTAGCACCAACCTTTTTTTTTTTTTTTTTAAACTTGCGCACACTCCTTGCCAACAGGCCCTCAGGCCTCTTCCCCAGGCAGGAAGGCCAGAGCTTTTCATGTCTGTGGTGGGGGAAGGAAAAATGCTCCCCAGGAAACAGGGTGCAGTGCCGGGCGTGCGGGCCTGCTTTGAGATCCTGGGATGAAAAGAGAGAGGGCGGCGGAGGTAAATAAAAGCGACAGGGGCACTCTCTTTCTCTCCGGGCGCTCTGCTCCTTTCAGTCCCTGCTCTGTGCAGCTCGGGGTCAGCTCTTCTCGGGAAAGGTGGCCTCTGTCCTGTTCCCTTTTATCCACATGTGGTAAAGCAGTCTGCAGGATGGTGTGTGTGTGTGTGTGTTAAGACTTTTGAGTGTTAAGATGCAGGCAAGCAGCAGGGCTCAGCTGACTTCTCTCCTACAAAAACACACTCTTGGCTTTGCCACAAGGGAAAAGCAAACTAATAGCGTTTCTTTCCCTTTTTTCGTCTTCACAAAACATCCATCTTTTTAGTCGCAGGAGGCATCCATCCACCTCTGTCTCTGCCTCTCCACTTTGATCACAGATTCTATTTGATGCTGCTCGGGTCTAAAATAACTCTCCTTGGCTTGTCAATAACTGAAGCTAACTCTGTTATGTTAGCTCAAGCCCTGATCACGAGAGGGAAAAGAACACTTTTGCAGCTTGACAAACAATTTCCCTGTCAGGAAAAGGAGCCAATTTTGGTGAGAGCCCTGTGAAGTAGATTGAGCAGTCAGGTAACACTTTAACACCGCTGCGTAATCTGTACCTGAGCCGTGTTGGCTCAGATAATTACCAACATAGTTTCATGAACTCTTGCTAGTTTTAACCAACTGGGTCAATGTGGTGATCATGAGTATTTCCTCATCTTGTTTTCCCAACGCCCACCTGCAGCGGCAGCCTAAATGTCAACCAGAAGCTGCACAATTGGGTTCTCGCCTTGCAAGCACGAGAGAAGGATTGAGTCAGTCAGGGGAGGGCAAAGAAGAGAGGAGCAGTGCCAGCTGGGTCACAGCAACCCCCACGTTAGACGAGATCAAAGCTAGGCCAGCCCACATCCTGTCACTGACCTATAACCCCCTCTGTAGTTCAGTGCTTTGCTCTGCACGGCTGCAAAGGCTTTCATTCAATCAGCTGTAACACTAGAAAAAAAACCCAAAAAACATTTCGATGGTAATGACTGATTGTTTGTCCCGTACTGAACCCGGGTAGTGTGCTTGCATCCAGTCATTCTGAGTCATCTTTATGTCTGGTTTTGGTTTAATATGACCAGTGTTTTGGTGCGGGTTATTGATGTTTTTCTCTTTTTTTACCTCATCACTGATCACAAAAAACAGCATTTTTTTGTATACAGATGCAGTTACTTCATAGTCTATGTGGTTCGTTGATGTTTTTCTTCTTTTCCTGTCTGTTGTTTTTTCTTCCTTAGGAGGAAAACGTAGCAATTTCTCCACTTGCAAAGCGAAGGCAGCAGCTACGGGGCCTCTGCTAGAGATGGAGGCCTGTTAGATTCCACGAAGACCCTTAAATCTCCAAACTGAAGCCTCCAGTTCTCAGAGGACCCCCCCACACACACACACTCCCACACACCCACACACACACCCTCACATCCCCATCCCTCCCAACCCCACTCCCTTTCCTTCAACACAGTCACATGCCACCACCACCAAAAACACTTCACTGTTTGACTCTACTCCCTTTCCGAAGGCGCCTGCTGTAGAGACACTGAACTGAACTGAACAAGACAATCATGATTAGTAGGAGCACCGTAACGCAACCACGTTCTCTCACCGAAAAAAACATCCGTTTGACGTCTGTGTTTTGTCAGTTTCCTTTACAATCAGCTTTACTGCAATCCATGGCACTGCACTGAAAAAAACAGCAGCACAAACTCCCCCACTGCACCGCGCGAACACTCCAAGACACCTGCTTCTAAGTTAATGTAATTTATTTGTCACCTTGGTTCCTTTGTATAGTTCATTAGGTCGACATTTGATCCCTCAACACCTTCCCTCCGTCTCTCTCTCCCTTTTGAGACCATTTGGGGTTTTCGCCCGACCGACCAAACACCTCTTTTTACACTGCACTAAGGAAGATGGAGGGATCTCATCTCGTCTAAGAAACGTCCTCAAGACGCCATTTTAGTTTGTTGCTGACCAGTTGGTGCAAAAAAGGATCAACATTTTGATTTGCTTTTTATTTTAGACTGAGTTTTATTTTGAATGCTTTTTTGTATTTTGATTGTTTCAATTTCTCGGTGTATATTTTAGTGTTTTTTTTATTGTTTTTTTAATATAGTGGTATATATAAAAATAAGCTTTGGACACAGGAAAGCCATTTTTCTTGTTGAAGCGTCTTGCAGAAAATTGAAACTTAAGGCTTCTTTTGATAACTATTTGTAACAAATAGTGACCTCGAGTCTTGCTCAGATGTAAAATAATGCTCAGTATGTGTACTTTTTAAAACTGTCAGGATATGTCAATTTTCTTGGTATTTTTGCAGGCAACATTAGGACAAAGGCGAGAGTGATAGCTCAGAGGCCTATATTTTATTGTTCTAAAACATGACAAATGAAACAGATATATATATTTACCCCAGCACTTGGCAGTCTTTCTTTTATTGCAATGGACCTTTGTCTTTTCTCTCTGGTAGCTAATAGTGTGGTCTTTTGCCATGTTGTTTATTCCATGCAAGCATCTCTGTAACATTTTAATTTTAATGCTCTATTTTAGTATTACTTGATGAATTCCTTTTTTTATTATCATGTTTTGGGTCACTGTCATCTTGGTATAGCATTTTGCTTCCCAAGTGGTCATATTTGAACTGTTTCAACATTATTTTTTTTTTGTAAGAAAAATAAAAAGGCACCATTGGCTCATTGGATCACTTGTGTGTTGAGAATACCGAAACTAGAAGTAGCAGCTGTAAGTATGCATAGGAGGTATGTATTGGTGGTGGTGTCGAGCAGATAAAACACATTAGATATAACAAGTTTTAGTCTTTGTGGAACCTTCAAATAGTTAAAAAAAAACCTGAAATTAAAACTCCGAAAGCAGGCAACGCTTAGAGGTGCACACAGTATTGTTGCAATCATAATGAAAAGCGAAACCTACATCATTTGAGTATAAACATTTCAACTGGGTAACACTTTAATTTCAAGGGTGAGATCTAGCTTTTCTCCAGTCTCTCAATGTAAAAATTGTCAGGTGAACACACTTTAAATTCTGTTAAAATTCTTGAGGAAACAATTGGATTTTTACAACAAAACATTGTTGATGAAAGAGCCAAGATCAAAAGAGTTCTATTTATAGACAAATATGAACTGTGCCTCCGAATGTCCTTATTTCAAGTGAAACAGCACCACCTAGTGTTCCTGTTGGATTAACAGAAACCAACTAGCAAGGTTAACCTTTCCCAAAGTGTGTAATGTAGAGTAACGGCGTCTGACAGGTGATTCATTCAAGACAATTTTCTTGTTAAAGCCCAAATCAGCAATATTTGTATGTTCACTGATTCTGAATTTTTCAATAAGGGAGAATGAGTAGACATAGTTTTAAGAATTTGTAACAAGGTAATCAATTGTGAAGAAACACTAACACACAAGTTCTTATTGTCTGTGGAGAATCCTTTATATGAATTAAAACAAGTCTGCAAGGGTTTACAATTTTAATAGTAAGGTGCCCATATACATGTTCATACAGGCCAGTCTGACTTAATAAACTGGATATGTTCCAAAGTAGGCCTAATAATCTTAATCTTAAGTACAAAACCGCCTCAGTGATTCCCTGGATATTGCTTATTTGTTGAGCTGTAGTGGAGGGGATATTAATACAAAGAGGGTATTGTGTTTGCTAAAAAGACTAACATTGGAATATATCCACTTAATTTGTCTCACTTGGACAGCTGAAGTTTCATATTAGCTTCAGATAAACCACCAGGTGACAGTAATGTGCCAGCAAAGGGCAGGGTAGAAGAAGACTGCTAGCTAGTAAACACGAATGTTCCAAAAGTCTGCTTTGTGCAAGTATTTTATGAGAAAGGAAACGCATTCAACACACCTGTTGAAGCTCAAGGATCATATACCCAATGCGTTTTTGGTAAGTAACACTGAATGTTAAACGTAAAATTTTACTTTCTGTAGCAAAAGAGGGAAATGCCTCGGGTCATAATCAAAGAACTCCAATAAAACTTTTAACTGACATTGTTCTATCACAAATATTAATCTGCGCTATTGTTGAACTGGTGCCAGTAGATATGCACTCAACATCTTTCACTTCTACGACAAAAACAGACACTGAGTGTTTGAGAAATCTATGATCAGATTTAATTTCTTCACACATGAACATAAAGATGAAATTCAGAGACATCCATAAGAAAATGGACTGACAGACACAGTTGACCTTAAATGTAGAAGGTGCAGGCACTTTTTCTATTTCCTGTTTCAGTATCTCATCAGTCCTTGTTGGATGGCTTATTTTCTGACTGGTTTCATAGTGATTATCCCCACAACACTAGCACCGCTGCAAAACTAAATTACTTGTACTTGTAGAATCCTTCTCCTGTCTTTTTGCCCCATTTGCCCTCTGCAACCAACTTGTTGAGCAATTCAATCGGGGCAAAGAGTGGGTTGCCAGGATCCTTTGCACTCCAACCTGCAATTACAAAATGGAATAGGGTTTTCCATTTAGTTAATTGTTTCTCATTCCTTGAAGCAGTTTCATAATATCACAGACTTTCACACTTTTAAATTAAACGCCACATCTGTATTTTCCACATAGTTTTACTCACCATCAACAATGAACTTAATGGTGTCTAGTCCTACATAGTCTGCAAGCTCAAAGGGACCCATGGGATAACCTGCACCAAGTTTCATGGCAATGTCAATGTCCTCTTTGGATCCATGACCTGAGGAAGAAATCAGAAAAACAAAAAAACGGTAACTATGCAACACTACAGAAATCGGGCAATAACTAGAAAATAACATTGAGGGATACTGAAGTAGAGCTCCAATATTTGACACCAAGGAAAGGCTGACACACCTTTCAATGCCCCCAAAAAACTCTTGTTGGGTGTTTCTCAAAGTCTCAAAGCCTTCCTTGGTAGGACAGGTCCTTGGAAGTCAGCTCCTCCAGAGGCTAGGTGAGACTCCTTCCTAGCATTACGAGAAAACGCAATTGGAACAACCTAGCAAGTGTACGTCACTGTGTCATTCTTCATCTTTGTCTTCTTCTGATGTCTTATGGTGGTTGGCATTACCACCACCTTCTGAACTGGAGTGTGGATCGGAACGGATTTTATTACGGCTGTTAAGTCCACACACTCTTTTTCAAAAACGTATATATAGCCCTGTACCCCACATGCCCTGAGTTCAATTGAAGCAATTCTTTTATTTTAAGTTTAATGTGATCATTTTCCAGCCTACAATGATCAGCCACAACATTAAAACCACTGACAGTGACTAATCACTGTTAATTTGAATAACATCTATCATCTCGCCACAGTGCAATATTCTGCTGGGAAACCCTGGATCCTGGCATTCATGTGGATGCCACACAAACCATCTGCTCAAACACCCTTGCAGACCAAGCACAGTCCCCATGGCACTGACACACCCCGATGACATTGGTCCCCCAGCAGCACAATGAGTGCTGCCACACCACAAAACTGCTCAGGAACAGCCCGAGGAACATGACAAAGAGCTTAAATTCTCGACCTGGCCTCAAAATACCCCAGATCCAAATCTGATTGAGCTACCTGGGACCCATGGATGCCTGAAACAATGTTTGGGAGTGTTTTATGGGTCAAAGTACATCCACATGAATGCAAGGGCTTAAGGTTCCCCACTAGAACATTGTACTATAGCCATTATCAGTGTCATTCACTTGATCTGTCAGTGGTTTTAATGTTGTGGCTGATCGGTGAATGTCATTGAAAGGGTTTGCATCGTGCGCATAGGATTGTGGGTACTTTAGGCGCGCCAAGGATACACACGGTCATCCTTGAAAATTTGCTGTGCCAAGCACTCTGTCCTTTGTAGAATTTGGAGGATTCTGGACATTGGAACGGTCCTTCAGCAGCATTCAATGATGTGGAATCCTTCAAATTTAGCCTTTTAGGATCCTTCCTTGACATTGAGATTGAGAAACACCCAGTGTCTTGTTTATCCACTTAAAATCCCAAAGAAACACCAGGGTGTAGAGGTGGTTGTGTCGCTCAGGTCCTATCTGTCGACCCCAGACCCTGCTTAATGTCCTCCTGCATCTGTATGGAGTGTAGACTGCAGCTATGTTGTAATTGTGGTAGTTTTAACGGTAAAATTTTGACATACAATTTGGATAGTATGTGCTTAAAGTTAGTCGAGTTATTACTAATTATCCGTTAGTCTAATGTCTGACCGTAGCCTCATCAAACACACATAGGTACACACACAAGCTTTGACATGCAGCTATATTTCCATTAAGCTTCATTATTAGCGATGTCTGCACGTTAGCCTTTCTGGCTTAGCTTCCAGACCATCAGGAAGCACGGGGGGGGGGCTGTTTTTCTTTCCTTACTTCAGAGATAACCCTGGCCACTTTTCCAGCAGTTGATGAAACAACAGATGAGACTTGGTCTTGAGAAACTGCAGCATTTATGAACTGACACAGTTACCTACTTGCTGCTAACTTTTCCTCTTCTCCGCTTGCATTCACTGTCACTTTTCTATCTCTCGCTTTCTCTCACTCGCTCCACCACACACATTACACACCTCCCTATTCAGGAGCTATGCTACTCATGTAACAAACTCAAAACTTACAGCCTGTCGTACCGATAATGTCTTTCAGTGTCGTCCATCTTTATCTCAATTTTCACCGGCTGCGTCATCACAAAACTCTACTGTGATTGGCACAGTGGTCGTTTTTGAATGAGTAGCAGCAGAGGAAGGGGGATTACAGTAATCTTTACTTGCACACTGTGCTCATAAATTATTTTTTCAGTTAGCACATTTTTAGAGGCAAATGCGATTGAGGTAGTTGCACTGTTGAGCCCTGCATAAATCTTTATTTGTGACATCAGAAATTGTATATATTGTGAGAGGCTGTCATATGCTATACAGACTATAAAGCCCTTTGAAGCAAATTGTAATTTATGATTATATTATTTTATCTATAAATAAATAAAATTGACTTGACTTCAAACATAGTTACTTACATAACTGGCACATGTGCAGGTATACGTACCTCTCTCATGCAACCGGACTGCCTCCACTAAGTAAGGAACAAGTAGGCGGTTTACAATGAATCCTGGTGTATCCTGGATAAAGAGATGTTGGATACTGCTGAGTGGGCTGTTCAATATATTTTCAAGAAACTCCAGCTATAATGATATCAGAGCAGATCTTACCTTGCAGGACACTGGTGTTTTTCCGAGCACTTTGCTGAAGTTCAGGAGGGAATCAAACGTCTCTTGGCTTGTTGCTGAGGTTGCAATGACCTGTGAACCATGAATACTTTGAGTCTAGCTAAGTGTCACTGGCATTATTCAGGTCTCTCCAACTTGAGCTGGGACTTGCACTAAAATGATGAAGAATCTCGCTGCAACTGTCCACATCACACCAGGCAGCAGTGACACTTTATTACATTGTCTGGGAGCGTATATTAATTCTCAGTGTTTCACACCCTCATAAAGCAGAAAGAGGAAAAAAATGAAAAAGCATAGAGAGGGAAATCAGACTAACTGAATTAGTACATTCTATACATTTCTTCGGCACACTGCTGGACAATTTAACCCAAGTAACTGGGTAAAAGCACAGAGGTGGTGAGCTCTGAGAGCCATCTAATGTAATTTATTTATTGGTGGTTCCCATTGACTCCGGCTTCCTCCCACAGTCCAAAGACATGCAGGTTAGGTTAATCGACGACTCTAAATTTCCCATAGGCGTGTGTGTGTGTGGTTGTTTGTCTCTATATGTCAGCCCTGTGATGAACTGGCGACTTGTCCAGGGTGTACCCCGCCTCGCACCTGTTGTCAGCTGGGATAGGCTCCAGCCCCCCGCGACCCTGCATAGGATAAGCGGTGATAGATAATGGATGGATGGTTCCCATTGACTGTATATAAAGATAGATGACATGAGAGCTCCCCAAAAGTGAAGCCAAAGCATCACGATTGCCCCCTGGTGGTGAGCTGCTGTGTAGATCATAAACCCCTCCCCCTCAATGATATCAAGTAGGACATGGGCCAAACTAAAAAGTCAAATTACACGTCAAATAAATTTTTCCCAAAGATGGTTTCTGTCATTTTAGGTAGTTCTTATCACGCTGATGTACAGTATGTTCGAGTTAATTTTTCTGATCAGTTTGGTTTTAATTAGTTATTCAATGCTATAAAAACGGGGTGAAACGTCATGATTGACAGCTGAGTCCCGCTTGCGTTTGAGTCAGGTGGGTGTATGGGCGGGAACTTCATAGCGTGGCTCCACCGCCTGATCACTGCTGATTCTGGCTCCAAATGACATCACCAGCGCAAGATGGCAGCGCTTGTATCTGTGATATTTTGGCTTTGTTTTTGTACAATGGGAGGAAGTAGAGACACGTCATCCATCTTTATTTATGTCAATGAGTAATGCATTTGGAAAAGACATTCTTGGAAATATGCCTTTTTGCTTTTTTATTGGGAGTTAGATAAGATATACCACTCATGTCATATCTCCTGTCTGTAAATGTGAAGATAAGTAGCCAAGTAAGCTTGGCTTAGTACAGCTAGCCTGGCTTTGCCCAAAAATAGCAAAATCCCCCTACCAACAACAGTCACACTGTCTTTTTTTTAATCTCTTTTGCTGTTTTTAATCCTGAATCTGTTTTGTCCTTTTGTCTAGGTTGTTTTAACCTGAATTTAAAAGCCTAACCAAGAAAAGGGGCGTTAAGAACATTTGACTAGTTGCTCAATATACATACATCTATTGTATTACTTCTTAATATGTAACCGTGTGTACATGTATTCCTGTTGAATATGCAAACAAATAAATGAAAATAACCTCTACAAGCTTCATCATAGGGACTGGGTTGAAGAAGTGAAGGCCACCGAATCTGTCCAGCCTGTTGGTGGAGCTGGCGATGTCAGTGATGGGCAGGGAGGATGTGTTGCTGGCAAAGATGGTGTGTCTAAAACACACCGTGCAGAAAAACAGATGTTATATATAATATGGAGGGCAATTCATAATAAAAGCAGACACGTGCCTTTTAGAACTTTCTATTTCATTATCCTTTAAGAAGGCCACTGAATGTAATATGAGCCCTCTTCCTTTTCAGACCAGCACCATGAAACGCAGAACAACTACACTATTGCCACAATCACCTGTAATCTAACACTAATAGTTGATAAACAGAAACGGGACAGTGCTTACTCTGGTGCCACCTTATCAAGCCGACCAAAGAGATCCTGTTTGATTTTTAGATTTTCCACAATGGCCTCCAACACAAGGTCTGAGCCCTGAACTACAGATCCAGCATCTGTGGAGGTTGACACATTCTGCAGGACTTTCTGGATGAACTCTTCACCTGCCTGAAACAAACAAAATGCAGTATCTACCATTGATGTCACACATTTCACTCTCTCACTGGTTTTGCTTTTTAATTTTGTCTGATGGTCCACCGAGTCTCACCTCAGGCTTATCAGCAAATTTCTTCTTGACCACTCTTTTAAGGCTCCCATCAATTCCTTTGATAGCCTTTTTAAGGATGTCGTCACTTGTGTCCACCAGCGTCACAGAGTGGCCAGTTGATGCAGCAACCTTTCAGAAATAAATTAGTTAAAGGGAAGCACAGCCGTCAATGTCTGTGATGTTGAGGTGGGAGCACATAAGGTGATATTGTTCAACCTAAACCCGATATGATAGTAGCTGCCACGTTCTTAACTGACTCAACAGTAGAAAGTATCAGTGAAGACCTAACCAAACCAGAGTTGTGTCCCACTTAAAGATACTCAAAAGAGTCGGTATGTATACTAAAAAACAGATTTCTGCGTGTGCTGTTGATCTACATTATAGTCCCACAATGCAATGCGTAATATGAAGTGGAGGAGAAACACATTACAAGTGAAGTGCATTTATTTTTTGTATAAGAACTTAAAAAAATAGTGGAGGAACTTGCGTATTGTGAGATTGTATGTAGAATATGATTGAAACACAGCTGAAGTTTTCCAGTAGTGGTTTATTGGAGACCAAATGTGAAATGTGGGCGACACCTTGTGGCAAAATTTTATATCTACTAGTATTCTTTGCAGTGAATCTGAGTTATCATTAAAGCATCTTGTTTTGTTGTGTCACACCACAAGGAAACAACTATGTTTAATGATTTTAATTAAGGAAATGATTCCATCAGTCATAAACTCAATACCATGCCTTAATAGAACAGAGGACTCTCTTGCTAATTGTAATTCCTCTCAAATTGATCATCTAGT
This sequence comes from Hollardia meadi, assembly GCA_037974645.1. NCBI lineage: Eukaryota > Metazoa > Chordata > Actinopteri > Tetraodontiformes > Triacanthodidae > Hollardia > Hollardia meadi. Next base: position 9,337,782 of record JBBPCS010000283.1, read on the forward strand.
TAATAGTGCTGCAGGCTCACTCCGAATGACTATTGCCCCTCTAAAAAAAACTTGAAAGGAAATGGAGTTCCTCCAAATTGGAAGAGTCCCGCTTAGTCTGGCAAGATAGCCTTAAAGTATATAGGAAGGCCCTTCGCAGTGCT
>JBBPCS010000283.1:9338024-9349669 GCA_037974645.1 Hollardia meadi
CCATTGTGGCAGTGTACAGAGGCAAAATTACAAAAATTGTGTCACTGTCCAAATACTTATGGACCTAACTGTACCTCAGGTCAACAAAGAGTCTTTAGATTAGGGTCAGTTTAGTCAGTTTGCATTCTTATCTCTATGGACTTGTTAAACTGTAACATAACCATAAATGTACAGCTACACTTGTAAGTAGGTCATTTTGTTGCTCCCAAGCTACTGTACTTGTATCTTGGGTACTACTACTACTACTGTATCTATAATGACAAAGGTAAATGTATACACTCTGTAGTATATTAGGCACAATAAGGCACACCTTTAGAACTAATGGAGTCTAATACATAATGGTATGCTGAGAGGTGTTTCTAACAACTTGTCCACTCCCTTTGTTATATCAATGAGAAACTCCTGTCAGTATAAGACAATATAATGTAACAGCACCACGAACTACAGCTTCTAAAAGGAGAGTTTTCTAAAGTTTTAACAACTGTACCCAATAAAGTGGAAACTAAGCGTTTATGCGCGTCTATTTATTACATCCTGAGTATCTATAGAAAATGAATGAAACGGCTCTTTAGTGCGGCTTACCTTTGCGTTTAGTCATGATAGTGATGGCAGGGATATCTGGTCTGTCGGAGAACACCTCGGGATGGTTTGAGAGAGCATCCCTGACCACTTCATAGCCATTAAGCACAACGACCAACTGACTCCCTACAAACAGGCTGTAAACATTACCATACAGGTTAGCTTGTTCCGTTAAAAAACACACTGCGTTTTTGGTGCTTCTGTCTGACTGCTGTCCAAACCTCCTCCGGAACAGAGAGGGGATGAAGAAGCCACCGAAGTTACCGACCAGCGGCCACGGCTTCGGACCCGGGGGAATATTTGCGAAGCTCTGTCGTTTCTGATAAAAACTAACCAAATAAGACACCATCAAAAACACCATCAAAGCGGCAACGCTTACATGTGACAGTACGGAGCTGCTCAGATTCTCCAGCCATGACAGCGACACCATGGTGTCAAAATAAAAATAAATAGGTTTCAGTCAGCTGACAATACTATCCCATTTTAAAGAGTTTTCAGAAAGTCCATGAATGGCTGATGATATGCAATCTTCCCGTCACTGGCTTTAACAGCCTGCAGACGCTCTTCCTGTGTTGATGTAAAACGCCACGTGTCAACGTGATACCATTACTGGCTCTCGATTGGCTGACAACGCTGTGACCTGCTGCGATTGGTCCACTTTGCAGCGAGGACCGGGACATCCAGAGACTGTTAACAACACCAAGGCTTCAATGTCATCAGTAACCGGCACGTTGGAGACACTAGTGAGACAGTGTATAGAAAATGACGTAGAATCTAAACTGTCCAAAAAAGCATGTATGAATGCAGTACCATGAAATCTATAGTCGTTTTTGTAAACAATAATTAAACCATAGTGTACCGAAGTGATTAATGTTGACCCTGAGTGTTCAGCATGTTTACTAGTCCAGAAGTCATTGCTTTTAAATCATATACTTGATCTTTAGTATGTAGCCTAATGTTGACTTTACCAATATTAAAACTCAAGTTGAATAGTTTTATGTATCTCTATTCCAAGTCGCTCATGTTCAAATCATCACTACATATATTAGACTTTTTGTTAATACATCTGCATCTTGGCAGGTTGTCCACTGGGCCTGTGGACCCTTATCTTCATGTGTTGTGTCTTTCATCGGAAGTCAGTTTCCAGAAGGAGGAGGTTTACGAAGCTGTGGATGGCCCCATTTGGTTGACAATAAAGTTAATCACAATCCAAAACTGTCTACAGCTACTGTATATATTGAACAGATACAGATATTAATGGTTAAGCCTGCAGGCAGCAACAGCAAGTAAAACAAACATGTCCTGCAGTTAAGACAATAATTCAGTAACACTAATGTAAACTAAGACTGAGCCCCAACACCAAAACTCAAAGCACAAGAACTTTTTAAAATAACTATGTGGGTGTACCAAATTAATATGGTAAAAAGAAAAAGAATATCCTACTAATTGACCCTTTTAAAAGTAGAAAAGCACATTTTAACTAAAGCTGTGCAATCATCAATTAGCTATTGGATTAACAGAAAAATGTGTTAAATGCCATCTGGCTTTACATCAGAATACACACAAAGACAATACTGTCTTTGTATTTGTAAAAAACAAGCAAAACAAAAACAAAAAAACTAGTCATTTGATTTTTGGTCCACAGTCCATTTACCAGACTTAATCAAAATCTCTTACCAGATTTTTGAGATATCTCACAAATAAACAAATGTGACAAATGTGAGTATGTCACCACTTTGGCTGAAGTTAACTGTGGAATTGATTTGACTTTGTCTTTACCTATATAATAATGTTAACCAGAAAACTGAGATCCAAAATGTGTGTTTGTTTTACTCTCTTGTCCTGTGTTACATGTGCAAGATACACAGGCCAAGTGCCTCATCGTTGGCATGATCTGAAAGGGGGACGTGCAGTGGAAAACACGACAGCATTGATTTAAATTGAATTAAAGTGTAGGGCTCTCTAGCTGCAAGCTATTTAGCAAGCGCTGAAGTGCCTCTTGGGGAAGGTCTGCCATAAAGTTAAATTACAGGGATTAAAATGCCCATAAGATATGCAATGATTGTCATACTTTATTGTAAAAAACAAACAAACAGACATTATAGGCTATAGTTTGAACAATCAAATTCCTAACAGCAATATCAACATTGTGAAATGATTTTCATACAAATATACATTTCAAAGGGGTGTAAGAGTACATTTTAATAAGTCTAATACAAATTAAATTCAAATTTGCATATTTGTTTTAAACAAACACAGAAGAAAACTTTAAGGAAAGAATAGGTCATATTAAATATTTAATCCAAACCTAACAATAAAATCAGATCTACATTAGATAATACTTATGACACGTTGGATTTATTCCGTACCAAGCAGAGCTTTACACTGCCTTGTCGCTTGAACTTTATTTTCATGTGTCATAGAATTTACTTTTTTGAAAAGACTAGAATCACCGCCTTGTGGTTGCATGCCTCCACACACCAGTGAAGTTGCAGTTTACATCCATGTCTGCCCAGACTCATAGAATATCTGTAGTGACTGAGCTTGGTCACATGATGCAACAGCAATCACCTGAAGCTCAACATCAACAAAACCAAAGAGCTTGTGGTGGACTACAACGATTAAAATGTAGATGTTGCTGCAAAGAAGCTCTAAATTCTGAAACATGGATTCTTCACACACGTTCAACCAGCAGCACAGAAGATCTATACAATCACAGTTTGTGTAAAATGTTGTAGCGAATGAATTCTTGAGTTATGGCTAGAAATGTCTTTAATAGGTCACAGTGACCTTCACATTTGATCTCTGACCATCAAAATCTTATCAGTTCATCCTTGAGTCCAGGTGAATGTTTGTGCCAAATTTGAAAAAAAATTCATCAAGGTCTTCCTGAGATATCATGTTCACAAGAATGGGACAGATGGAAGGACAATCCGAAAACGTAAAGCCTGCGGCCACGGCTATCACTGGTGCCAAGGCATAAAAATATTTCTTGTGGCTTTTGAGAAGTAGAAATTCTGCAAGTTGAAGAGATCCATTAAATATAAAATTGTCCAAAACACACAGTTGCAGTATACGGTATAGAATAATGATGACTTTTATCAAATTAAAAAAAACACACTGGAGCATTAGTATGGTTACATTTTAATAAAATAGTACAATGTTGAGACTACAGCTGGGATATACACCCTCAAGGCCACTTAAATGAATACAATATTATTATTATTATTATCATCAATAATAATAATAATAATAATAAAAGAATCGTAATGGCAGTTTTTGAACACCTAATGACATTTAACACACTAAGGCACCTTGTGACTTGAGCATATTGATATCACACTGAGGTAAACCCCGTCAACACATACATTATGTTAGAGTTATGGTAGCGTATGTAAAATAATCCAACACAAGTCTTGATAACACTGCAACAAATCTGCAAGTCAGTTGCAGACAAATTCACGAGGAGCTGACATAAGTATCGGTTACAAAAACAATGAAGGCTTTGCTGGTAACTCAAATAAATTACATTGATAAATAACACACAGAGACAACACCATTATCCTTTTAGACATTTTTGTGGAAATGTTTAGCCTATTTGGTGCCATTATGTTCCTGTCCAGGAAAACTGAATGAAGGAATACCACTTAGGTGGATTATCAGGCAACACTGCTGCGGTATCAGGGTCTTGTTACTCTTCCCGTGTGCTCTGTACCATCGAGTACTTCTTGCAGGGGTTCTTGAGGCAGGCAGGAGGCCAGGTGATTGGCCAGCTGTAGGAGCACGGCACAGAGGTTTGTACGTTCCTCTCCAGGAAGTTGAACAGTGGGTTCCACCAGGTGTTGGTGAGGTAGTTGTTGGGTGAACATTTCAGAGTCTGCCAAGAAAATAAAAGTCATCATTCAAAATAGAATCATAAAAGTTTTTGTTTATATAAATCCTTCCATACTCTCCACTGTCACTTCTTTTTGTCATAGTGTGACTGTGTTTTTGTGATTGCATGTCAAATATTTCTAGTAGCCATATCACAAGGGTGAAGCGTGTGGACCTTTATTGTCTTAGTGGTTACATCAGAAAAGAACATCTGACAATTTTTACTAATATCACAGGATTTTTTCCAAGTCTGTCTAAAAACAAAAGTCACACGCCCACATGCACATTGGAACAGTTTGGGCTTGCTGTAATGATCCCTCCTGTTCATACTGGCCATTGAAAGATGCCTTCCTAACAAGCTTCCTGTAGAGGAGACGGGGGATAAAATCCATAGTCCTTGACGTTAATATGAGGCTTCGGCAGTCTGAGTTCAACAAATCAAGCGGGTATCCTCCAAAATTAGTCTTTAAGTACAGATTTCTTTTTGTTTCCCTAGTGTTTCCAGGCTGAGATGTAGTGGTGGTATAATGTATATAATATAATGTATGGTATAATGAACAGAAGGAATGATTGCAGCAAGAGAAAACTGTTTCAGTGTACATATAGGCCCCTGACAAAACCTATCCCTTAACACACTCCCCAAACAGTATGAGATTTGTCAACAGTTAAAGTAGTTTGAATAGATTGAATTTTCTGAAAATATGTGATGCTTTGTTTTGTAGAGGGGGCAACATAAAAGTACAAATCTTAGATATTTCATGACCATCCTCTTTATTTAACTAAAATAATCCGAATATAGGAACTGAAATTAAAGCATTAAACACATTAACCATGTGATAAATGTGACTTGAAAAATAATTTAGCTTGGTACCACCTCCTATCAATTTTAGAAGGGTTAATTCACCATGTTGACTGTTAAAATAATAAAAGATCCAGAGAATTCTGACACATAGCCTAAAATATTCCATGTAGCAACTGTAAATATATATTTATATGCAATATATAGACCATTCCGTAACATAAGGTAAACTCTGCCACCCAGTGCTTAGCTCTGTGTTCAGACCTGTAAGTTGGCCATGGTGTGGTACCACCAGAACAGGCGGGAGGTGATGAAATAGGCCACGACCACATCCACACTGTAGTGCTCATGTGCCACCAAGATACAGACCACGCCCACGGCACTAAGCAGCCAGCAAATCAGATGGTACCACCAAAACGACCGCGGCGAGTCTTGAGAGAGAGGGAAGGAGAAACAGGAGTGTTGGCAATATTTATGACATCAACATTTATTTGTGGTCTGTTCTTCCATGTTAACACTGTAAAAAAAAGAAAGAAGAAGAAGTCTGTAGCATTTCAGTGCAATGTGACAAAAACAGAGGGATTTTCTGCAACACGCAGACAAGCAGGGTTACAGCAAAGAATATGGTAATCTGGGAAACTTAACTTCTGCCTGTAATATCTCATCTTCACAATTTATTTAATTTTAAGAGACATTTTATTGTGCACTTTGTACTTTCTTATGATCCAGCTGCCAATTTAGGTACAACTCGCTAAAAGTAAGCCTATACAGTGCAGGCTATAAAAAGGCCAGCACAAAAAACAAAACAAAAAAAATCCCACCTTTTTGAAGATTATTATGTTAAAATTATTATAAACTGTTTATAGAGGTGATGACGTAACTCCAGTGTCATTTAGGAGGCTGTAGTTTGTGGTGTTGTTGAATCATATTGCAATATATTGAGGAATGAGATGTTTTTAATATTTTGTCAACCCTTATTGATACTGTGGATAAAATATTGAAGACACCTCTCAGCATAATACAACATAATTCATCAGCACCAGAAACTACAGCCTTCAAAATGACCATAAAGTTGAATTAACACCTCTCTGCAACAGCTTAAATTAAAAGTGAACATCATAACCTTCATGAAAGCACAATTTATTGCAGGGCTGTTGTATAAGACAGCATTAGCTTTAACAGGCAATAAGATATACAACAGATCACAAAACAAGTGATAGTGGCAACACATGTCAATGAAGGCCCAAGTGTTTATATATAATTCATGGGAAATTCACTAAAATTGTTTCATGCAAGCCACAAATAAACAAGTGTTGCTTTGAGTACTCACACTCCTTAATGAACAGGTAGGTGAGAGTGAGCATCACAGTGTGTCCACTGTAGAGGAAGTCTCCACACAAGAGATGGGAGCTTGTAATGGACAGACCACCACCTGAGACCATTTGCAGAATTCGCTGGATTTTTGCCTGGGAGTCTCCGTGGAGCTGAGAGAGTGCAGAAAGTGCATCAGCAGCAAAATTAGGGCTTCAAGTAACAATTTCTTTTGTTGCATATGGTTTTCAATTAATCAATCATTTATGCTACAATATGTCAGAACAAAGTAAAAAAACAACAACAACAGTTCATTATTAAAATTTATCTTGATGAAAAAAGCAGCAAATTGTAAAATTTGAGAAGCTGGAACTACAGAATGTTTGGCATTTTTTCTTGATTAACATATAAATACTAATCGTGGTTAGGCCTAATTTATTATCAAGACTGTTAAAGGAATAGTTCAACATTTTAGAGTCTCAACTGGGTGCCTTGCAACCTCATGGCAATGACACAACTGCAAGAACTTATAGTCTGGCAGATAATCCCTGTACATTTTTGTGTGAATTAAACAAACCAGATATAACATGTTTATTAATGAGCTTTAGAGGTGCTGGTATGTGGATTTTGTTACCGTTGGACAGAACCAGGCTAACCGCTTCCCCCTATTTCCTGTCTGTGTGCTAAACAAACTAACAGGCTGTAGCTTCATTATTTACACTTCTTACAAGAGAGTAAGAAAGCAAATAAGCAAACTACTCAAAATGACGAACCATTCTGTTGATTTCCTGCTGATCAACTCCAGGCTACATAATTTGAACTGGTAATTTACTGGGCCTGGTTTGGTCAACAACAACACATGATCAAATCTTTCACTCTTGTGCGTGTTGCTCAAATTACTGAGGACAAGTCCCTTCTCACAAGCTAAAATCTTTCATGCACTGTCCGAAACATTCTAAAATCTTATCAACAAAACATCTACCAAACTTTCTCAACTCTGGTCTGTTTAAATCCAGCAAACAACTGCCAGGAGCTCGTTTTTGATCAAACACTGATGCACCTCAATATATTGTTGGTGTCCTGAGGCAAAAAAAAGTCAAAACTGCTTTCTTTTACAGCTGCCTCTCTCGTATTGTGATGCAAAATGAGTCCCTGAGGGTGCACAAGAGTACACGGCTGAGGAATAACAGCTGATGCACCGCTGTGATGTTTGCATGCTACTCACCTTAGGAGCACAAGTCATATGCATGCCAGGCACAGGCAGGGTGGTTATGTACATAGTGACACAGCGGTACAAGTACAGGGTGCCAATGAGGAAGAAGAAACGCCTGCTTGCTATCGACCTGCAAATAGACAACATCAGAGCCACAACTGAGTGATACCTAAGTGTAGTAGTTTCACGAACATCCAGTACTAATTATTAATTGTCAAACCTCATCTTAAATCTACAAAATGCTTGAGAACTTAGGAGTCACACTGTTCAGCCAGAGAGCAATGACGGTGAGAATCCCCCATAATTTGCCATGACAATGTTAAGAATGTTACTGGTGATTTTGCTTGCATTACTAAATCCCTTTGTCGTTAGATTTTTGTTTCTATAAATTGCAATTTCATTAAACATTTTTCAGTTATCTACATTAAACTTCAACCGTGTCCAAATTTTAGAGATTGCTTTCTAAACTACTCATGTCAACAGTCACACAAGGAAAATTCCACTGGAGAAAAGACAGAAATACATTTTCCTCACTGACAGTAGCATTAATAAACTACAATATGATGCAGTTCCTGAGTAATGGAAAGAGACATGCAAAGCATGTAGACAAGTTACAACACATAACCACCGTCACCATCATTGTGCAGCACAAACAGGAAAAACTGTAGCCTGACCAACTCTTTCTGCAGAGAAATTAAATTTCCCTTCATTTCATTTCTAAGTGTTTTTGAAAGGCAGTGTGGCTTCGGCACTACTTTAAAAGATGAGGCTGGCGTTATTCTGCATATTTCTTGTCAGGAAATCCCATGAAAAATAACAGATACCACAAAAAATATAGAGTATCTCTAGGCTTATCCTTGAAGCTGAAAGAAAACTGTGTGTACCATGACGTAGAACCGACGGTTCTTACTTGTATCTGAAGAAGAACAGCTGGATTAACCAAATGACCAGCAGCACCATTCCGTTGATCTCTGTCACTGTAAATGCCCAGTTGACCCTATCAATGTAGTCAAAAAACTTATCAGGGAGAGGCGGGCTGCTTTCTTTGGGCGGGACCCTCTCGTGGACTACAGTGATGACGACTGTGGTAAGGATCAAGTTAAAACCAGCATAAAAGAAGGCGATTGCTGTCTTCCACCACTCCATGGGCAGACGGTTGATCTTGGACTCTGGCACAGAGATCTTCACATAGTCATTATGCCTCCCTATGCCTTTCCGAAAGCCCCTCTTTGTGTCCTCTGCACCTGGGGTGTGGACAGGACATGTTTTACCACTGACCGCCACAGCACCACCCTCCATTCCTGGGTTCAGATTATCAGCGGCAGAGTCTCTCACATCCACAAGCTCCTGTGATGCCATTGGTGCCTGCACTGCCCATCCACAGACACCGCTCCTCTGGGTTGAGGCTTTGACGCTGCCATGAGAGAAAACAAAGGGTTGAAAACTGACAAACTCTTTGGTTTGGAAAACACAAGCATGCTATTCTAATTTGCACAAGATGGAAGAGCACATTAAGTAAACAGGTACTACTTGGCTGCACTAACAGTGCCAAATCAACATGATGAGAAACATGGAGATGAACTAATGTTTACTTTTGTTTCCACTCTTCCTTGGGATTAGCAAAGAAAGAGATGGGAGCTTTTATTAGTGTAAAGATCTCAATTCCACTGGCTGAAATTTCCATTATGACTGAAAAGCTATTTCTGAGTTTATAGCGGGCAGCTATTCTTGATGTGGCTGTATGAGTTAACGCCATGTGTTATGTTTTCCTTTCCCTGGACATTCGCCAGAACCACCGTGGCAGTTTTCTGTTTGGACGTTCAGTCAGACTTTTAGGCTTTCTGCCACTTTGCTTTGGTTTTCTGATTTTGTTCTCAACATACAGCTGCTATGTTCGCAGCGGTTTTCATGGTCAAACATTATCTGTTGCAGCAGAATAATTTGGCTGCTCATTATAAACTCTCAAGCTGTATGAAGGCAAAATAACTAAACTAAATTAAACTAGACTTATTGAGATTTAAAGTTAATCTTGACCATGAAAACAGCAGTTGAAAAAACAGTTGTTCTGGAGCTTTCTATCATATCATGGTACACTTTCTGCAGACAGAGTTTGCTCACTTGTTGAATTTGCAGAAGATCCCATTCTTCTGAGCACTATTAAGGACTTCTTGTCAATGATGACATAAAATTTCATGACAACTGGGAATAACTAATTCTGCGGAAGACCAAATATGATTGAGAGCTCCAGCTACTAAATGGACCTTGTGATGAGATTGTTTCGTCAACAAAACAAAATAAAACTAAACTAAGCTAAGCTACGTTATACATTATTCTAACCTAAACTAAAATTAAAGACCATGAACTAAGCTAAATAAAACAACAATAAAATAATGGATTGTTGGGAGTCAGAGATGACACCCAGAAGACAAACAACACTGGAGATGAGATCTTACAATGTTTGTTGTTGTGCTCTTTACACTTAATGACTTCAGAAAGCATTAGAGGAATTATCACTTTCATTCTTTCATGTCTGAAAGGCTTCTGGTCCCTTTAACAGCTCCATTAATGGATTTGAGGATACTGCTATCAGCCCTGAGATGCATCACAATAAATGTCATCTAGGATACATACAGAATGACATGTTCACCTGGAGACTAACATGGCATGAGGACAAAAGATGGGATAGAAATAGAGTATGGCCATATACAAGAGAGCTGATGAAAGTATCAGTTTACTTGGAATCAATTTTGGGGAAAATATTATTACAGTGGAGAGAGGCTTATAGTAGAACACCCTCTGACAGCAGAGTCAGCCTCTGTTATGGAACTGATGGATGGCTACTGAACACAAAGTGTGACAGAATTTAAGAAATTTAAAGGGGTCATAAGTTATATTAATACTGACCAAGATGGCAAGATGTCCAAAATGTCCCTTATGTTTTCATAATTGGATTATGTTGCAGCTCTGTGCTTATTTATACTGTAAGCTGTTTGCGAGAACAGTTATGCAGTCACTCTATTGCTGGTGTAGCAAAGTGTTACACCCTGAGCGTGAGACATTGTGAAGGTGTCCTCTTGTTTTTTGGAATAAACATGATTTACATTTTTTACATCTCTAATATTGAACAGCTCAGTTTAAACCTGTGAATTTGAAGAATTCTGCACTTAAGATAAACATCAGAGACAGACTGTGGTGACAGTGTCATCTAGAGACAAATCATGCAGCTCTACACTCAAACACAGCTTGTTTGAATATTAAGATTGACCTAAAAGTGTCCAACGAGTCCTAAAAGGTGGAACTGGGAGTCCTCCAAGATGGAGGACTTTGGTTGTTTAGTTGTTGCCTTCAAAAACGCTCACGTGACCCATGTGAACGTTTCCTGATCTGGCACACCCCCCATCTGCATGACATCGTTGTTAGAAAGTAATCATGCAAGCCTGAATCTGATATACCACCTCTGTGCTGGTGAATTTTATTTTACTGCTGACCTCGAGTTGTTTAACTTCTCACCTTTCAGCAGAGATGTGGAAGTGTACTCCAGTACACCATGATATCACTGGTGGGTAAAACATTGAACACTTTCAACCAGAGAGGGCAGGAATTACCTTTTGAAATTACTTTTGGGCTTGTGGATAGGTGAAGATCTTGAGTGAGTCGAAATCAAACATGGGCAGCCTATGGCAAGCCGTTTAAACATTTAATAGCTAGACTGGATATATATTGCAGATATCTGTAATTCAATTCTTCCTAGTCAAAAATAACATTTCAGATATCCACAACGACATTTTACATGTCTAGAATGAACATTCTGGATATCTGCAATAGAATTCTTACTAGGAAAAACTCCCATTTCAGATATCTACAATCCAA
>JBBPCS010000283.1:9349769-9389081 GCA_037974645.1 Hollardia meadi
CCTAGTAAGAATTCTATTGCAGATATCCAGAATGTTCATTCTAGATATCTAAAATGTCGTTGTGGATATCTGAAATTTTGACTAGGAAGAATTGAATTACAGATATCTGCGATATATATCCAGTCTAGCTATTAAATGTTAAAACGGCCACTTATACTTTCTAAGGATTTAAAGATATCTTAAACTGAATTTTGACTAGGGGAAATAAAGTTTTAGATATCTAGAAATACAATTTCGACTAGAAAGAATGTTATTGTGGATATCGTTAATTATCATTCTGACTATTAAGAATACAATTTTGACTAGGAGAAATGCTATTATGGATATCTAAAATGTAATTACAGATAGGAGTGTGGTTCGCTTAAATGTTAAAACGGCTTACCATAGCAGCCAGTTACTAACCGCTTAGCCTTTTGTACATGGGTCGCATGCTCCACCAGGTGAGCTACCAGGGCGCCCCTAAAGCACTGCTTTTAGGGATTATAGTTATAAGGTTTGGTTAATTTTAAGCAACCACTTGGTTAAGTTTGAATAGACAGTCCCAACCCAAGGTCCACTTGCTAGCTTTTTATGGGCTTTCAATTCTATACAGTATTCTAATCATTGGAAAAACACACATTGTCACATTATTAATATACACCGATCCGCTGCACAGGTCATTTCTCAAATCCAAAACCCTTTTTACCCCTGACCTCATACTGCTGTGTCCTCTTGCTGCTTTCCCCTCATATACAGGATCCCCTTGAGAGTATATTTCTCAGAGGCCTGTTTCATCCACATGGGTTATAGAGGCCTGTTCAGCCTCAAAACAAAATAAAACTGAACTAAAAACAACTTCATCATGCACACATGCAAGTTCAGAAGCTGTTCCATCCATAAGCACTCTAAGGACCTCTTGTCAACACTGGCTTATAAAAGATAAGCGTGAAGAAGAATTTTAAGCCAACATCAACAACTCCATGATAAGGTTACAGAAAAAGCTAAGTAAGTGGACATTGAATTAGGATGGATTTGTTGGACTACAATGTCAAAGGTCAAAAATGAACTTCCACCTTCTACCTGGTATAGGGTTAATAAAAGACTGTGGTGGACACTTTGTACAAATTCAGCAGTTATTTTCCAAGCAACAACATGATGTGACTTATTTGGAAAACTAAAGTGTTCCTTATATTTGAACTAATGACCAATGTTTGTCTGGTGAGGACAGTTTCGTTAAGTGTTGATGCTCTGAATTTCGGCTTATGGAGGGCTTAGTTGTTGTAAATATTGACTTTACTGTCCAACATTGTTGGAAAGGCACAATACTTAAGAGTTGGGGTGGATGTTTCCATTTTTCCTTTAAAAGTCTTTATGTCCTATCATTTCTTGGATCTGTGCATATTCTGTGACAGATTAACGTGGCATTCAATAAAAAAAAGAACATGAGATATATTTATTTTCACTGTGAGACTACTGTACATGGAAGGTCAGCAGAGTGTCTCCATTAGACTAGCTTTCCACCGGTCCCCTCCTCCCTCGAGTGCAGTACACCGTTTTCCCACCCAGCACTCTAAAGGGATGGGTAGTGATGGAAAACTGGCAGAAAAAAGCATTTCCACATGGTCCCAGGGCTGTAATGGATAACTTGGCTGCCTCCACTCACTCGAGCTATTTCAGGAGAAGCCACCAAGTTGCCTTGAAGGCTATACTTTACTCCAGGGTTAGCAGGGCTTGACTCAATTTTGGGGCCTTCATAATAACATGCTACTTTTGCTGTCCACTCATTTTCTTCTTCGCATCATGAGGATTGTCTTCATCAAAAGAAGGGTTAAATATAAGTCACACCAGAAGTGGACCAACCATTCTTGGAACTGACACTTCAGAGAGGAGTTGACTACACATGTTATAAAATGTACTTGATGTAAATCAAGCCTTGAAACTGCATGTTCAGGAGTACACGGTGTTTAGATTTTAGATTTATTTTCCTTCGTGTTTCATTTCAGTAACAGATGTTGAATGTGTACTTCAAACTCTCAGTAAAAAGGATGCAATGTAAGTATCTGACACAAATTTAAAGCAATAAAAATAAAAAGATCTCATCGATGGCTTTGTGATTAAAAGATTATATCTTTCACCATGAGATATGACGAGAGAGGTGGGCTTTTTTAAATTATTAGCAGCAATGGTGTAAGAAGTTTGGGTCCTTTAAGTTGAAGCTGGAGAGTAGCAAAAATACAAGCTAACAACAGTACTGAATTTAAATGAAAAAACCTGCTTTGAATGAATTTTGAGCAAAATGTACTAAAAGTTAAAAAAAAACGAAAAAAAAGTTCTCTTTATGCATAAAATTGCCCCCGAGTGTTAGGCCCATTGGATTGTGATGCATTTCACTGTTGTAGCTGATTCAAGTGGAGCTAACTTTATTATACTGTAAATCAGTTTAAAATACAATAATTTATCATATGATATAATATTACCAAGTTATCAATCTAATTTCTTAACCTAGGGCATTTCGCTGTTAAGAAAATACAGTAGTACAATGTTTGCTTCTGTAATGTAGCAGAGAAGTGGTGCTAGAGTAAATGTAGTTTGTTACTTTATACCACTGATTAGCAGTAGTAGCAATAGACCTATGGTAGTTGTTAGCCTAATAGAAGTAGAATTAGTAGAGGAAGTACTTGTGGCAAGAGATGTTGACATATTAGCAGAAACGCTGTTTGTCCTAAGAATTAATCCTGCTTAGTCATTTGCCAAGAACCATGCCGAGTTAATGATGTGAAGGACAGCGAGTATGTGAAACCGTTGGTTTTACTGCAGTGATGTTCTTTTCCTGTACTGGATCCCATGATGACTGTACTGCACTAAGTTCACTGAACAAACCTGTGCATGAAAATACACAAATACAAATTCTTTGTTGACAGAACAAATAAATTGTGTTGCTTCTTTCTTAAGAGACATCCAGATTTACAGTGCACAAGCCAAAATGGTCACACTGTTGGAGCCTCCTCTGCTTTTCTGGGTGCCATAACCACATGTGGGGTGGATACTGGCAGTAATGTCAGGCTCAGATTTGGGTGTCTCCCATTCCTCCCGTATATTACAGGGCGGTAGTCAGTCACGTGACGTGTGCAGCCGGTTTTGAAGTTTACTTTTGGAGAGTTGCACAGTGGCCCCACACACAGTTTACAGCACCGTGTTCCATCTGAGGCTGCTGGGTGGGGCAACAGGTCATTGCATGTCCTGTAATTAAGCCCTCTCGTTTTCAGTAATGCAGTTGGGAATTGACAACTGAATTATTAGAATTGAATTAAAGGCGCAGCTGTATCACAAGCAGTCTGTGTAGGCTACTGGGGTCATGTACTCCTCAAAAATAATGTTTTGGATTTGCATTTAAATGAGCTTAATATGTGACAATTTGCCTATTTATCTCTGTGCACCACGTGATGATCCCAATAAATAACCTGATAGAATTCTGTAGCCTATAAAACTGACATCATCATACCATAAAAACAAAGTCCTCCAGCCCACGTCAAATGACCTCCCCGAATAAAACTTTTTGCATGAATTTCTGCGTATAGCCTACACGAGCCCTCTTACTACAAACAATTCAAAGATTGAGAATGTCTACTAGAATTCATAATAGGCCTCTATGTATTTCTGTATCTGCAAGACTGATAAAAAAGTTGAATGTCATCAGGACTATAAAATCCAGTGCGGCGATTGGGATCCTGATAAAGATCACAATAATCCATATTAGCCTAAACATCATGAAATCCAACACGCAGCCTAGGCTACCGATGAACAAAATGAAGATCTGCCTTTAGATTTACATGTTGCACAGTTTATGGCATCCTACCTGTCTTCCTCGGGCCTCCTAGTGCCTCTTCCTGTACTTGCAGTTCTTAGAATCCTGGATGCTGCGCCCTGGTTGATCGCTGCTCTGCTCGGGCTGGACTGTCTGCTGCACGACAGGCTCGCTCGCTTGAGAGAGAGCGCTCCTCCCCGCAGCCCCACACATTCTCAAATCCATCCCAGCCTCTGTGCCCAGCCTCCTGCCCACTATCCCCTTTAATTCTCAGTAACTCGAAAATATGTTCGCATGTTAAACCAGCTGCCGTGAGTAGCGGAATATTTTATTATTTGTGGGTAATTTAATTCAAGCTTCATTTCAGAATTCACAAGAAGCTCCATAGAAGAAAGAAAAAAATATTATTGCAATAAACTGTATTTTATGTGTAGACCTACCATTTTAGAAAATGTAAGCATAAAAAAACCATTACAATCATTTCAATCTTTTAAGTCATTTCACATCGTTTTTTTTAGCCATGTCAATAAAAAACAGTTTACAGTTTTCGTTTACATAGACATTCCAAGTGATGAAATCTCATATCGTAACGAGAACTCTATTTCCCTGCGTCTTCGAACCATTTGCTCTGCGAAAACTGGTTTCAGATCAGTTCAGTCATTTAGCCAGTTACTGTGTTAAGAGGCGATAACGAAACAAAACTGGCACCAGATCAGTTGTTTATTCAACCCACCGCTGACTAAGGAAATGCGTCACGCCGTTGTCGGTGACGTGGCTGCTGGGGATAGCTCTTGCCGGTTGTGCAGCAGCCAGGCTTCTCGGCTCCGGGCTGCTCCACTTACTGGAGATACCTCTGCTGAAAAAAAGCAATAGAGACCGCAAGCAAGAAAGAGCGGAGCGTCGTGTCTTTTTGTGTTTTATAATAGGTAATTAAAGTTATTCGGTTGAATCAGTCGTTGACTGCTGCTAGCTATGGAGACGTATAGCGGCTCGCACAAGAAACAGAAGCTAAGCAACACTGCTGAGAGCTGGGTGAGTTTTTTCTCGTGACTGTTTCATGTTGTGATGTTTCAACGCATCGATTTCATCACGTTCGTCCAACTTCACTAACCAGCTACCGATGAGTTAACATGCTAACTGCTCAGGTCAGACAGGTAGCTAGTTAGCTTGCTTAACATTATGATTCTATACCGTTACATTTAACGCCTTGGTTGTTAGCTGCGCCGAGACTGAAAAAGTGGCTAATCAGTCAACTGCTAATGCAGTTAATGGAGGGGCATCAGCTGTTTGGTTAATGCCCTTGCTGCTGGGATGTTTTTGGTTACAGTATCAGTGTCAGCAAAACCTTGTTTGCCTTTGCCGGGTAACCTGAAGCTAACTTACTTGATTGATGATTAAAAACAGACTGTAAAGGATAAACATAAAACACTCAAAACATACATCCCTGATTCCAAGTTGGGACGCCGTGTAAACGAAAATACAAATTACAATCATATACAAACAAATTGTGTTAACCGACAAAGGTATTAGAAAGTGTTTCCGAGCCCATGTAATAATATATTTTATACAATCATGTGCTTCCCAAAGTGGTGAACCTCGCCCTATCCTTGCTTTTGAATGGCTGAGCCTTTTGAGGACGTCCCATTCATACCAGTCATGATACTGTCACCTGTTACCAATGAACCTGTGTACCTGTGGAATGTTCCAAACAGGTGTTTTTGAGCATTTCATAACTTCCCCAGGCTGAATCTAAATGTCTACCCTCCGGACTTGCGGACTGTAGTCGTACGTACAGTGATGTGTTCACTGTCATCTCTATCAAGTCTGAGAAGGCGCGAGACTTCAGGGCTGTATGAGCTGCTGATGGAGGCAGATTGGAGAAGTTAGCCTTGAAGGCAGCTTCCGGGCAGCTTTCTTATTGAATGTCACAAATCATGTGAAGCCAGCGTAGGCTTGTGGTTGAGTGGGTTGTATCCAGGCTTTGCACCAAAGAGACTGGGGTTCGTATCCCAAAATCAGCCCTGTTTTCCCCCTTTTTTTCAGTAATTATTTAATTATTTTTATTGTTTTGGTCGCACTTTGGTTAGTATTCTTGGTTAAGTTTAGCTCACAAAACTACATGGTTAGTTTTAGGCACCAAAACTACTTGGTTAGTCTTACGTGGTCATTAGGTTTACAAAACAAAAACACTTGGTTACGTTTACGAAAACATCATTGTTTGGGTTTAAAACACACCATTTCACAGCGTTTAACACATGTTACAATGACATTTCTGGAAGAAAGCCTTCAAAGCTAACTCTTCCCATGTGCCTGATAGACAGACTTGTAGTACGGAGAGCTCAATGCACTGCAACTTAAGAAAATGCATGCAAATAGACAAAACACTAGCAAATTAAGGAAACATCTTCATCAATTCGACAACACATGTGCTGCAGACACTCACAATACAATCAAATAGAGAAACGCACTGCAAGTAGCACAGATGACAACGGATATGGATGTTTCTAGGAGACACTAAAAAGTGATGGACACGCGGGACACCCGTGTCTTACTAAAATGTAAGTTTTTTTTCTCTTTATTTTAGTATCGTGATGGCATGAGTCAGATATTAGCCGGTGGTGGATATCTGTTGTTAACCTAGCCTTTGCATTTTGCTTATTATTAGCCCGCCAATTCAAATAATACCACAAAAAACACACAGAGCCATCGTGATATTAAAATAAAGAGGAAAAACTTACATTTTAGCTTATTTTCCAACCCCAGTAACAGAGTCACAAATGGTCGCAAAACAAGTGTGTCCCACGTGTCCATCACTTTTTAGTGTCTCCTAGAAACATCAACATCCATTGTCATCTGTGCTACTTGCAGCATGTTTCTCTATTTGATTGTGTTGTGAGTGTTTGCAGCACACGTTGTCAAATTGATGAAGATTTTGTTTGTGTTTATTATGTTTTCTTAAGTTGCAGTGCTTTGAGCTCTCTAGGCCACCGTACTACGGGCTACAATAATAAAATGGATTTCGATTACCTCTATAACCTATATTTCTACATATTTCTCTATCATGATGTGGTTTGATATTATTTTTGGCCCACACAACTCAAGTAATGTTTTAATAAAGTCTTTGTTTTACACATTCATTACAACTTATTTTTGTTTTTTAGTCAGCAATTTGGAAACTAAAACGTAAGTCTGTATGGCAATGAATTGTGGGTAATTATATCGGTGAAGTCTGCAGAAATTCCGCTTGAGGGCCCTTGTGAAATTCAGAATAAGCATATATTTACAATCAAAATCAATGAAGTTGATGAGGAAAAACATAACATGTATTGTCTTTGCTCTGTTTTCAATTGAGTATAATATGTCCAAAACAATTATCAAATTATCACATTCTGTTTTATTTGTTTTACACAGCGTCCCAACATTTGTGGAATCAAGGTTGTACATCAGACAACACAAACCGTACCAGCTGAGAAACATATACAGTATATTTTTCTAGCCAAAAAATTAGTCGGTTAACCAATTAGTTGACAACAGTTTTCTATAATAATAATAGATTAATGGATAATGAAAATAATTGTCTACATACAAGCTTTCTGCATAATATAAAACAGCCTACAAATTTCTAAGAGATCATAAAGCCACTTTTATGTTTTCTGATGTGATCGACTTAATTTTATATGGCTTGATCTGTTCATTTACCCTCCTATCTTTTGATTTTGAGTTGTTTTATGAACTTGTATAATGGGGCTGCAAATGGGCTATATTTACAGCAAATCTGTATCATTTCAGGGAATGCAACGAGCAACTAATGTCACCTATCAAGCTCATCATGTTAGCCGAAACAAGCGAGGGCAGGTTGTCGGAACAAGAGGAGGCTTCAGGGGATGCACCGTATGGCTGAGTGGTAGGTTATGAGATGTCAGCAGTTTAAATTCACAAAATAAAAGTTCAGTGTGTCCCTTATGCGCCTGTTTCCTATTTCATAGCTATTAATGATGCTGTTGTTTTCCTCTGTGCCAAGGTTTGTCTGGTGCAGGGAAGACCACAGTGAGCATGGCTTTAGAGGAGTACCTGGTCTGTCACGGCATCCCCTGCTACACTCTGGATGGAGACAACATCCGTCAGGGGCTGAACAAAAACCTCGGCTTTAGCCCAGAGGACCGTGAAGAGAACATTAGACGCATTGCTGAGGTGGCCCGGCTTTTTGCTGATGCTGGGCTGGTCTGCATCGCCAGCTTCATCTCTCCCTACAGCAGGGTGAGTGACTCTCCAAAGAAAGCATCAGCAGTTGAATGACAAAAACAGATGACAACAGGTTTAAACATGGCTGGACTTCACTGTTACTCCAGTAAATTTGCCTCACTTCCTGTTATACAATCTTTACTGAACCATATTTAAATTAATTGTGGCCCTATTGTGAACAGTTTTGTTCTAGGCTGAAGAGAAATTGGCACTAACAGTCTTTACAGCATTGCAAATTCTGCATCTGTGTATGGATTACTTGTGTTGATCATGTCACTGTGCATCCTCAAGTGAATTTACTAATGTTAATTTTGAATAAAGAAAAAACAGATGGAAATAAGATGGAAAAAGCTTACTATAAATTCTGGATTGTACTATTTGCAGTGCAACAACATTTAAAGCCCTCTGGTGCATGATTAGCAGTGTATCTGTGTTTTCTCTTCACTTTTTTGACATTTTTACCTTTAATTTCTGTTATTGGAAGCCAGTTCTCAGCTGCTGAAACAGGAACAGAAAGTAATTTACTGCACACTGATGTGAATGGTGTTCTCTTGCAGCAGAAAACAAACATTTTTGTTTGTTAAAAACCAATCCCGATGCTATCTTTCACTAACTCTTTGGCTAAATCTTGTGTGTATATTTGCTTATTATTTGTCAGGATCGTCTCAATGCCCGGAAGATCCACGAGGCCGCAGGGCTGCCTTTCTTTGAAGTGTTTGTGGATGCTCCACTGGATGTCTGTGAGCAGAGGGACGTGAAGGGGCTGTACAAGAGAGCCAGAGCAGGGGAGATAAGAGGTGGAGTATAGTTTAATACTGTTTATGTGCAGTGCATTAGTACATACATGGCCTCGATCTGTTTTGTGATATACAGTGACATCTGTTACATTGTATTTGGTACCTTTTGACCTTTAAAGAGACTCAGTCAAACTGTATTTCCAGAAGAGAAGTTAAAGTTAAGATAATTTGTTTTTAGAGTGCTCAGTAGACACATACAATGCATTTTCATAAGTGTGATTTCTGCTGTTGTATGTCATATATGATGACCATAACTTCCCATACTTTTTTAAAATTCACACACATAAATACAAAACACATCAACAAAATATATAATAGAAAAATAAAACAAAAATAGTGTGATGGTGCGGTATAAACCTGTAATGGCTTATATGAAAACCACACCCGAAAAACATACAGAAGATAAATAAAAAACTTTGTTTGTGCTGATGTTTATCATATCAAATTACACAGAACCGACACGACAATGACAATAAAACTGATGCATCACTGTTGGAGGAAGTGTCCTTTAGCTTGTTGTGATGATGCACATGCATTGTGATGATCTTGGCTCAATGTCCTGACCTTTGTTTAATTTCTGTACAGCAGATTGGCCTTTGTTAGAGTCTCCCTTCTGCCATTGTCAGTTGTTTATTAATTCTTCTTAACCTGCTAAATCCACTCGTGTTAATGGATAAAGTAGATATTAATCATGGTTGTGTGATTATTGATTGATATTGGTGTATTTGGTTTACAAGTGGCATAGTTTAAACATTGTGATAGGATATCTATTCCATACAGTGTTTCAATTCCAGACAGTATTGGAAAGAAAACAAAAATAAGCTTTTCACATCAGTTGGAGTTGTACATTTTATATAGAAGATGAAGCTCAGACCGTTCATTAAATTATTTTTATTTTATCAGGTTTCACTGGAATTGACTCTGAGTACGAGAAGCCAGAGGCTCCAGAGCTGGTGCTGAAGACCGACTCGTGCAGTGTGAATGAATGCATACAACAGCTTGTTGACCTGCTTCAGGAGAGGGTGAGGACAAGAAATTCCTGCTTTGGAATATTTGAAATATCATGTTTAGAATCAGCTGCATGTTTTTATTGGCTTTGTCCCTTTTAAAGAATATTTGTGCGTCCATAACAGAGACAGTTATACATAAAACTGTGCCATCATTCCTCTATTGGCCACTAAGGGGCGGTAATGCCCCATATTTGTGTGAATCGCTGCATCTATTTTTGATCTAAATCAGTATTTCTTTAGTGAATAGAAACTTTTACCAATTATTTGGTTATGCAGGATGTTTTGGAATGATTTCTTTGTAATTATTAATTTCATGTTATTATAATTCTGCAGGATATAGTTCCTGTTGATGCATCTTATGAAGTGAAAGAGCTGTATGTTCAGGAGAATAAACTGGACCTGGCTAAGGCTGATGCAGAGACTCTGCCTGCTGTCCAGATTGGGAAGGTGATGAAGATGATTTTCTTTTTTAAATTTTGATAAATCTTAATAAAAATGAAGCTGTTGGTCAACATGTAACCGAGTGTATGTGACTGCGTATGATCCTCAGGTGGACATGCAGTGGGTGCAGGTGCTGGCTGAAGGCTGGGCCACTCCACTGAATGGCTTTATGAGAGAGAGAGAGTATCTGCAGTGTCTTCATTTTGACTGTCTGCTGGATGGTAAGATGTTTGTTTTTAATAAAAGTAAAAGTTTAAGATTTTGTTTAAAAAAAAAAATCACTGTTGCTATACTTGAAAAAGGGCACTAGATGGAGATGAGTGTTCACAAAATGGATTACTTATGAATAGCGTCTGACTCTCTGTCTTACAACAGAACTTAAATGTGATATTTATAAATAACTTTATGTTTCTACCATCCCTATATGACCTCCATATATACAAGAAATTCAGCACTGTGAGCACCAAGATTTGCTCTCAAGTTAATGTTTTTTTTTAGTTTGTCTGTTAGCTCTTACCCACAGGGTTAACTCACGCGTGTCTATCATTTGATACCTATGAATTGTGTGTTATTTTTGTTACTTTAGCCTCAAATGTCAGCTGCAGCTCTTTGTGTTCCAACAGTTACTTTATTACTTTATTCCAATAAAACTGAGCACTCTGATATAAATGGAGTGTGAAATTAGATTAACAAATACTCCACTGCTGAAGAAGTGCCCCACTATACAGCAGAATTACACATTGATATTATTGATTCAGATGAAAAATTTAAGAATGTTTTTTGGCACTTTTTTGAAAATGAATATCATATTGGTTGTAGACTCTTTTAGTGTAATTACAGCAATTTCTCATGTATTGTTTGAAAATTCCAAGAAAAAGGCAATTTATTTTTATTACGACCACTAAAACCTCAGTTGTGTGTTATGCCAAATATTTTGTTAAATACATGCAGAGTAAAATGAAAAATACATAAAATGAATTGAAAGTTAACATAGCCTGTATTTCATTTTCAGATTTTGACTGTTATATATCACAACCACTCTCCTCACTGATAGATAAACCATCAAAATCTTACAGCTTAGAACAAAATCATAGATGATTCAAGTTCTTTCCCTTGAGAAACTGAGCTGTCTGGCCAAGGCAAAAAGCAAAAATAGTATACATTGATGTGAAAAGTCTGAATTCTGCTTTTCCTGTTTGTCCGGAGGGAGAGGGACACAGGAAGAGGTTTCTGTATTGATTGACACCACACACCACTGTTACAGTGAAAGAATCTTTGTGAAAAGAATTTATCCCCTGCACTTTAACACTAAAACTGATCGGGAAGCACAAAACGACATGTTTGACAAATCAAATAGTCTGCAAAAATAAGCAGAGACCCAAAGTCAAGCGCGTGTGTGTGTGTGTGTGTGTGTGTGTGTGTGTGTGTGTGTGTGTGTGTGTGTGTGTGTGTGTGTGTGTGTGTGTGCTTTATTGGAACCAGCTGTAAGCTCTACACAGTGACAGAGGGGCTGAGAAGAGGGTCCAGGGCGGGGGCAGCAGCAGACGTCTTCGTCTCCTCCTGTTTTCACTGCATTTGATCTGATCATTTAAAAGCGTGCCAGTCCAAAATGTTTACATCAACCGAGACGGCAAAATTAACCCGCCAACAGAACGCTGTCTCTACACAGCCCCAAATCATAAAATGAGAAAGGGTCAAGATTAGCTTATCTTAAGAGGGGATTTTTCTCCACAAGCCTCTTAAATTGCAGCCTTGAAGACTCACTGTAGCCTGTGGTTTAGCTGTATATTCCACATTTAGCCTGAAGGGGTACAGCATGGAAACTTAATTAGAATGGTTGAGCTGCTTTGTTGATACCTAACTTTTGAACATTTTAACCTACTTTTTGTAGGGTGTCTCTTCTCAGTGTCCCAGTGCTTTACATTGGGATTCTTTATATTGTTTCTCTTGGATCATTATATAATATTAGGGTTGGGTGCCCTGTGGGGTTTTCTTGTAAACAAACAAAAATGTTAACATTTAGTGTTTTCCATTATAAAAAACCCCCCAAAACAAATCATTGATGTCTAACAATCATGTTGAATTAATTTCCTTCCTCATTAAACATTTGCAAGGCTGTTTTTTTTTTTTTTTTTTAAATATTTAAATTTTTGCTAGGTTTACATGCATGTTTGCTAGCTTGTAGTTGTCTTCTTCACTTCTTCTTCACTTGTTGGTGTGTTACTGCCACCAACAGCTGATTAGTGGAATAGATCATGGCAGGACTGTGTATCGTGTTGGCCTTTTAATACAGCTTGAACTGGAGCAACAAATAATATACTGTAAGGACAACACTATCATGTATTTTACAGTTGAAATAAATGGTTAAATTCTGAATTGTTTATTGACAGAAATGAATTGGCAACAATAATTGATGTCAGGCAGTGTCATTTTTCAAGCAAAAACACCAACATTCTCTTGTTTTAGCTTCTTAAATGTGTGAGTTTATGCCTTTTTTTTATCATGCTTATGTGGATTGTTTATATTGCCTGCTATCTGTAAACTATACTTGAGACTAAACTGAATAATATCTTTGGGGTTTGTACTGTAGGTCAGACAAAAAAAGCAAATACAAAAATATGTCACATTGGGTTTTTGGAAATCGTCACTATTTTGTCACACAAAGGTTGGTTATTCAAGAAAATGACCGGCTGATTACTTGGTAATAAAAACAATCGTCAATTGCAGCTCTCATGTATTTTCTCTCTGCATAAATAAAAATATTTTTGATTCTCTGTTGTTCTAGGTGGCATCATCAACCTGTCGGTGCCTGTGGTGCTGCCGGTGTCTACTGCAGATAAAGAGCGTTTAGATGGCATGACGGCTATGGCCTTGGTTTACGAGGGCAGACGAGTGGCCATCCTGCGCAACCCAGAGTTTTATGAACACCGCAAAGAAGAGCGATGTGCTCGCCAGTGGGGCACCACCTGCAAGGACCACCCCTACATCAAGGTAAATGTCAGAGATGACACGTTCAGGGTCACAGTTGTCATTCTTTGAAAAAGGATTTTACATAGGGTTATGTGTTAGAAAGTGGGGAAAGTACTGAGCAACACCGCAGAGCTGCAGACGGTCTCTCAGTGTGGTGATAAACACTCTGCATGTGAAGGCAAAGTGCCTCCCTGGATCAGCACTGATGGAACACAGATCCGAGCTGGCCTTTTCACAGTGCTTATGGAAAGACTGAATAGGTGGAGGAGTGGAGCTTTCCTCACAATCTGTCTGGACGCCCAGTGTAATCACTTGATCTTCTTGGTCCACCCTCGTTTTGCAGGTGTTATATTTGGATGCTGAGTCTCTCGCTCAGCCTCCACCAAATGCATTTGAGAATGTACCACACAGCTCAACAGGCTGTGGGATCCTTGCCAGCTTCAACCTTTTTCACTCACCCAACCCTTCTCCAAATATCCCCGGGAATTGTTTCCATCTGGCCCCCCTCGACTGCTGTGGGGCTCAGGTAGACTCAGTGGCGAGATAATGTCCTGAAATGATGCACACCCTGCGGAAAGTGGCATTGACTTGGAAAAACCCTGAATGGTCTGGTGTCACAGACAAAGATAGTTGTTACATTGCCTTTTAATAAACCCATCTGCATGGACTGGGAGTGCCTGGTTACTTTTAAAAAGTTGCTTGTCCGGCTAATTTTAAATCCCATTGTTTTCAGGATTAGTGCAGTTGGTTGGCCACTTGTTGGAAAAGGTGCAAGACAAAATTAATTGTAACCTATGTGGCATTTCACTCCCTGGGGTCTGACTTGGTATAAATACTAGTGGCCCGATTTAAAGCCCTATGTTGCTAAAAAATCCTGGATGGAGATTAACTTGAACACTGGCCCACAGCTGTCTCAATATTTCTACGCAGTTGGTAGGCATTGTTAATGTTAGCAGATATCATTGTTGTCTCATCTCCTTCATGATGAAATCTGACTTGGTAATGTGTTTTAAGATGCAAGGGGCTGCCACTTTCATAAATTGGTACCATGACTCTCCAGTGTCAACACCTGATGGCCCAGCGCTGGCTTTAAACACAACTCTGTATTCCCACAACTGTCATTCTTTATCCCCTCTAACCTGTCACAGCTGACCATGTGTGTTCAGCTTGCTGTGATTAAAGTGTCACTCATTAAAGAGTGTGTGTATGTATACATAGGTGTATGTTTTCACTTCCCGCGCCGGAGCCAGTCTGTCCACACACCTCTGCGCTGGTAGCTACAACTATTTTATCCTGTTCCTTTCCAAGCAGAAACGACCTGCTCCATATTACATGGAGTTAATCCACTGTTTCCTGTTTAGCTGTCCGCCACTCAGACAGGAGCCCCCTTCATCGGAAACTATGGTGTAGTGGCTGTTTATTTGGCTAGGACCCTTTTCACATGTGAAGACCTGGGGCACTTATAGCGGTTAAACAGTGCACATGTGTACACGTAGGCATGCTCCTTTTAATATATCCACGCAGACTTTATATTTTCCATTCACTTATGTTTTGAAAATAAATTGCGACTTGTCTATGCTGTCAAACTCTTCAAAGAATAAGACTCTTCTCAGGCCAGAAGTGGACGGGTTGGATTAATTGGAGTGTGGAAAACAAATCTTGACATGATTCTGAAATCTTCTTACGACAGAGCCAAGTGGTCATTGATCACATCACATAGACACCTCTGCTGTTGACAGCTTTCTGATTTTTTATTTATACTTTTCTAGATCAAACTGAAACCAGTCTCTTTGTAAAGTATGAATATCAAAGCGTTTTCTTTACAATCTTTCTCATGATAAATTACATGCCAATGAAATAAGTGACATTTTTTTTTATCAACTGCCAGATCGCCTTTTCACGATGCCTACAAACTTATGGTTTCATTTGTGGCCTTATGGTTTGAGTTCTCTGTGTCTTAATGCTTCTTTTACTACCAAGCCTGTAGAGAATTGTCACTTTGTATCACATTAACATCGCACAGGCCGGTGTTTTCAGTAACTCTAGCTACGTTCTCATAAATGCCACAAGAGGCAGGTGAAAGATATAGCCTGAAACAATAACAGCCTTTGCCTGGATCCTGAGCTGAACGTCTGTGACATTGTTGGATTAATCTCTCGAAAGGAACATTTCTCTCCAATGTGGTCATGAGCTCTTCGCCAGGTTATATTGTGGAATACAATCTGATTTTGCCTCTGCTCTGTTACTGAAATGAAGGTAGTCGAGGTGGCCAAGTGCAAAAGAGTTGGAATGCCAGGGTATTGTTGACTTTTTAACGACACACTTTCTTTGATTTATACTGGTACGTCACTGTTGCAACTGGGT
The DNA here is from genome assembly GCA_037974645.1 of Hollardia meadi. Taxonomy (NCBI): domain Eukaryota; kingdom Metazoa; phylum Chordata; class Actinopteri; order Tetraodontiformes; family Triacanthodidae; genus Hollardia; species Hollardia meadi. The sequence continues at coordinate 9,365,378 of JBBPCS010000283.1, forward strand.
AATAACTAAGGTTTTTAGTAGAATTCATGCTGGCTTGGTTCCAGCTCAGTTTTTATGGACCACAATGGTTAACCCTGGATAATGTTTGAGATGTGGTCCCTGTCATGACTGTTGCGACTTTTTTTTCAGATGGTGATGGAAAGTGGAGACTGGCTGGTCGGGGGAGACCTGCAGGTTCTGGACAGGATCTACTGGAATGACGGACTGGATCAGTACCGATTGACGCCCACTGACCTCAAACAGAAGTTTAAAGAAATGAATGCAGGTATGAGCCAAGTTTCTGTTGGTGCTTTTTTTAATTTTATTTTTTTAAAACGGTGATGAGAACGTTTAGAGAGACACTAGTGCCACAATATTTAGAAAGTGCTACCTTCAATACCTTTGTTCTTAGTTTAGTGTTTGGGATGGAAGTAAGAGAGACAGAGTAGGGAAGTCATGGGAGAGAAAGCTCTAGTCTGATGCAGTCCTTCACTATATTTGGTTTCAGTGGTTGGGCACTTGGCTGTTTGATTATCTCTGGGTACATTGTGGCCTTTTGTTTGTTTTGTACAGATGTGTTCAGATGTGTTTGGTCACAGTTTAACAAACCCTTCCCATCCTCTCTCTTTAGATGCTGTGTTTGCTTTCCAGCTCCGCAACCCAGTCCACAACGGTCATGCTCTTCTGATGCAGGACACCCACAAGCGTCTGATCGAGCGAGGCTACCGCCGGCCGGTTCTGCTGCTTCACCCCCTGGGGGGTTGGACGAAGGACGATGACGTGCCACTGCCCTGGCGAATGAAGCAGCATGCTGCTGTGCTGGAGGAGGGCGTCCTTAATCCAGATTCTACCATCGTAGCCATCTTTCCTTCACCCATGATGTATGCCGGGCCAACTGAGGTGATGATTATGAAGAATGTTGTATTTGCATTTACAAAAGAGCCATAATGGTTTCATGGTATGAAAAAGTGATTGCAGCACAGAGTACTGACAACAGATGCTGTCATAAACTTGTTGTCTGCAAATTCTTGAGGGTGAAAAATGGCAGGAAAGGGATTTATGATGTCTTGAGGCGCTCTGTTTAGTGTTTGTATGCCATACACAAACGACTTTGTGTGACTGAGCGTAGCTGTGGAGCTGGCAATCTTTTAATCATTCACTTATGATAATGGGAAAGCTACAGCTTAAAATATTGAGAGCAGATTGGAGGCTGGTCGATTTCAGGCAGGGAATTGATTCAGTTTGCAATTCTGAATGGGCGTTTTAGAGAGCCAGGCTGAGCTCCAGCCTTAGTATCATTGTTTTGATGTTGTTTTCACTTTAACTACAACATATATCCTTGGTGTGCCCACTACTCAAATATTAAAACTACTGTCCACTTGAAAGTAGTATATCCTAAAATATACAAACTACATTGGGAAGAACCCAATGGCCCTGTTGATTAGTAAGTGATGTGGAGGTTTAGCAATTATTCATAATGAGTCATAAAGAGCCTCAGTGCTGATGGTGAATGCAAATTCCTAAGGCTAATAAATGTTGAAGGCTGGCTGGCTGAACTTGTGGAAAAAGTAAATCTATTAGTTGTAAAGTAGTTGCGAGTTTTTTGGGGGGGTTTTTTCTCCGTTAACAGCCTTTAAAATTCAAGATTTTAGCTTATCTTATACAATTTTACTCAACACAACTTCTTAGAGGATATTTTAATTTGAAGTGTAGCAGAAAGCAGGTTCCAAACACACCATCAGCTAAACACAATCGGGACAAGCCATTATATTAAAAGCAGTTTTTATTGTACAAAAATATATTGTTCTCCTACACAAATCAGCTGCAGCACAGACACTTATTCATCAAATATGCTTTGGGGGCGCCCCTGTAGCTCAGTAGAGCATGGGCTGAAGCTATCAGTCCTCTGCAGCGGCCACCGGTTCACCTGTGGCCCTTTGCTGCGTGTCATCCCCTCTCTCTCTACCCCCTTTCCTGTCTGCTCTTCACCTGTCAAATAAAGGCAAAAAGGCCCCAAAAAAAAAATCTTAAAAAATATTATGCTTTGCTTAGAGAATAGACTAGCATGATTTGCTAGCACACTGCTCACAGTCTACACACCAACTACAGATAATACAATGGGGTGCAGGCTCTGCACAAACGAACAACAATGCAAAAAGATTCATTTTTATAACGAAGAACTACTTTTCATTAATCTGCATAAAAGGACTATAGTCATTTTTGTTTTGTTTCAATAATTTGAATGATTGTTTCAGAGCAAGACTTTTTGAAATTCCATATACATTTTTTTCCAAATGTGTCTTTTTAATTACTTTAATTTCTATCCTTCTCTTTCCCTCATCCACAGGTTCAGTGGCATTGCAGAGCTCGAATGGTGGCTGGAGCCAACTTCTACATAGTGGGCCGTGACCCTGCAGGCATGCCCCACCCTGACACAGGAAAGGACCTGTACGAGCCCACCCATGGGGCCAAGGTCCTCACCATGGCACCAGGCCTCATCACCCTGGAGATTGTACCCTTTAAAGTCGCTGCTTACAACAAGGTCAAAAGAGCAATGGACTTTTACGACCCCAAAAAGTGAGTACTTTTTGTTCTAATTAAAATTTTAAAGCTTTTTTTTTGGTCTTCCATCCATTTAAGTTTATTAGAGTCTTGGAGTACAGTAATAGTTTTGTCAAAGCGACAGTGCTCACTCACTAAATTAAATATCATATTTGTAGATTTAGTTTAGAATAATACCTCTCATTTAGCCCAATTATAACCAGCAGCATAAACAGAAATTACATTCTCTAAATTAATTACTCATTAGGCTTGTCTTGTTTAAAAAAAACAACCCTTTCATCCATTTCCTTTCCTTCTCTTCTATCTACAGTAAAATAAAACAAACAGGAATTGTTTTTCTTTCTTATACAGTTAAGGTTTTGTGGATTAGTATGAGCTTTGTTGTTGCTCAGAAATTACAAAGGCCTGCTATTAAAGTCTGTATACAGACACTGCACATGGTGACTTACAAAAATCATGCAATCTCACAGCTTCTCGTCCGGATTTGAAGCAGCCTCCTCCATCAGGTTACGCAACTTCAGCTGAGTTTAGCCAGGAATGTTAAAACTAAATATGGCCAGACTAATCAAAGGATTTGCTTTGTTTTCCATGATGCTTATTTATGATGTTGAGTCCAAAGTGAATTGTTGATCAAGAACATCTAATACTTTTAGAACTGCTAAAAATAGCAGGTTTTAAAATATGACCAACCATTTGTTTTCCATGACTTTATGATATGACCATGTTTTTAAAAAAAAACAAAACAACTCTTTCCTGCTCTGAGCTTGAAACACTTTAATTTCTGCTTGTAGACTGTCACCTTTTTCCACATTGGGACAAAACGTTTATTTATCATGCATATTCAAGCAGGGAGGTGCAATCCAGACTTTCAAAAAAAAATGGTGTTATATTTTGAAACAATACCAGCAACTGTCTAAATTGTTGACTGAAGTAAAAAGAAAAACAGTGAGAAAATGTTTTTTGAAATGCAGTGTGGTCTACACAGGAAAGACTAGGGTGAAAAATAAGAATAAATGAATCCAGAAACAAAGAAAAAAATATATAAATGGTTAAAAGACTAAAAAAATACAAATATTTACTTAAGATTTACATGTACATACATCCCAATTGTAGGCAAACTTAACATTAAAATTTTGTAAAAACTGACAGTTCGGATCATATCACTGTATTTGAGTCACAGATCGGATCTTTTTTTTTTGGATCAGCAAAAAAGGGATAGGGTTTATTTAAAAATGTCCTACATTGTGCCCTGTCCATAATCACCACCATAGATGTATTATAATTTAATTTATTATTTATTTATTTTATGAACTAAGTATTGTAATATCAGCTCTTTTAATACATCTATGGTCAACACTTTGTAGTCTCACTCAATGTCCCGCCCACAGCTCTATGTCATTGGTTACACGTCGCGAGTAATAGTCTATCAAGACTGAAGGCTGCTGTGCTTGAGCTGTGAGTCAAAGAAAACAGCAGATACTTCTGAAGTTGCAATGAATATCACAATCTCATAATCTACTTCAGTGATATCAAGCATGCCCAGTTTCCCAGTTACACCAGTGAAAATGCCCAGTCACAGCTAACTGGATTTCACACACAAAAATGAAAGTGATGGTTGTTAAATAAGTCAGTCATTGCGCTTCAGAGTAAAACACAGCATGCGACTGTCTTCTCGATCTTTTCCCTGCAGCTCTGTGTCGAGATTTGGGAAGTTATTACTTTAAAAACTAACAGCGGTCCTATAAGTGCGTTTCACACGATGGTTCGATTTTTCAATTGATCTGTGGACCACATGCGTGCCGAACCGTGGGGGGCGAACTGTACGGACCACGGATCAACCACGTTCTGTTACACCCCTTGTAGTTAATATGTTTTGTAGTTGTTTCAACATGGAAAATCACCTCATTGGCCTTTGAACGCTTGAAACACCATTCAGAATGGAATGTAAAATCAGCCCCTTGAGTAAATACACTATACTGTGTTTTTAATAGAATCTAATTGCCAGTGGCTTAATATCATTTTAAGCCTAAAGCTAGAGAGTAAATGCAAGACGGTAACTGGATTTCCAAAGTCTGTAGATGACACTTAGATTTATGGCATTCCGTTCTCTTGCTGACGGGATGAGTTCCAGGCTGAGTATGGATGCTTATCCAAATCACCGGCAAAACGCGTCAGTCCATCTAAATTGTAATGGCTCAGATCACAAGCAAGCTGTTTTTAATTTGACACTGTATAAAGATGTTCTCATGAGAAAGCGCATGGAGCTCTTTTACCTCGCGCCATGTGAACTGTTGGATCTTCTTCCCAGTCTCCATCATGAAATGGCAAATAGAAATTTTTCCTCATTCACAGCAGGACTTACCTTTCTTAATGTAATGAATGTAAATGTCTGATAGCAAGATGAATAAAAGTGTCTTCTGACAGTGATGGACAAGGCTAGTGAAGATTGGATGAAGTTGTGCTGGTAGTCCACTCGGCACCGGACTTAGATGGCGGCTGCCATTGGCTGCTCGCTTCAAACAAAGTTCATATCTTTTCTGAACAAGGTGAACTTAACCTGCAGGGAGCAGCCATCCGAAAAAAAAACAACCTTCCCGACAGTGTTTATTTTGAAGCATAGGCTAGCGTTAGCAGCCACATTTCTTCATGCAGTTTAGTGGAGGGGATGTTTGGCAGCAGTGTGATGTCCTAAAGTGATAATCTAGGTGTTTTAACACATCTAAACCAGTGGTAAACACCAAAAGCGCTCCCGTTATCATTTGTTTGATCATACTGAATTGAATGTTGTCAAAGATGTTTGTGTTGTTGGTTGAATCATCTACTGTAGATTTCTGAATTGTTAAAAACATTCTGGTTTAAATATTTAAAAAAAACAACTGGTATTTTGACCTCTTGGAGGCTTAGTCGCTACTAATTTAAACTAATGTATAAATTAGATGTGTAGTCACATGCAATATTTGAAAATTATGCTCGTCTCTGTGTGCATTTAAAAATTTTAAAAATTCTGACTTTGGCAACTGTGACTGGTAGTAACCAGAAGAAATTCTGTGACAGCGACGCGTAGTCAACACCCATAAAGCATCTTAAACACAGGCATAACAATAGTATCAATTTATATATCTTATTTACTCCAACGCACTGAATTTAAAGACTTTATAAAAGTCAGCTACACTGGCCTTACCTTACAACCATCATTGCAGTGATGTGTTGGTTATGTCAGTATCTGTCCAGCCGCAGAGTGGATTTGAGAGAAATTACAAATTAATCAGCTGTCAGAAATGTCAGAACAGAACATGTCTCATTTCTCTGCATAGGAGGTATTGATCTCTCAAGCTGATCTGAGACACCATGGCCAATCAGGCTATATAATAAAGGATTTATGTCGATCAGAAGTGGGTAATGTTGTAAGAGCGTTGTTTGGTTTTGGACTTTGGAATGTGTTTGCAAGAAAGCAAACTGGCCTGCTCCTACTCCTTCATGCATTTGATTCCAAAGAAGCAGGCAGTTATTGTTGGCTCCTATTTTTCTCCGCTGCTGATAAGCATCTTTTCATTGATTTGAAATATGTGGGTTACTCAAAACCCCTTTTCTCTCTCCTCTTTCTTTTCAGCCATCAGGATTATGATTTCATCTCAGGCACACGTATGCGAAAGATGGCTCGCAAGGGAGAGAATCCTCCTGATGGCTTCATGGCGCCAAAGGCTTGGGCTGTGCTGAAGGAATACTATAAGTCCCTGGAGAAGGTTTAAAGGTTTAGTCTCCGATGGAAAAAAAAACATGAAAACACACTGGTTTCTACTTATGTTTTAAAATGGTGAATGTGGGGACCACTTATCTGCTATTAAAAAAAAACACGATATAGCTTCTGTCACTTTTACACTCAGTCTCAGTTGTTTTTAGTCTCATCATGTTTGCGTTTTAACTGTATGTACTGTCACTAAACCCAGGCTACTCTGATTGTGAAATATAGTTGGAGAGGTCAGAAGTAAGATGATGATAAAAAAAAAAAAAAAATCTTTACAGTTTGTTTCTCACTAATTTTATAACTGTACATTCTGATGACTGGTTACAAAAATTGTTTTTTGTGTAAAAAAAAACAATCAAAACTCCTGATGACCTGCATGTAAAGTGCTGTTGACCAGCACTGAAATGGGTATGGACGAGTGTTGAGTATTCATGATGTCCAAATTTACATTTTTGTTACTGCACCTGCTAGAGTTCACTTGACTCACGACTGAAAACCCACAAAGTTTCTTTATACAGTATGTTTGCAAGTGGCAGTGGCAATTGCACAGAATTTCGGTGTACACAAGCATTTTATGTAAAAATTGAGTGCCTTGGTTTTCAGAAAGTGAATTCACATGATATTTTGTTTGAATTAGGACATAGCCACACACATGCACACAACTGTTTGTTGTCCAACTTGTCTTAACGGTCCATAAATGCAACACCAGTAAAGATGTTTTTATTGGGATTTGCAACCCTAACATTTCTACACCGCTACAACAACCTTTTAACATTTGTTTTGTTGTATTTAGTCTATTCTGTCCTAATATAGTATTGTTTTTTCTTTTAACTGTGTTGTGCATGTAGTTTTGGTGCTCGTCTCTCAGCAGTCGTGATATTTTGTTACGTTTTCATCATTTGTATTTTTTTTCCCCTCATGGGTTGCTAATATTTTCCATGTGGTAATCCATTTTTAAGGGTTGGCCTGTATAAACAGATGGTTGATGGTTACCATCAAGGGATCAGATTTGTAATCTTCCTTGTCCAATAAACCATTTTTATCAAAAAGAACAATTTGTTTACTTTTCCTTGATGTGCTCTTCAGGTTTGTTACACACAGTGTCATGTTATGTGTTTTCTTTTGCAGCACAACAAAGAGTTTTAACATTTCTCAGCTTAATTTTAAGTGACGGCACTGAAATTCATGCGTTTTAGAAACTAACTTACAGTGATGAGATGTCATCAGCTTTCAGCTGCCTGTGACAACTCAATAGCTCTAAATCTCTTAATGTCTCTCTGACTCATCTGAAGTGCATTTTGATATCTATATGAACACATACAAACTTCAACATAAAATTTCTGATTTCTTAGACCCTGCCTATTGGAAACTTGTGACCTCCCAGTTGGTCAATCAGCTGTATATTGAATGAGACAGACCCTCTAGTGACCCTAATCAGACTCAGACACACTTGCACTCTGTACACAAAGAGCTGCAGCTGGCTCCCAGATGCAGCGGTGCAGTGAAAGTGGAACATACAGGTTTAAATGCAGACCGAGGAGAGTGGCTCCATCAGAAATACCCAGGATACTTCATCTAATCCAACTTCAAGATGTAATGAAGAGACCTGCCAGCAGCAATTTATCTACCTTTCACCAGATCTTGTTCAATCTCAAATGGTAATCAAGCTGGGTCCTCAGTGCAACTTCAAAAGAAGAACTTTTTTTTTTCGCACAGAAAATGATCAAATAATTGAGGAGAGGTTGATTTTTTTTAATTTTTGTTTCCTGGAGATCACTGCTCTCTGGGTAATTCAGGTGTCTGTTACTGTGGGCGTCCATACCTTCTTGATATTATCTTGCTTGTGCAATGTGTTTTTAGTTTAGTTTTTTTTTTTTTTTAGTTTTCAGCCTGTTCACCCTTATAATTATATCTTACTTGCAATTTTTCATCCCTCTGAGAGTACTGCTACAGTGTGGCACCCTGCCAGTGGAAATGGCTTAAGGTGCTAGAAGAATTTGCAGTCTTCTGACTACTGTTTACACGACCAATGCCCTCACTCATCTGCTTATACATGTTATGCAGATGTTGTTGCCGAGATATATGTATCTTAGACATGATTTATACATTGTCAATATGCTAGGTTCTCAGACTGACTGTCTCTTTGGAGAGAAATTGGCAAACTGTTTATGTGCTAAGAATGCTAAAAGTTTTTGAAAACTATAATACACTATACTGTAACTCTAAAAGTAAAGTATCCATAAATGGTTAATAAACAGTTAATGAATGTATGATGTTTAGCAGCACAGTGTAACACAGCTGTAATCAAATATAATTATATTTTCAATAGTTTTAAATATAAATATATAAAGTATATAAAGTTTCAAACCTTCGGTGCATGTGTTCATAAATGCTTTGCTACACACTCTAAAATTCTCAAATACTAATATACAGTATAACTATAATTGTTAACTTGTTAACTAAATCAAATACAGATGTCAATTCATTGGAATTAGAACCTCTAATCTAAGATTAGTGTCAGAGCACAGCAGGTTAACTAAACATGCAAAAATGTACGATTTGCTTACTGCTTATTTGTGAATTACAGGAAAAAATTCCAATATTTAAATGTTGGAGTTAATTTTCCCAGTCATTAAGACTTAAGCTGTTTTTTTTTCAAGGTAAGTCCTCTATACACAACAACTACTAATGAAAAGTATACACGGAATTTCCTGGTTCCTTCTTAAAAACTCACAAGGTGGTACTTAATACGTATACTGAGTCAGAATATTGCCTCTATACTTTGTCTAATTAAAACCAAATGACATAGCTCTTCATAGGAACCTTTCTTGGGAATTCTTAAGAAATTATTAAACTTATAAAATAAAGTGTTACCATTTAAGAGATGCTTTTAAAATGGATATAAGTAATAAAGTTACCTCTGTTGCAAGAGTCAAGTATGTAAATGTCGCCGGTGTAGCCTTTCGCCTCCATACACGAACTATTCTACATGCATGCTGTGTTGTACATGCATTGACATCACCACTGTCTCATCCCATTCCACCAAAAGGTTCTGCTCTTACATGGACTCCAGCTGCATTTATCTCCAATTTCCTTCCATCTGGTTCGAGTTTCATTCAAAGCCAGTCATGATAAAAACAGGATTTACTTTGCAAAATGCAATACAGTGATATGGCACATGGTTAAAATTCAAGGAAAACTGTCTTCCTCGGCGATGCTCTGAGGTGTGTGCGGGGCAGAGTCAGTGCTCATCAGCAGTAATGATTTAGTGTGATCGTCTGGACCTTCATGATGGCGGTGGAAAGACCATGTGTCATTGACCCATAACCCATATGTGGTAAAAACCCATATCTGACATATGGTTAACATACTGCTCTTAATGGGCAGTTTCATCCTCTAACACATTGTTCATATTGAGGGGAAATTTAGCCACTATGTTAGATTAGAAAGATTAAAATGTATTAAAAACACATCCAGAAAAAATTGAATATTTATTTGGTTCCTATCTGGTGAATGAATCCTACACCAATGTATAACCATTCGGACATTTCACTTGAATGTTTAATTTATCTCCATCATTCCCTGTCCACACATATTCTCTACTTTCTGCTCCTAAATTATGAAATAGATTGTCTCAGCTGCTTGGAAATAGTGATATGTTGTGCTGCATAGCTTAGTGTTTACTAATTAACTTCAATGATTATTATTGGCACAGACGTACAGACAAATTAATGTATGGCAAACACTTCATGGGTCCTTTGATGTGAATGCACTGTATGGCATCCAGAGAATAGTCACAAATCATTTGAATGCCACCATCATATACTGTATATGTTGTACCTCTTCCTTAAACAAGCCTTTGATATAGGACTCAGGAGACACTTATTACTACAAGATTGCCACAGCCTGATAAATCCTTCTGCTTTATGATTCTGTTGGCAGCTCTCCATGTCAGAATGAGGCTAGACAGCTTCAGCAACATTACCTCAGGAGCCAGAGGCTCAATATAAAGAGATAATAGAGAGGGAGACATGCATCAAATGATGGTTTGTGAGTACATCAAAGGAAAGCATATGTTTCACAACATTGGAGGGACCATGGAAAACAGGAATTCCAAGCTCTTATAATGTACAACAGATACACTGTCAGGCACAGAAGGATGACTGTCAGCTCATAGTACCCTCCACAGCTTGCATGACCCTACACTCAGTTAGGGTCCCACCCACAGTACAGGATGCAACAGCTGAGACAGAAGAAACAGTACATCTGTACCTGTCGCCAAGAGGATAGACAGCTATGTACAATCTCAACAGATATAAATTACAGAGGGCATGACAGGACATGAGTAAAGATTCATTTTTAATTGATAGATTTTTGTTGTTGTTTTAGTTACCATGAAGTGACAAGTGAACAAGCTTCACATGTGAAATTTTACTGAGGCATCGTTTGAGTGTGACTGAAGCATTTATCCAACTGAGTTAAATGAAAAACAGTAGGGGGTCTAGAATTGGACCTTGAGGAACTCCTCAAGACACTTATGTTGAAGAAGAAGAGTTTCCTGTCGTGATGGACAATGTCATATAGACTATGAGATGAGTCAGAAACACTAATTAAGTCATGCGTCTGTCCACTCAGAGGAACCCAACCAAATATCTAGGCCTATGGTCTATGCTATTAGAGAGTGCACCAATAAGGTCTGTGGTGATAGACATATTCACATAATTTATTTCTTTCAAAGTAACAGTATCATAGAGTGTAGAATGCTCTATTATTCAAAATATTAATCAAGTGAAAGTATTATCAGAAATACTCCACTTGGGCTGACTGGGAGCACCAATACTGCCGGTCACTATAAAACCTGCCACCTTAGTCCTCTTTGGGAAACTCTGCTTTTTTTATTTATTTTTTTTAGCTTTTTTTTTTTTAGCACTTATCCCACCTGCACACCATACTTTTCATGGCTCAGCAGAGTAATTGTCAACTGATTGTAAGGGCAGTAGTTTGTTCTTCGACCCCTGCAGTCTGAATAACCATCTGTGTGTGAGTGAATGGTTGCCGCTCCACCTTGCATGGTAGCCTCCGTCAACCAGTGTGTGAATACTGACTTGTGTTGTAAATCACTTTAAGTGGTTGGTCAGACTAGAAAAAGTGCTAAATGTAATTCACTTACCATATTTCTCTATTTTTAGTATCCAGACATTTCAACCTGTGTCTTAAATTCATTATTATGGAGTGATTCGAGGTTTTGTCTCTTGACTGTATCACAGGCTGTCATTTCGGTTGCTCTGGTTTTTACCTTTTGGACAGATTGTTTAACTTTTAACAAACATTGGATCAGACTTTATTGGATGGATTTTTGGAGTAACTCTCTGTTTTGTTGTAGGTGGTTTTTGAATCGATTTTAATTTGACTAAACCTTTGTCAGACCCTCCAACAAATGTTGTTTAGCTAGTTTTTCCAATTCCTATTTGAAATTGTGTGGTTTACTGAACGTGGAGTTCAGACAGCATGTTTCTGCAATACACAAATCTTTTTTTCCTATTCAATGCAATTCAATGGAAGAAGGAAAGCACAGCTGGAATAAAACACACCACTTATCAAATCACAGCATAGGCTCTAGGATTGCTTGATTGCAGACTGCCTCTGAGAATTTTTTGATTTGAGCCTGCAAAGTTTTTACCTGCTGCCATGTAAGGACCGAAGACTGCTCGGGGTATGAAATATTGCAGCAAAACTAGGGGTTTGACAGATATCAGGCATTTGAGAAACCTGAAAGAAGGTGTGCCATGTGATAAAGGCAGTAAGCCTGTAATGTCTCAAACTAAATGAAATTTTGGAAAGATGCAGTGCAAATCAACCACAGACAACTGTCTGTGGTTGTATGCCTCTGTGCACCACTCAAGTTGCAGTTTACATCCATGTCTGTCCAGACTGTGTAGTTCTTGGCAAAATGAAAGTTATCACTATAGTGACATGTATGAATCCAGTGACTAATTTCCAGTAAGAAACACTTACTTACACTTCACTTAGAGACTATTTTGACAGAAAAGATGCAACAAAAACAACCTGAAGCTCAGTATCAGCCAAACAAATGAGGAGAATCTTTACAATCACCACAATTTCAAGGCGGGCTCCCAAGATTAGTGTCACCAATTCAGTATCTGACCAAATTTGAAATATGGTCACCAAAAAAAGTGTTTTTGCAGAAAATTAGGATGTCACAGTGAAGTTAACCTTTAACCTTTCGGATATAAAGTGTATTTACTTCATCATTTTATCCCATTAGACATTTGTGTGACATTCTGTCATAATTAGCATATGAACTCATCAGTTCATCCTTGAGTCCAAGAAGACAATATTGCCAGATGTAATGAAATTCCCTACATGCATTCTCCAGCTATTGTGTTCATGAGAATGGGATGAACTTGAGGTCATGTTGATCTTTGGCCACCAAATTCCAATCAGTTTATCCTTCAGTCCAAGTGGATTTTTGAAGGGATTTGAAGGAATTCCCTCAAGGCATTGCTGAAATATCCCATTTTCTGAGAATGGGATGGGCTGACAGCAGACAGACAGACAGATGGACAAGCATACGTATGTCAGCTTTGGCCATTTGAATGATCCAGCGTGAAGTGATCTCTTCACATCCATGTGATACCACGCCACTGTAACTGTGTCTAGCAGTCCGATTACAGTGAAGCCTTGCCTGATATAAGGAAAGTTTGGGTGAGCTATTGCTTTACAGTTTATCTAGTGCATCAAAACACAAAGTTCTTTTCACATAGCACATGGCCAAATAGCATCCACAAAATAAAGCAATTTTAATTATAATGTTGAGATAAGTATTTTGTCTGATTCATGTGGGCGAAGGCGAACCTAAACCCTATTTTGGGATGGAAAAATAAAATTTCGAGCACAGTTGTTTGTCCTTTTGAAAATGACTGAGATGCACAGATGACTCCCAATGCACAATGTTATTCAAATGTACTTCACCACAGCTGAATTGACTATTTCATGTCAGCATCTGGTGCCCATTTGCAGTGTATGTTTACCAGTACTGAAAGTGGGACAGTATTCACAGGTGCAGGCACTTCTACATTTTACTGTTTGGTGTCCTGGGACTTTTTCTTGTGTACTGGCATTCAGGGCATCACACAAGCCGGTACTCTTTTCTTGCCTCTGCATATCATGTTCTCTGGGCTCTTCATAATGACTCTAAATAAACTGAATTACCCAGAGGGCACTACATGATGCTCATCTGTTCCCGTTATTGCCTGCCTGCTTTTCTCTGTTGGCGTCTAGTCAAATGTTCAGAGTCAGGCGGCCCAATATGCCAAATACACAAGTTGGATAGGACAAATTATGCAAGGGTAAAATAAATCACCGTGAGAGTGAAAATCATTTGTGGGAACATCAATAAGGTAAACTTGTGTTCTCTCCTCTCCAACTTTGTTGTCTGGGTCCTGTGACTTTGTGCCTGACAAAGTGCAAGTGAAATATATGTTTTAACTTAGTTTGATAGAGCGCAAAGGTGTTTATTAACTGCAGTTTGGACAAGATAAATATAGTTGTATCGGGTTTTATTTTGTTTTATTTTATTCTGTTTTATTTGACTGTTTTGAGACAAATTTGCATCCATCCATCGATTTGATTTTCCATCGTATCGCTGAGTGCCTCTGTCTGTTCCTGCCACACGCGGTCGGATTTGGCTGCTAAATGGAAGTAACCGCCTATTTTTCATGAGAAAACGTTCTGATCTGTTCTGATGAGCAAAGGTAAACGCCACCGCTCTCTCACTCACCCACTCACTCACTCCGCTAATAGCTGCACACTGCAGCTACAACACTCGGGACAGGTTGAGGCAAATCTCCAAAATAAAATCCATCCATCTCCCTGCAACAGTTTTCTCCTTTGGAAGGCTGTGCAGTGATCTGGATGAAGCACTGCAGCAGGAATAAAACACTTTTCATGGCCAGTTCTCCGTCACATTGCTACACTCTCCACATTTGTCTCAATCACTTATCTGGGAACTGTGGGAAGAAGTGGCTTATGTGACTTTTTAGCTCGATGACTATTGGTTATCCTGTTTCGACCAAGAAACCTGCAAAAATTCGTACTCACTCGTAAAGCTGTGAGGCCATCTTGTGGTGGTGGTGGTGGTGGTGGGGGTAGAGGAACAGCAGCAGTAAATGACTTCAGATTTTAAAAACTTTTATTTTACACCTCCATGTTTAGAAAAAACACAAAACACAATAAAAATGCATTTTCATGATATGGGATATGGGAAGGAGGGAGGATTGCAGTGGGAGAATTGGGTCTCAGGTGTCACTGTGTGGCAACGGCAAATGATTTACATGACATCAGGTAGGAGGGCTGCTTAATAGAAATTTGATTTGGGCACTAGGTAGGTCAGGACCAGCTCTGGTAACATTATATTAACCTACAATAATGTTGACCTGGCTCCTGAAGGGCACGAAGAAAATACGACAAGCCAGACGATGACACAGCAGAGCTTTGAAAGTCAAATCCTACTCAGGAACAAAGAGCATGAGTATGATAAGACCACACACAGGGTACATAGTCAATTATTTTTTTTACACTAATAATTGAAATGAATGTCTCCTTGGTTAAATAAATCTATGTTGTGAACATCAGCAACATCTCCTAGTATCTTTTATTCACTGTTTAAATTCTGGATGTAATTCTTAAATTTACTGATACAGGCCAATATGAATGCAACATGTGAATAAGGGGAGCACTGACACTTATGTTTTGCCACTTCAAGCAAATGATGTTTTCCCAGAAGGCTGCAGAGTATGGCTGTACCTGCTTGTACACAAGCTTTCTGAACAAATTGAAGTTGAAATAGACCACTTCCCTCCCCCTAGCTTTTCCAAGTGGTAGAATTGTTGGCGCAGCATTAGCAACATGGCTACTGCTAGCAGCCTGGCTACTGTCCAAAGCAATAGCAACCGTAAGAATTCCAGTGAGACATAGAAACTCTGGTCTCAGAGCTTTGATAAAGGCAGAGTAAACACCCGGGTTGTATTAATAAAGAGCAGATAGAAACAATGTCGATTTTGAATCCTCAACTCCAGTTGATAGGCCTAAGGGGAAAAATATCAACGGGCAAACAGATTTCGACACACATCGAAGCGCTTTCGACTGAGCGAATGCTTGTCCATTCTTTCTTGTTTTATCTCAGTTTCTCGGTTTCAGGGTAGAGTTTTCACACTTATTCTATTTTTTCCACTTTTACCTGGGGATAGCGACCTGGGAAAACAATGCCTGCAGAGGCTGAACTAAATTAACCAGTAAAAAAGCTTCTGCGTTGTCAAAGAAGAACTAACTGAAATTTACTGGTAAACAAAAAGATTTGGACGTAGGTCAAGGCAGGGGGACATGTGGTGGGCAAACCACAGGGTAAATTAAAGCTGTGGTTCTCTTAACATAAAGTTATATGTCAAATTGTTAACGATATAACAAGCTACAGTATTTATTTTAGCTACATTTTTGAAGATTCTTGTTTTAGCCTCCATTTTGATAGAACAACTTATAGAGAAAACAGGATGGGGGGACAGAAAGCGGGGAACATGGGGCGCATGCTCTATCAGGTGAGCTACTGGGGAACTTACTGAGCTACAGTACATTAGCCTACATTAGACGAGTCAGAACTAAATAAATTATTTGTGGCAGGACTTAAAGTCAAGCATGACACGGAGTCAGCTGACAGCTGGCCCTCCACCCGTCACATCTCAGGGTACTGATCTATTTAAAAGGCCTTCACTCTGTCACTCACTCTGTGCACTGATGTTTGCTAGTTGTTGTTACTACTGCTGCTGTTGGCAGGAGCGTTAAGGAGGCAAGCATAGTGAAAGTGAGGCTTTATAGGAGAACCAATATAAATGCGGATGGTGTAATTTTTCTACGGTCATGACACTGTGCAATCAATATTTATTTGATAATGATAAGTTTAAGCAAAAAGGTTATCTAAAATATACCATACATGCCCTGGTAAAGTTCAATATTGTTCATGTTCAGTTCCAGCAAAAAGGGGAAACTGGTGCACTAAGGATGATCAGCTCTCTCACAACCTCTTTGCCTTATGTGTAAAATGTGTTCTACCACCACTGGGAGGGTTAGATCTCACATCATTAAACGTTTTATGGTCATAAATACAGAATTTTTGGAGTGTGTGTCACCATATTTTTGGATAACCACACTGAGGTTCCACAGTGGCCTAATTCCCAGAGGCAGAGGTTCATGACATTCCAGGAGGTGCAGTATGACAGGAATTCTAATTACAATATCTCGGTATGTACACAGCACTTGGAATTCAAACATGTTTGTTTCCTGTTGAGGGAAGGCAACAAAGGACATAATTTTTTGCGTGAAGTAGATAAAAGACGATGTGGCAAGCGGGGGGTTAATTGTGTAGCCCCCTGCTATTCAGGGACCAGAATGAGTCACACGGCCTGTTGTTATTCTTGATTGCTGCTGTTTTCCAGAGTGCATGACGAACAATATCCTGTCGTCATGTCTCAGGTTCTGCTCATATACTTATTTGTGCTTAGAGACATGAGGATAAAAGGAAAGGGAAGGTGGAGAAGGAGGCAGAAAGAGATCTGGTTCAATTACAGAACACCCTGTGTTGTTAGCACATCCGGACTTAAGTGACCCGCTGCACACAGGTAGCTGACCTGCGAAGTGCATTGTGAATGAAAAACATAAATAGTTCATTTACTCAGGCTATTTATCCTCTCACCGGTGCCCCCACATACTGTAGGCCTCTGTGTCGGTTCTAGTGTACGCACCGGCTTCTCCTGTTGCACGCATTGTTTCCAGAGGGAAGGATAAGGCCCAGGGTAATTACTGCAATTTATGATCAAAGCTAGGACAATGTCCAAGACAAATACAATTGTGGCATTGGATAGCAGCACATCTGATGATATGGGGGAACTTGAGATTGCATGAGTGTGCTGTGCCAGGGAGAGGCTGAAACCGCATTACCACACTTTTTTTTGCAGGCAAAAACAGCTGGAAGTCAATCACCGGCACTCATTATGTCTTTGTGTGTGAGTCGACCTCATGAACTCAGAGTGAACTGCGGGATATGATTTATGATTCACAGAATATGATAGGGGTCAACAACATATGGATGCTGGATTACACAAACCGCCTGTCACATCGTGTCTGAGTGTAGAAAATATGAATAGAACCTATGGTGCTGATCTGTGTTAGGACAAATTCATTTTAAAAGTCAATGTTCATTTTAAGCTATGAAGTGAGGATATGAAGGAGTTAGGAACTGTGTATTTCTAACAGAACAGCACAGGTGTGAATAATAAAATTAATGATGGGTGAATTTCCATTTTCATTTCATTGTCCTGGTATTGTGCATGCTGGCTCACTGTCACACTATAATGGCTTACTGGGATATTTTAGTCGAACAGAGACATTGTTTATTATATAAGTAACACCTTTTGCTTTTCCTTTTATGACCAGTGAAACTTGCTGCTGTGTTAAACTGAGTGAATTTGAGTTCATTTTGCATTTTTATTTTGTGTCTCCCAGCACTGTAGCTCAGTTGGACTTTAAGTAATAAATGTGCAACAGCACTAGATGATCAAATCAAATAACATGTTGTAATTCAGAACTTGGCCTTCAGCAGACAGCAGATTTGTCTTTGTGTTACAATAATGTTGAAAATCAAAACAAGAGGTATTTAATCAATAACTGATACATGCATTAGCTACTGTATATGTTTGGATGGTAAATGAATAAATGCAGGGGAACATGTTCAGTTTCATGCAAAAGAAAAAAAATATAATCACAAATTGGTGATGATTTCCAATATTTTTTCAAAATAGAGATGTGAATATTGTATACACTTGCTCGCCCCTTTTGTGACGATAGGGAGTAAAAAAAGAAAAGAAAAGCATAACATAATACAACACACATAGAACATTTTAGAAATACATATAGCAGCTGAGGAAAAACAAGCATGTGGAGGCTGAAGTGAGGAAGCCAGTGTTTTACTCTACCTTCTCTCATAGTACTCAGCTCAGAATTTCTATTTGTTTCTAGTCTAGTTGAATTTATAGTTCAAATCGGGATTCCTATGGTTTCTTGCCTTAGACAATAGCCAGGCTGCTAGTGTTAAACAGCCAGAAAACAAAACAGGAGCTTTGTGGAAGCCAGAAAAAAATAATTTCATAGCAGTAGGATTCTGGTTGTCTATGCAACAGCTGCCCCAACAGTAATACCACTTGGAAATGTTGGGTGGAAAAAGTTGAAAGGTTGTCTGTTTCAGAGGTGCAATGCTGTTTAAGTACCAGAGCGCTTGTATGTGCATGCACGCACACTCCACACTGGTGGAGCGTTGTTTCTGTTACGGGAGTGCCCGGAACATGAGGGAGTGGGTTGGACCCAGGTGCAGATGCAGGAGGCAAAATGGGTTCAATTAGCTGTTTTATTAAATAAAGGGCAAACTAAAAAGGTCAAAGGCAGGCAAGGGTAAAAACCAATAACTCAACGAATAACAAAAATTATAAATCCAAAGAGGCAAAAACAAATGACGAGCACAAGAAAGACAGGCAGGAACGGAGGTACACATGGTAACATTCACAGACACAATTAACAAAGACAAAAAGGAAACTCACAGACTTTAAAGAGTAGGTAACTAGGAGCAGGTGAAACTAATCAGGGCGGGGCAGACAATCAGGAGGGAAAAGAACAAAGGGAGGAAGTGTAAAGCAGGGCAAGATACAAGAGGAAATGACTACAAAATAAAACAGGAAATAAACTAGAAACTCACACTATAACATAGGAAGTAACTAACGAATCTAAACTACAAACTCAAAACCATAACACAGGAAAATAACACTAACACCCTGAACTCTGAAACCCTGCCAGTTTCAGTGCGCTCCGGCAGGACTACATCCGTCACTGTTTGTTTCAGCAAGTGCCTCCAAATGACATGTATTTACGTCCATTTCTGTGCCTAATTACAACTTACCCATAGGGTTGTCAGATGATGAGGCAGATTTATTTTTTAACAGTGATTTGTATTGACAGAGATAGAGGTGTCACACCAGAAAATGCTTCTATGTCTCATTCTAGAAGATGTGGACAAATTTTGGAAGATTTGTTGACCTTTGTTGAATGTAAGCCATTTAGTAGATGGAGATTGATTTAGTAGCTGTTCTGGAGATTTTTACTGTATGCAATGGTCCTAATCAGCATATTGAGTTGCTTACATCAAAGCAGTCTTACTTAAAGGTCACTTTAAGGTGAGTTTGTGTCATCTATTGTTTCCAAAGTCAAGAAGACACTGACATGTTTGACATTTTGGTCAACATGGATGAGATGTCCCAAGTGCAGCAAACATCAGCAGTGTCATGTTACATTGTGTCAATGGGCGCCCATGTCACACATCACAGGTACCATAAAGGTATCAAAAACCAGTGGTGTGTCCTGTGTGGGCTTGCATAGAAACCAATGGGCTGTGGCGTGCATCAGAGGCTGCAGATGTGTTGCCTACTAAAGGTGCTCATCATGGAAACTTTGAGCATCTACATTTCCACGAGAAGTAAGCAGTCTGCTGATGAGGACAATGTGGTACAGTTGAAAGTTGCAGATCAGCTACTAAATGGACCTTGAGGTGAGGTTGTTTGTTCAACTTGTTTTAACAGGCAATGACCACCTGATTAAAAAGTAGATGCACATGACCCAGAGCAGGATGATGACTTCTTCATTATCTTCTTCAGCTTGAACTAATTTCCAACATTTCTCATTCAGTCACTGTAAAGCCACAAGCTGAAACATACACTGATCTAATGTTAAAAATATGACTGGGATTCGACCGTTGTTACTAGGATTTGAGCCTAAAGAATGGTAATCTAGGGAAAGTCATACTTACAGGAATGTCATACTTGCAGGAATTTAAAACAAAATTACATATGCATTACTCTGAGATAAAACGCTCAGTGTGTATTCAGGACTGAACATAGCTTTTTGGACTATTGCAGCATCTATACAGGAACCCTAAACCCTAACCAAAAGCAGTGCTTCAATATAAAATGACAGTAAATCCATGCCAGTACCTCTAAAAGAGCTTACTGTGATGGAAAACAAGACTGAATATGACTTCAGAATGAGCTCCAGCATTGCAGTGAATTGTGAAACACTTGGGCTCTGTTGCTTTCCACAAACATCCTCAGTAGACAGTGAGTGAAATATGCACCCACTTACAGTATCACATGTGTATCCCGAGGGAGGTCATTACTTATGATGTGGTATGTTCAGATGCCAATGTGTGATGATCCACCTCAAGACGGTTTGTGCACTGTCTTCTGTTGCAAGTGAACACTGCTGTTCAACATAAATACTCTTTACATCTCCAGATCCAGGATTTAACTTTGTTCACACAGATAAATTCAGCCTGTTTCCTTTTATCATGAGTACCTAAGAGGAAATCGTGTTCTCATTCAATGTGATCTCATGGGATGGTGTATGAACAGAATGCAACTTTTAAGGCCATTTCATGTGTGATTTAACGCATTTAAAGTGTTTTGCGTGTCATTTAACGTCATCCGCATTTTATGAGTTTGAGACATGCAGGAAACGACAACGCCAGGTGACTTTCATCGTGTGACATTTGTTGTCTTAGTCACGTGACCTATGGTCACAGTTTAGTTAAGTTTAGGCATTAAAATGACTTAGTTGGGTTTAGGCAACAAAATGACTTGGGGTAAGGAAAAAAAACCATCATGGTTTGGGTTAAAATCAGTTTAGTTATGTTTCGTAAGTCATGTAACTTATGTTACTTATGTGACGTAAGATCAAAACATCAAAACATTACCGAACTTAATTTACAAACATGAATTAACAATGGTCAATACCAACTTTCGGTTTCACACGACAC
Organism: Hollardia meadi; assembly: GCA_037974645.1. Taxonomy (NCBI): domain Eukaryota; kingdom Metazoa; phylum Chordata; class Actinopteri; order Tetraodontiformes; family Triacanthodidae; genus Hollardia; species Hollardia meadi. The sequence continues at coordinate 9,386,590 of JBBPCS010000283.1, forward strand.
CAGTCTCCTGGGTCAAGGTCCACTCAATCTCCTCCAAGTGCAGACTTTCTCGCTCTTTATACTACGTCATCTCACATGAAATGTAATATATTCTCTTCTTTGTGATGAATAAAATGCTGTATCCATCCCCATTCAAGCCACTGCAGATGAAAAGCTTTAAGCTAACTCAATGTTAACATTTAGGTTTCATGTTGTACATGGTCCCTTACAAACCATAATAACTAAATTCATGTCGGGATAGAAATCAAATAAGATTAGTGATTAAAAAAAACAACAACACACAGTTGACATGGCAAACATCCAAGCAAACAGTTGCCTATTTATATATTCAACAAATATTGTACATTACCATTCATTCGGAGGCAAATTTGCAGCCATGATGAAAGTAAATCCAATATTCACTTTTGGCTCTGTTATGGACCACCATCTGCTGTGAATGCTCCACTATGTTCTTCTGTAACCTTGTCTGCTGTTTGGTGCTGGGTAGGTAGTGTACAGTGGCTTTATGCTGTCAAGAGCAGTGAGAATAAAACAAAACAGTAAAGATGTAGGAAAAACAAAACAATAAGCTAAAAAACACTAAAATGGTCCGTTGAGATGAGGGGGACTGCAGAGTCATCTGATTTCTCTGTACATTTGTCACTACGAACAACACCTTTTCATATTGCACATCATTATTTCACCCAATTATTGCAGCTTTACAACTGTTCTATATATGAAATATAGTCACCAAAAGGTTGTTTAAAACAATAATAATGTGCAAACTACATCTGAAAAACGGTCACATTTCACTGTATGCTAACACATTAAACTGCTTGTATGAACCTGAGCCAGGCTCATTCTAAATGGCTCTGTGTTTTTCCATAAGCTCTGTGGTTTCTGAAAATCAAACAAAGTCTGTTGCAATAAACTGCCCTAAAATGAATGTAGCTATAGCCTACAAGGTGAAGTAATGCCTAGAAATGTAATTTTGTTTACTATTCCTGATAAAGTCAAGCATTTATTCTGCTCTGTGTGGTTGGAGTTGTTTGCCTGAGGCTCAGTTTGTTCTTTCAGTTGTGTTACAGCCACAATATTATCCTGCATTAGCCTGGGGCAAGGGACCTCCAGTAGATGAACACCCTGTCTGTTGGTGTTCATGTACTGTAGGTACACATAAGCAGTAATATCATACAGACTGTAAACAGATAAAAAAATATCACAGCTAGTTTTTTTTTTTTTTTACTATGACATCCCATTCAAAAAGCTCCTTGTTTTGGCCACACTGTTTCCACTACACTTTCTTTTGGCCCATTTTCTGGCACAATTCTAACCCAGGCAGTGTTCAGTCTTGTCTCAGCTTCAACCTTAGAAATTCAAGTGAAGCCTCGTGATATTGTACCTGGGTAATAAGGGAGTTTACAATAATAGATAATGTTCATGACATACTCCCCAAAATCACTGCATGAGTCTTGCATAAAGGCAACAAAATTAACGTGCAGGACTGTAAAAGTCATAAAGCACAAAGCACATCCAAGTATTATGTGTTTTATGTTAATCAAAAAATAGAACACAAAGATTAAATGTTAATTTTTGTCTGAGTTTGACCAATAGAAATAGTCCTGCACACAACCCTCCCAAAAAACAACTTTTTTAACCTGGCTCTGTCCAGCTGTTTCCAGGTGTTATGCTAAGCTAAGCTAACCTGCTGCTGGCTCCAGCTTCAAATTTAAGAGTTGTGTCAATTTTCCTTCTTACTCTCAGCAAAAAGGCAAATAAGCGTATTTCCCAAGAGGTTGAACTAGCTGTCACATAGGGGGGTACCAGCCACGAAGTGTTAAATGTCTGTTTGTCGTAGATTAATGTTATTTATGTTTGTGGTAAATATTATGTAATGCCAACTGACCAAACTCCATTCTCTGCTATAAGGTAGAAAGCACTGGAAAAAACATGGGAGTACAACTTAAATAAAGGTTTTCTTTTAGCAAATAACCTTTAGTATTATAGATACAGCAGCTCAACTCATTGGCTTTTACTGGTTACATAATTACAAAACACATAACCAAAGTTGTTGATTTGTACATTACTATTCACGGTTAATGTCAAATCCTGCCAATAAAAAAATACATTGACACAAACTACATGGATCAATTGTGGAAGTCTGTGATAAATTATGTGCTCAGTGTGAAAAGTGAGCAGCATAACTATGTAGTACTGATGAAATGACAGTTATTACAGTGTTGTTGCTGACAACATAAAACACTGATTGTCCACAATGTCAACTCTTCATAAATTGTGGATGACAGTTTTGGGTTTTAGAGGAACTTTTGAAGTACAAGGGCTCAGAACATTTCTGCTGCCCAAATGTAAAAACCTCCAAATGGATGTGAAAACATGATGAGTTATGAGGTTATAGCATAACAACAGCAACATGCAATATCACACACACACACACACACACACACACACACACACACACACACACACACACACACACACACACACACACACAC
>JBBPCS010000283.1:9389181-9422775 GCA_037974645.1 Hollardia meadi
AATAACAATGACTAAACATTAGATGGATCATATTAGCCGTTAGCCATTCCGTTCTAGCATAGTTCCCATCACAAAAAAACCTGGCTTTTCTTTCAGCTCTCCCTTTAGTCAGGTCCAGCTTCGGGGTAGGCCTACCGTTCTGTTTGATCTTCAGTTGCAGCTCAAAAGCAAGCTTAGTAAATTCATTTTTTACGAGAAACTCGAGGTCCCCATCTCCATCCATTCTGCTAACTTGCTAACTGGTTCTGCCGGCACTACGTTTTGTAGACTAGCTGGTTGCACACTCAGTGCAGGCAGTCTTTTTTTAACGATGATGAGTCATCATCATTTAAAAAAAAACAAACGCCTGACAGTGATTTGATTGGTGAGAAGCCACGTTCAACCTGGCCTCCCTTGTGTTTTTTAAATGATGAATTGACCATTCATTGTTGAACTCGGTCAAACCTGACCTCAATCTGATTGGCTAAAATTTTTACTTTTTTTCTCTAAGGGAAGCCAGGCAAAGCTGGCCTCCTTTGAGTGATGCCTTTCACTGGCCACTACAGAGCAGAGGACATCTACACATTGTAATGCACGCAGCAGTCTGCTGCCAGGAGAGGGGCGCTGTTTCGCTTGCTACACAAGCTAAAGAAGAAAAATGGAATGTTTTGATAACAAGGGAAATGGCAAAACTCGGTAAAAGACCAAGACGTGGGAATAATAAATTTTGTTTTCTTTATTAGAATGTATTTGTGGGAAGGCCCGGCTTCCCTTGGCCTCCGAGAGAAACCGCCACTGGTGGCTCTCTGTTTCCCTCCTGCTGCAGATTAACCTGCACACCTGCAACCCGTACACACATCAAGCTCCTGCAGTATATATACTAATAGAAAATATATACTAATAGTGTTTGCCTGAATCCTGTTCACGTGAGCCTCAGGTTCTTCATCCCTTTGTGGTCTCAGTCTGCCTGCCTTACCCTGTGTTTGCCAGTCTGCTTTCCAACCAACAACTTAGCTCTGTCTGCCTTCCCTGCCCCACCATAATTCTGGCCCTGCTTTCCAAACCTTCATCTGAACAACTTCACAGGCATGTTACTAGAGCAACAAGTGGGTCCTAACCAGTCATTTGGCTCTTTCAGTGGGGCTGTGTTTCCCATGTTCATGAAAAGAGCCCATTTGAACAGCAAACTAATATTGTATTCTCGACCTTGTCATTGTCGAAAAGTTTGTAAGTTTTGGCAAAAGATCACATCACCACTTTTTTAAACATTGTTTGGACAAACATGTTAGCAAACAGTTACACATCCAACAGAGACTGAGCAACATTAACACTCTCAATATCCGGCTAGCTAGTTGCTAACTTTGTTATTAGGTGCTGGATAGGTTGTACACGGAAGATTTACAAGAGCTTTTTTTGTTGTTGCTGGAAACAGCTTTCTGTTGCATCTAGAGGATCGAGAAAATAGCTCCCTTGGTCAATGTGATTGCTCCTAAATTTTTTACCAAAATTATTTTAGAAATTGTACCTGCATCATAACTGTTTTTATCCTTGACTTTGTATTCCATTTGCTGCCTTCTTGGCCAGGTCACTCTTGAAAAAGAGATTTTTGATCTCAATGAGGCTTTTACCTGGTTACATAAAAGATATACAGTATATAGAGACGGTGGTGATGACAATGGGGAGACTGAATCACAACATTAAAGTTACAGGCTTTAAAAGCAAAACAAGAAGCTGAAAGATGCTTCATGGAGCTGAAGGAAACGACTGATTGTGGGTTTGTCACCCCACTCACATTTTAAAGTGATTTCATCTATTGTTAACATAAAAAATTAAAGAGCAGCTTTAACTAAGACAAAGCAAGGGGGAAGTAAATCAATTTAAAGATTTACGCAACAAACACTCTCTCAAATCTAATTCACTAATCTAAGACCAGTGTCATGCTTTGACCAGTGTTGAACTTGAGTTAGGCTACTACTCCTGAACAATCAGCCAAAGATTGAGACTGTGGCCAGCAGATGGCCAGCTGTGTCACATGACTGTCTCTGTGAGCAGTAAGATTACTATTATTTCACTGGAGAAGTCTGGCATCAAGGGAGTCTACCTATCTTCCCTCAAAACAGACACATCAAGGTATCAATATCAGGTGAAGTGATATTGACACATTCTCAGATATTATTTCACAGATGGCTTGGATTTTTCTCCATCTGAGACTCAACAAAAGTTGTGTCGTCAGAGCATTAACAGTGCAACATAAAATGCAATTACTGTGCAGATGCCGGGGTGATGATAGTATGTCGGAACACAATCCCACGGTAAAAGTCTTTCCAACTATGAGAGCCAACAAAACAATTACAGATCTTGGCCCAGATGATCTTCTCTTTATTCCTCTAAAGCCAAGCTGTGAAAAAACTGAAGAGCCTATTTCAAGGGGCGTACTCGCACCGTCATCCATTTTTTTTAAAAAAAGACAAAAAAAGAGTACCCACATGTATAACCTTTATCAGGCACCAGAAGCTGCGCTGTCCAAAACATTTACATCACCTTCCCGCCTTCGGAATACTTTATCATCTGTTACTCAGGCCTGTCACGTCTCACCTGCTGTGCTTCCTCTGGACATCTCTACACTTATCAGCACCAGAGCATCAACACACAGCTTTTTTGTTCTCCAGAGTTTCAGCAATATGTCATTTTAAGTGTCCCCTTTTTTCATTAAAGTGATGAAATGCCACAGAGAGTCTAAACCAGCTCCATTCCTCTTTGCTCTGGTCCTCATGGTTCACTTTGAGCCACATTCTCTTCTCTTCAGGGACTTTTTCAGCCGTTTAATCAGCAGCATTGAAGAAGCAGAAGCAGACAAAATCCAGCTGGGCATCACCTGGCGTTTATGGAATAAGTCAAAGATTTTTCTGTGAGGCAATGTTTTCACTTTGCTTGGTTATTTGAAAGTAATCTTTCATTTATCACAACACAACACAAATGGCAGTTTAAGTTTATTTTCTAGTCTACTCTTGTTTTTGTTTTTTTTGTTTTTTTCGCCTCTCCCTTTATCTAAATCTAAATTTTATGCCCAGCAGGTAAAATATCCTGCTTAGCCTGCTGCCACTACGACCCAACCCCGTATGAGCAGAAAAAAATGGATCAATGGCAACTTTTCTTCTGAAAATGAATGATTAAAAATGTATTTGTGCAAATAAGCAACTGTCTGATGGCAGTCTTTCAGGGTAAATCACTGTGCACTCGGGTGACAAAGATGGCGAAAATAGCAACACTTCTACGCATCTACAGTTACATCAAACAAGTCCAATACTTCCTCCCACTCCCCAGTTCAGTTGGTTGTCCATTGTGTTCAACAAAAGAACTTGACACTTTGAATTGGAGGCTGTGATGGATCGCTTTTGAGGTCAGAAGCCTTTACCGGTGTACTGGTTTCATCCCAGCCCAGCCGAGCTTCCAGGCTTGAATAGATAGTTCCAAGTTGTGTGAAGACTAAAGCATTATTAGGTGTAGAGTCATAGAGTGATTGTGGGAAAGATGGTTTTGGTGACTGGCTGCTTGTGTTTTTTGTTTTTTTTACACTGGTAAGATGGCTTTTTTTGTTTGATTTACATGCACTGTGCTTTCTATTTGTGCATCATATTTTCCATTTTCCAGTGTTAAAACAGTGAAAAGATGATTTGATGGATATTTTGTTTTGACAGTTATAGCAAAATATGATATACGTACACACAAAAGGTCTACATGTAAAATCTGATATCACAATGAATTAGATAAACTCATGTCCCTGCACTAAATACGTCATTCTTCCAAACTCATAGGCTTTTACCTGCTTGAAACTGAAAGAGTTCATTGTACCTCCATGTGTATTATCTAAGCAACATGAATATGACTTATCCTGATATAAGGCTCTTACACTCAAACAAAGGAGCTTCTATAATACTTGTACCACTAACTTTATCAGCATTCCTTGTATCATGAGGGATGCCTTTCCCACAAAGGGAAAACAATGATTATCAGATTTTTTTTTAAATTCTAAATTATTCCCAAATGATTCTGAAACGCCTCCTGTTTATTTACATTTCAAATTAGTCAGGACATCATTTTAACGACTTAAACTTAATCCCAGTTATAGCATTATTAGGCGTTTTCCTTTGCGATGAGCTTAATGTGAATATTTTAGGTTTTACGTTTTTACGCACACAGGTAACAATTTCCAAGAAACACAGATCCCTTCTTGTGATTGTGGAAAATGTTCCACGTTACCTTCAAACCCTCTTTAGAACAGCCTGTAGCTCTGACTTTTTTCCCCCCCCTACGCGCCCAACCGCCTCGCAGTAAAAAGGGTCAAGCGACTAGTTAAAATACACAGTGTATAATTTTATAGCTTTCTCCGAACGGGGCTTCTGGTGCCGGTATCGAGACGACAATGAGCAAGCAGCAGTGCCACCACACAGATCAGTTTCATTCTTTGTCAGTGGTGAATAGGGGCGGAGGAAGCAAACTCATTAGAATCCTATAAAAAGAAAGATCTTAAAACACCCGTCTGCAGGACTAAGTGCTCACTCACAGCCAGGCACAGACACAGTGGAACCCTCTTGTCAAATTTCTTTCTGATCCCCAGAGCATCAGCATTTCAACAGATTCACGTCCTCGTTGCTTCCCTTCTAAACTGGGCTCTCTCTCTGTTTTTCAGATAACTGTCGATGGCAGTCATTCTTCTGAATATCTAATTTAAGGAACAAAAGCCTCATCGCTGCTCTGTTGTGTTGCAGTCGGGCAAGCGTGGACACTGACAGGGCTCACACTTCTCATTGAGAAACTTAATTTTTGCGACACAAAGCTGAGGCTATTAAAGTGATTTTTGGGGGTATTTTGTTAATTTTTTTTTTCTCCAAGGATGCTAGTCTTAACTTGGAATAGATGCTGTGTTGTGATGTTTCTCGTCGCTACACTGAAGACGGGGACATCCCAGGTATCAGAGGCGCGCCCAAAGGCGAACTCCATCAAGCCAGTTCTGTTGGAAGAGACGCCTACACCCGCTACAAACCGCTCCACCACTGTCCACAGCAGGATCACCAAGAAATATAACATCCTTGCGCAGGTAACTTTAATTATAATGTTGTCTGACTTACACATGGACACGCCAGCGCTACAGTTACGCACAGCCTGAAATTGGGTATAATTTAGTTTTAATGGTGACAAAACTTGAGGAATCCAAAAGTAGACTTAGCTGAATCTAATAAGCGTGATAGGGATGAATATTTTCCCATTTAAATTAGGAGTGTGTCGCTGATACGCGTGCGTAATTGTTCGGTGCGTCTCCAAATCTGTGGAGTATCTTGAGGTGTACAAGAAAAATAGCCTTTTTGCCTTAAAAACGCACACTCACGTGTGAATCGTTATTGGAAATTGCAGGGATTGGACCCCTCATAAATCCTAATTGCCTTTCAGACCTGACGCCACAGTCGGGTGCAGCACACTTCCACAGTAAATCATTAATGCCAGAAATGTGCGAAAAAGTTAACACTCGGGGTAATTTTCTGTCTGGGTCTTAGTGTCATTAAAGTGGCCCAGACGCTTGCTGGGATTATGAAATTCTTACTGTGGGGCCTCTGAGGGATACTCTTACCGACTACTTAATACCCACTCAAAGAGTTATCTATTCCTGCTCTTTCAACTCGGTGCCATATTACTGTGGTCTGACAGCAAACGTGGGATCAAAAAATGTTCAAGATTTGTCAGGTTTCATTCTGGTAAACATAACAGGTTGTGAACATTATGAGTGATTTTTATCAACGTGAGGAAATAGAGCTGTATTGCTTGGCTGGGAAAGCAAAGTTCTCCATATATCAAATTATTCTCATAAGTGTATATTTTATTTTAATTTCTGTTCAAATGGCACAACAGTCAAACAAAACTAACTGCCGTGAGATCTCCATCTCCCAGAAATGTTGATTTGCTGTAAAAGATCACCACTAACTTTAAGCTTTAATTAAACATCTGATTATGTTGAGCTCAGAGTTGCCGTTCACACCTCACAGTATCTTTTTGAGCAGCAGATGGCACTGTCACATCTCCATCATGTCCCGCAGCAGTTCTGTTTTGTTTGATGGTCACACCATCTAGATGTAACACTTGTGTTTACTTTCGGCCTGTCCAATGTCTGTAATATCACTTGCAGTAGTGATAGTGTTCGATGACAGTGAAGCTGCGGCTGAGAGCAGTGCTCTGATATTCGGCTCAGACAGAAGAAATTATGGAAAAGGCACTTTCTCCCCTCTGAGCAGTGTGGAGATCCAACCCCAAGCAACCTTGCCAGACCTCAATTTAAACGGCTGCTTGCATCTTTGCCATTACAATAATCTATAGCGGTTGGGGAGGTTGAAATGTGCTGAAACAATACGTGTGTGCACAGACTTCCATACTGTCACAGAAGTAAAATGTCAATATGTCCAAATGAAGAAGACATAGCATTTAGTGCAGGATGTGTGTGTGTGTGTATGTGTGTGTGTGTATTCTGGCTGCCAGGAGGTTTTCCAGAGTTGTAAAGTAACAGCCGAAGCTCTGCCTTGGCCAGATATGTGGCTTGATGCTGGCATGCAAACTGCACTGGCCTTCTGCATCTCATCATACGGTGGTCATTAATGAGCAGAATAAATCAAAGATAACAAGTCTGCTCTCTTCATTAGGCTGTGATGGCAAAATGTGTTGTATATTTAGTCTCGGACTGATCACAGGGACTCTACAACTGCAATTACTTCAACTTAGATTTTTTTTTTCAAGTTATGATAAATGACTTGAAACAAGTTGTGTAATCAATCGGCACATTACTGAGTCATTTTCTGTCTAAAGTGGTTCATGGAAGGCACCAACAGAATATTTTCATCTTTGTCTGCATTTGTAGAGTGAATAAGTGCTGATTAAGGCTTGGGTGTAAGTTTGGAAAATGAGCATGCATCAAGTCAAATTTCTCCTCCTATGGGAAACCTCAGTGACGATATCCTACAAGTAGATTCATGGACAAGTTGTCATGCTGCTGGGTTTGTTACAATTGATGAGGATTAGATGACAGACTTTTACACCTCTGGAGAATTCACAGTGGTGTTTGTGATGTGATTGTGAGTTTGCCAGTTATGTAAGAGAGAAATGTCAATAATCCACCATCACTGGCTATTTTCTAAAACTTTTTCATTGGGGTTAAAGCTCTTACTGCTAAAACAAATTTAGAAAAAGACATTTTTCTCAAAAATTGCCCCTCATTGGCTTACTTTCAAATGTAGCAAATTATCAAGGTAGGGTCCAGCCACCCTGTGGAGACGAGTCGCTGCACCAGGAAACAAGGGGTAATTCGGTGTTTTATCCTTCAGATTAGAAACGCTGCTCAAAGCCTTTGGTTACAGGAAGCACTCGGCAGCTTAATGTGCTTTTATTTCCTTTAGCTGCTGTCAGTGTTTGACTGTTACATTATTCACACGGACCCAGCATCAGGTTTTGGCTTTTCCTCAGAGTTGAGTCAGGGCGAAGTGTTTTCCTGTTGTCTCATCCTTGTGGGGTAAAACCGACAGAATGCACGCCTCTTAGACCTTGACAGCCAGTGCTCGTGGGTGGCACTTTTGACTCCTTGGAAGGGAACCAACAGAAATGGATAGCACGGGGGAGGCAGTGCTCACCACTGTAACCTCTGATCCCACAAGGGAACCGACAGCATGGCGGCATTCATGCAGGTCGTGTCTGTAAAACATCAGCAGCCGGTCAGTCAACCTCAAGTTGTTGCTTTATTTAATTCAAGACAGAGATTACTTTAACAAGCAATCTCTGAGGGCTCGGTCTATAAAAGTAGAGCCACGTCCTTTCTCTCTTTCTCAGCCCTACCCGACCCCCACTTGAAACTAAAATGACTGTTTAGTGATCCTAATGAGCTGAGAAGGCAGGGAGAGGTGTGAGTGCTTGTTAGCGCTCGGCTCAGTTTGTGCTTCAGTCTCCTGTCCTGTGGCCTTTCCAGTCTGTGGGTCCCTTGGGCGCTGTGAGGGCCCTGCGCTGGAGCCATTAGGGGCCTCCTGTGGAAACCGCCTTTACTGTAATTGGACCTGTTAATGAGAGAGGAGACCCGCGCACCTCTCATTCCACAGGATTACACCTTTTAGAAGCAGCACACCTCCTAGATTACCATCAAGAGCTTTCCCTCTTTTGATTTGATAGTCTTTGAAGAGAGCAGTCGTGTATGCTGACTGTGTTCCTCTCTTCGTGTCCAATGAATAAGATCAACTCAGAATGTGTACTTAACTTAAGGATTGGATTCTAGCACTCAAAGGGACATGCCCATAAACACATGTGTTTTGAGTGATGAGAGACACCAAGCTGTGTTTGAAGACATGGTTTGTGCGAGTGACTTGTGCGCAGCCATCCCTATGTTATCTGATAGTGTCTGTCTGTGCTTTCAGGGCATATGAAGTTTGTTGATTAAGTGACATCGTTTATTTGACTCTGTAGGGCCCTGGCCACTCATTAACACCATTCACAGTTTCGGGTTACATGCCTGATCTCTGAAGGTCAAGTGCAAATCCCGACAGCAAGCTCAAAAAGTGCGGATGTGTACCATTAGTGTATGAAGAAGTCCTTTACTTACGTTTTAACATATATTTTTTGTCTCAAACGAAAACAATTGAAGTGAGGCTGCTACTCTTATTACTGAGGGATGAAGTTTTTCTGTAAGTCAACAAAAGGTTCAAAGAAAACATTAATAACTCTGGGAACGTAAAAGATGAGGTTCAACAGTTTTCGTACCGTCTCTAAATTTTAAACCCTCAGAATCAAACTAAGCTCAAGGGACATACTTTGTGTTGTTTTTACGCATCACAGGGCACTTACATGGAATTATATCAGCACTTTGGAATGACTCTACAGAGGTAAATAAGGGATCCAAAGACCAAGGGGGAGTGTTCAAAGCCCTGCATATCCTGCTGTAAAACCCTTGTAGATTGTTGCTCCCGCACATTTGAGCTTCCTCTTCAAAGCCACAGTGCTTTACCTGCACGAGAGCAGCACGAGACGGGGCCGGGGGCTTCCCTTATGGCTCTGTCTGTCTCTTACTTTATCGTCTCACCAGCATACCAAGAGAGGTTGCAGAGTACACAATTTTCAACCCACTTCCTGCGCAGGATCCAAGGCTGTGCTTTTATGTGTGAAGGCCATCGAGGGAAAAATAAGGGAGCAGCAGAAAAAAACAAACATGTGAGATGAATAAGATGCATCCAGTGAAGCACCGTCCCTCAGAAGTTGCAAGAGAGGCGTTTTAAAACATGACAAGATAAGACGAGATGTCAGCCGTGATTTGGGGGTCAGCCTTGTGTCATTAGGTTTCAAAGGGCTGTCTTGCTGTTTCAGCCATGATGGAAGAGGTGATCCCCATTCTTCTTTTTCTTCAAACTCCCTCCCCGCCATATGCCCTATGCACTGTAATCGATTCAAGCCTGCTGGCCAGAAAGACAGATAGGAATCAGAGCAGGTAGTATGGAGCAGTGCTGCACGTGGCTGAGCTCATTTGTCTTCATATTTAGATAACACCACATTTTTCTTGTCAGGGAATAAACTCCCATTGCACTTTCTTGAACTTCTGCTCAGACCATATTTCCAGCACTTTCCCCTCCTCGGCTATGATTATACCAGTAGTCCATGTCCATATGCTGTTGACACGAAAAACAGAAAGTTCATCCTTAACCTTGGAAATAGATGTCTGCGAAAAAAGAAATCTTGAGTTAAATCTCAATGATCTTTCTTTGTAGAGCAAACTCAGCAGATGGAGACTGTGAGATGTGGTTAAAGAGCTCAGGGAAACCTGTTAAGTGGACTTTGAGTTTCACCTTATTGTCGAGAGTTAGATGAGATCGATGTGGTTCCAATGTCTGTGTATTAAAAAAAAACAGAGCTAGAGCCGGGAGGCAATTGGCTTAGCTTAGAATAAAGAGCTAGCAGGACAAAGTTCAGAAATCTGCCAAACACAGCTCCTCCAATGGAGCTCCTCCTCCATTTGTACTCAAAAACAGAAATGTAAAAGTGGTAATTCATTGGAGGGTGTCACATGCTGTAATTATTTCTTGGCCGGGGGTGGTTGCTTCTTGGACTCTTAGCGACTCTTAGAACCAACAGTTTATCAGTGTGCCGTGTACTTCTGTGCAGTGAAGATGCTGCTTGGTGGGCGAGTCAAGAAGAAACACAAAGAAATAGACCCTCTAAGAGCACAAGCTGACCCGCTTACATTTCTGTTAATTTACATATTAAACAAAGGGGGAACATTGTGTTAATTAGAGAGCTTAAAATGTACTGATGGACATATTCACAAGAGAGCAAGAGTAGCTTTCAGTCTCTATACTAAGTTAGGATAATTGTTAATCTTGGCTTCAACTCTATCCTTAATCCACAAACATGAGCGTGGTATCAATCGTCTCATCTAACTCTGCAAGAAAGACAAAATGCCAAACTATTCCTGTAAGATTTTTTTTAAAAGTGTTTGTGAAAAAGAGGGAGTCAGATTTTAAAGGCTTCTCCAATGTTTTCATATTACACTTCCATTAAGTTAGGGCCAAGAGAGAGCCTAAAAAAGAAATGGTCAAAATCCTGACTTCTACCCATTATACATGTCTCTGGCATCCATAGTAGACCTACCTGCCTGGGAAATATGGAGGCCAAGAAGGGCCATGCAATTATTTTCTTTAATGCTGTTATCTCAAGATCACAATTAATTATTTTGTTACCTCAAGCAAACAAATGAATCAACCCTTTAACAGGGCAAAACAAAAGATTGTTTCTATGGAAGCCAAGAACAGCCATGTTTGCAAGTATTTTCATAATGCCTTTATCTCGAAATCCCAAGTAAATTATTTCATTATTTCAAGATAAAAGAGCTCATTTTCTTGTGATAATGGGTTAATTTATCCTGTTACCTTGAGGAAACAAAAGGCCAATTATTGGAGATAACAAGAAAAGTTATCACAAGAAAATGAGTTCATAGTCAACCATACAAACTTTTTATGAACTTTTGCCATCATGCTGGCATTGCACTCCTGATCTTTGATAAACATAACAAGAGGGAACAACCTGTTGTTTTCTTGTTATAACAACTTGATAATTTCATTATCTCAAGACAATGGCAATTTAAAAAATAGCAAGCATAAACCCTTTTTTTTTTACATAGGCTCACCTTTAAAAAATACTAAAAGCCCAAGCCAAGATAACCCTATAATGACATCACCAGGGTTACTTTTTCAGATTTTAGAAAGTTCCATCAGAACCACAAAAGACCCATTTACTCATCCCCATGATGAGTAAATGGGTCTTGTTTTCCTTTTGAACATATATTCTCTGAATATTCTGAGAACTGTTCTTAACACAGTAGAAAGTAAGACACATTTATAATCCCTCAAATATTATGGCTTTGTTACTATCATCAACAAATTAAGCATCTGCATTATGGGAATTTGTCATAATGATTAATGAGCATTCACTTTAATATTCCTGCTCATTTTTCTCTGCCTGTGTCATTGCATCCATGTGTTTCCAGCCCAAGAAAGTCAGTGTGGCGTCCGTCCAACAAGTGTAATCATGTTTCTGAAGCACATGCATATCAAGTAACAACTTTTCATGTCATGAAATACTGATTTTGTTGAGGGTTGATTTGAACATGTGGTGTATATTCATGTTTGCCTGTTCTTTTGAGCATGGCAGCACCTCTCAGCTGACCTTTATACCCCTGATGGAGTTTGCTAATTATTGTGGCAATAACGATTTCACTCTGATTCAAACCTCTTCGTTGCTCATTCTCATGTTTATTCTTCCATGTTTGTCAGTGGTAAGCCACACTGAATTCGATCTGTCAGTGCCGTACGAGCTAAATGTGGTTGTGGTGCCGGTGGTGGTGTGTCAGCCAAACATGCTGTTGTAATGTCTGCACTGGACATAATTTACCCATCAGAATCCATGTCCTGCTAATATTTACTGATCTGCATATCTGAATAGGTGTTGCGTTGTTCATATGTTTGACAACTCAGTCCATCTGTTGTAATAATACTCTGAATTCAAAGTGAATGGCTTAAAATAAGATAAAGATGTGCAACAATTGGAGAAACACAGTGGCCTGACCTTAATTTTGTCTTGCCCAATGGATGTGGACTTGAGCCAGAGTATTGATGCTTCCCTGCAGGTGTCCCTTTTGATATGTTCAGTGTAAATGAATGACATTATTGCATTTGTATGTGTTCATTTGATTTGTGATACAATTTATGTCAAATTCCTTTGCTCCAGCTCCAAGTCTCACAGGATTTGCATGTGTAAGGAATTATATCAAGACACCATTGGTAAACACACTTGTTATGGAAAACTGAGCTTGGCTCAAATTGGAGTTCTTGCTGCTGTGGACAGTGGATGTTAAAGTATGTTGCTTAAGGTTGTGTTTTTTCTAAAAGACTTAAATGTTCTTTGTGTGCTTGCTGGACAACAGAATATTTCTCAACTGTACTTATTACTCATTTAGAGTAAAAACAATAAATACTAAAAAAAAAGAAAAAAGATGCTAGATTGAATGTAAATGAGTATGATTAGCTACAGTAATCACCCCTCAATTATGTCTGTAGACTCATTAAGCCTCTGAACACTTAGAGAAACTGAAGTGGTTTTTCTTGGAAATTCTAATGGCTCTTTTGTCTGGAATCCGAAAAAAAGACCACACCAGTGAGAGAAATTTTAATCCATACACCATGGTGTCCACTAAAATTGGGTGCAGAGGGACCATAGCCTGTATTTAGTTCACACAAAACAAACAACCACATATTTTCCTACTTACCCCCAATGGTACAAGCCTTGCAGAGAGTTTTGGCTGAACTTGCCAAGGCTTCAGATCTCTGCGTGCTGCCTAAACTTCTGCCACAGCCTCAATACAGTGCGGGTGAAAGGCATTTGGTTTTGATTTCCAAAACATCAAAAAATTACATTTGTAAAACCTAATAGCAATTTCTCTTCCAGAAACAATAATACTTGTAGTTCTCAAACTGTTAACAATGAGTAACCAGCCAGGACATTTTTGATAAAATACAGAGTGACTCTTACAGTAACTGGAACATTAAAAATTCAAGGTTTATATTCATTTCGTGGCACTGATGCACAATAAGTACATAAAAATACAAATAAAGCAGCCTATCATGAGATATTCTTGGACTGACAGACTTGACAAAATGCAACACTGTTAATGTACAGTAAAATGTGCAGTTTTATAATGTGATGATTGCATTTAAGTTGGGCTTTTGTTGAGTCTTGCTCAGATCTTCTTTTTGGTCCAACCCAAATTTTGTGCCGCAGTTTAACTCAGTAATATTACACACCAATTTAAGAATTGATGTGGACTAGAAGGTGTGTACCCGCCATGACCCTGTTTCAGCTGGGTTGGGCCCTCCGATTTTGTGGTCTCTAAAGACCTCCAACCTGAACATAAGAAGGGTTTTATATGGCTTGTTAACTGCTGCAGGTTTAATTTGCGACCTGAGGTGCATGGTGAAACTGTGGTGCATGGAATGCAATTAGAAGGAATGCGGTTATTGTGTCAAGTCTGGGTAAGTAGAGGTCTGCTGGGCTGTGGCCAAAATCCACAATGTTCCTTCTCTTTAACAATCTGCAACACTGCATTGTGAAAATTTGGGAGCAATTTTGTGGACCTGATGTCCCTGTGTGGGAATCACCACAATCAAATACATGTCCCACTTGATTAAATTAATTTGGGAAGAGATGACACATGACACAGTAAAAGGGACTGATGCATTATCATTATGACTATAGTAGGGGGTTATTAGTTCTAGAAAGTGGCCTCCTGATGTGTGCCATTCTGAATGATGAAATACAAGAATTTACATGTATGCGACAGGCATAAGGCTATCACATAATACACACAGCCAACTGTTTCATGAGGTCATAGCTGTGTGCAGCCCATTAAAATGCATCATCACAAAGTTATGTTAGGCACCAAACATTCCTACAAAGTGTAACCCAAGTTTTACATTTTTTGATTTGGGAAGAGCTGTTGATTTGAAGTCTAATATCTAAGTAAATATATAAGTAAACATATGTTTACCCCCCCCAGCAGGTGTATCCATGCAGCAATGATAAGGAGTGCAGTGTGGGAAGCTACTGCCACAGTCCTCAACATGCTCCCTCTCGCTGCCTCAACTGCCGCAGGAGGAAGAAGCGCTGTAATCGAGATGCCATGTGCTGTCTTGGGAACCGCTGCAGTAACTGTACATACCTGACACACAAACACAATTCCAGTGCATGTCAGCTTTCACTTAGGCTATATTGTGATCGGAGGGTACGATTCGGAAATTGAATTTCTTGTCTTATGCAGATATCCAGGAAAAAGTGACTTGTTCCAAGTACAAACAGTACCACAGTATCTAGCCCAGAGACTTAGTGAAGGAGCCAACACATTTAAATAATGTTGAACATATGCTTTCAGACAGAATCCTGTACTATCGTTCAACTGTATTAAACTGATGCCCAGAGGTTAGGAATCACTGCTCACATTATGGAAGGTGTTGTTTAACCAATGAACAGTATTAATGGCATGAATGTGTGTTTGTGCAGAAGCTGTGCTGAAACCTTCACAGTTACAGTTAGTTCTCCTGAAAAGCCTCATCTAGCAATCAATAACACAAGCTACATATTGATCTGTTTAAACTAGCCAACTTTGCCATCAGGTTGAACAATCTATTGTGTAGTTTCTTGACAAAGAAACAGCAAGGTTGGTATTGTTTTCTGTCGTGTTTATATTTTTCTCTTCTTTTTTGTCTGCAGATATTTGTGTCCCTATCTCCGAGAGTGTGCTCTCACCTCATATCTCAGCTTTAGATGAGCATAACAAGCTCTCCACCAAAGACCACAACTGGAGGAAGAGTGGGAAGACACATGCTAAGCACCCTCTTAAAAGTAAGATTTGGTTGCATATCTCTTATGCTTAAAACATGTTCACTGGAAACCCTGCCACAAACACTCACTGTTGTTTTCTCTCTTTTCTGCTGTTGTCCTCGCTTAATCTGGTCTGGGTGGCAGAATCTTTCTGTTGTTCACTGTCTGCATGTCCTACAGAATTCATGGGCAACGCCAGTCCACAAACTATGTTGATAATTACCCCTCTGCTCATATGTCAGTCTCTGTGAGCCCAAAGCACAGCATGGGGAACCTTGAAGGAACCACAATGCCTCTGCTGTTTCGGCACCTACGTAAAGCCAGACAAACACTTTCAATGACAGCACACATTGTATGATACACAAGTGAAAACCACAGAATGCAGGTTTGGCACAATTATAGCTAATGAGTCTCTGAGCCCCCTGCTTAGTGTTCATGTCGCCTTATTTAAGTTAATGTAAGGGCCTCTCCATAAAGAAATACCTTGAATGAGGCACTTAACTTACTCAACTCTAAATGCACCCTCAAGACAGCAGGCTGCAATTCTAAAGTCAATGTGAAAATAGCTGCACTCCTTAAAATTGCTATAAATAAGGCCATTTACTTTTATTTGTGCTTGACTCACTCCCTCTCCTTAAACTATATTACATTAAAATGGCTTGAGGCAAGTTGCTGTTTTAGAAAAAACCCACCAAGAGACTCAGTGGTGTTAAAGCAATGAACCAGCAGTCAGGCTTAGCGGCCCATCACGCTGAGAATGGTTTTGTCAGCGACACAGGATGACTCTGTTTGAAAGGTGAAGCAGCTTCTGGCAAGAGATGATCCCCATTTTAAAAGTGTTTCTGAGAAGAAAAGAAATGTATGACTAAATTATTGCACTATAATTATGCATTCATAAGAGTAATGCTAACCTCCAGCCAAAATATCAGACTCAGACCAGATTTAAATTTAAAGCTCCACGCATTTATTTTGTCTCTGACATGACCACACATAATGCAGTCTGAACTGAAACGTGAAGAAAGGGTTGCTAAACTTATCCATACGGAAAACATAACAGCTTAATGAACAATAATGATACATTTCCTCTGCTTTATTTAACTAGAGCACTTTGACTCCAAGATGTTGGAAGGTTTATAATTTCATGCAGGTCTTTTATGTCTCTGGTAAAGCATTTCTTTTTTAGGTAGACATACACCAACATGTTACACTGTTTGGAGATGTATTGTCTGCTGGTTCACCACTAATCGGCACTTCTTCTTGACTTCCTCTGTTAGGGCATGAGGGCGACCCTTGTCTGCGTTCATCCGATTGCTCGGAGGGCTACTGCTGCGCCCGCCATTTCTGGACCAAAATCTGCAAGCCGGTGCTGAGGCAGGGAGAGGTGTGCACCAAGCAGAGGAAGAAAGGCTCTCACGGCTTGGAAATCTTCCAGCGCTGTGACTGTGCCAAGGGCCTTTCCTGCAAGGTGTGGAAAGACGCAACCTCCTCATCCAAGTCCAGGCTCCACATGTGCCAGAAGATCTGAAGTGGAGGCAGCTGCTGTCTGCGTCGAGGCCTCTGTCTCCATCTGCCAGGGAAAGTTTTTTAAAGGATGGGTTGTGGCTGCATTGAAAGGAGTAAAAGACAGAGACAGAACAGACTGCGTGGGTTCAAGCTCGCTATTTGGGGCAAGCTTAGAGCAAATGGGATTGCTTTAACGTGTTTGCTGTGAGTGGTCCATCCCTGCACCCACATACAAGCACGCACCCTCACACACAAGCACACACACACCTCATGGGTTTGTAAGACTAATGAGCTCATGCTGTGCTTGCTCACATATACGACCAACTTAACATACGTTCTCATAATATTCAGGGAGCCACAAAGTTAGCCAGTAGATGCTGTGATAGGTGTGAGCCTTTTCTAGATGGAGGCAACAAACGTAGCGGTCTTTCATCAATCATTTACAGACAAGCCATATTTCTACCGCGCAGTACAATCTTTACTAAACTCCAAAGTCAAAGATGAGATTTGTAATATACTGTGTTTCATTACTGGATCTGAATTTTGCCATGTTGTGTTGTCTGTTTTGTCAAATCTCAATATCTCCGTCTTCATGTTGTTTGTTTAAAGTCTTTTAAACTTCAGACATTTGCAACAATGTCCAGACCCACCAAATACCAGCCATTTCATGTGAGGAACTAATAACTGTTCACTCCAAAGTTTAACTTGTGTACTGTAACAACATCCTGAGATTTAAATGCAACACATAATGCTCCGAAACCAAAGAATGCAAGAACATTTACATCAGAGTGATGAGTTTCATCTGGGACATTAGCTCCTCACCCGATTTTTAGCCACAAGAAGAGAGATAATGTCTTGTGTCCGTTGTGGAAATCTCGTTTGATCTGTCAGGCACAGCTGCAGTCTATTGTGACGCAACTGTGAGGGTTAAAACAGTTGTACTGAGGTAGTCCTCTGCTGCACACTTAGTGGTTCCTAGACCAGACAGAGAATGGTTATGCTTTTCCATTAACAGAATTCAAGGGTACAATGGAAGTGCAATTTGTTCTGTTTACAAAGGAATGGAGTTGTGAGAAGATTGATTAGTTACAAAACTGCTCCATAAACCTGATGTTTGAGAATTACAGTTTGTATCAACATTTAGTTGATGGCCTTGTTTATGTTCCTGCTTTCCAAATATGACTGCATTCTTTCTTCTCATGAAATACCGTGCAGTTTTGTTGTACTGGAGGTGAAGCAATGCTTTTTTTTTTTGAATGCAACTTCTTTAAACAACCACTTGTTACCTACATAGTCAATATAATATCACATTTACAATAGCCTCTTTTTGCTTTAACGTTTTTAGAGCATCAACTACACATATTTTGTAACCATTTAAAAATATCAATAAGCTCTTATATTGTAAATAGATTGGAAACAATGAAAATGTATTTAAGAATCAATGTATATCATGTACATACAATAAAAATATGAATCTTAAAACAGCCAAATTATCTAGGCGAGAAGAGGGATGGAATAGGATGAGCACAGGTGGATAGATTTGAAATAATGTAGTTGAAATGATAAAAGCTGTGTGTATAGGTAAAAGGGGAAAGGCATAGATAGCTTTGACTGATATTACAGACTGGATGCATTGAAAGGGTGATTCCAAGAGGAGAGACAAGCCCATTAATTTCCAACATAGTTTGTGTAAATGGTGTGTAAATGGTGTCAAGATTTATATCTCACTAAATATTGTTTGTGTTAATACTTGTTTTGTTTTGTGTATTTACAATGATGGACGAATTAAAGAATGTATTTTGTATCACTGGTTACACATGACTGGTTATTACGTGCTATGTTATGTTGAATTTTTATAATGTAAGACAGGAGATAAGAACAAGGTACAGTAAAATGAACAAATCTTACATTATGCATTATGTTTATGAAGAATGAATGAAAACTGACAAAAAAAGAAGCTGCAGATGATTTACCTGTTTCTTTGAAAAACATTAACGTAAAGCCCCGGGGAAACTTGGTTTCAGATCTTCAAGGTACCCCTGTGAAGTTTCTTGTAAACAAAGTTATGTTTACATTCAAACATACACTGTTACTCACCAAAACACATTGTGTGTACCCCTGAGGTCTAACAAATGTATTGTTGATTTCTGTTCTCCAAAAACTTTTGAACCTGCATTGTTTACACCCATGTTTACTTGCTAGCTAGTCTTCTGCTGCCTTGTGTTTTGTTGGCAGTGGCACTATGCTATGCTTCTTTGCGTGCTATGGCCACTCGTAGATCATTGGCATAATGTGAAACCTTAGGCGAGAATGTGTATTTGTGTTGCTGTACACATGCACAAGACAAACAAAACAGGGAGGCACTCATGAAAACAGTGCGCTACAGTGCTACGAGTGCAGGATACCTTTTTCTTGATGATATTAAATATGCGAGGCTAAATAAACAGCAATCAGAAAAGAAAGTTTGGAGAATAAACATTATTAAATCCTTGGTACATGGAAGTACATGCTTTTTATCCAACTGTGCCCACCCACTTTACTGCAGTAAGAAGACAACAACAAAAACACAAATACAGAAATTTCTCATGTGAAATAACCAAAACTGTTGAAACTTTGAAAATTTTGTATTCAAATATTGCTTCTATGAATTGTATTCTTTGATTAGAGTAAGCCAATTCAGAAAATATGTGCATTCATTAACATTATTAATACAGCTGACTTCTATTAGAGTGACTATAGTGACTACCTCTCCAGCATAGTGATAATGAACTTATACCATAAGCAATACAAAATGATCTTTTTTTAAATTAAAACCATATACCATAAATCACTACAAATGAATGCAGTGCTTAAGCATGAGGTCTCAAAAGTGAAAATGTAAATGAGATAATAGGCTACCATGTCAACTGACCATATCATTCAAGCTGAAATAATTTAAAATGTACTTTGGAGACGTACTGACGCAGTAAATCCTGAAACAGGTCAAGGGTCACTAAAGACCACCGACCAGCTGTGTCTGCATTTGAGATTTTTTCATGAGTACAAATAAGACTTCATAACAGCCATTATAGACTGATGCCTTGCAGATGTGATCTATGGACAATGTGCTTTGAAATGCTCAATTTATAGTAAAAATGTGCAGGATATGTTTGGTTAGATAGAGACCACTTGCATTGTTTTATTGCGTATTGAAAATAAATTTGTGAAGTCTCAATGGCATCATTGAATGCAATGATTGTCCTCACCACTTCAGACAATATGCTGAAAGCTCCTCGAGAGGCAGACAAAACTCACAAGTTTTGGAACACTATTGTACAACTTCAATAGGTCCTGTTTTCACTGTTCCCAAGATAGTGACATATTTTTTCCATCATTTCTACCAGGGAGACAATTTGCAAAAACAATAAATGCAGCAGCATCGTGGTAGGGCTGCCATTGTTCTCCTCAGTATGCCTCGTTTTGTTCAAAATAACATTTCATATATTGACTAGGGGAATTGTTCTTTCATATTTCATCCAAACTGTTCATGCTTCAAATGAAAAAAAAAGAAAAGTTAAATAAAATAAAAGCTGTTGAAAACGGTCTTAGCAGTAATGCAATGCCGCTCCTTTGAGGTTTTTGTTCAGGTTGCTGTCAATGCACTTTGAAGCAGATGTTAGGATTATGTGGCTGTAGAAACAGCTACGGTGCTACAATGTA
The DNA here is from genome assembly GCA_037974645.1 of Hollardia meadi. Classification (NCBI taxonomy): domain Eukaryota; kingdom Metazoa; phylum Chordata; class Actinopteri; order Tetraodontiformes; family Triacanthodidae; genus Hollardia; species Hollardia meadi. Next base: position 9,409,303 of record JBBPCS010000283.1, read on the forward strand.
CTGCAATATTATTTATGATTTACAAGCATTGTGCAGTAAATTTTTCAGCCTTACTGTCAGTATACATTTATATTACAATTTAGCCAGAATGCCAAGATAAGTTGTAGGTGATCAGTATGTAAACATTCTCTTAAACTCTTAACTCTTAATCTGGTGGCAATGAAATGCCAGTGTCACCCCCTGCACTGTATATATATGAGTATATATTATATTCTTACACTCTTGTTGCAAAATAGCTGCTGGGTTTGACTTGTTGTCTCTATGCAAGTCCTCTGTAAATGATTTGATAATACATATTCTATTTTTCCTCAGCCGTCATTAGCTTATTTTACAGACTATGTGGAAATGTCTGGGAGTGACATCTCATATAAATGTGTTCAACAGATGTTCAATATTTAATTTTTCAAAAAGTGCAGACTCCTAAAGGTATAGCCATTTACACCATCATCTTCATCTGTTTCCCCCTTTGTCCTCTTGTAATAAGAATAGAGGAAATGCCATCTAAAAGAAATAAGTAAGAACTTTTCCAATATGTGCACTCAGCTTTGATGGATATTTTATTACCTTTTTTTCAATTTAAGGTGGTATAAAAGACAATAAATCATTTTCTCACATTCCTTGACAGTAAAAAGTAGAAACCTGTAATAATTATCAGCACCAAAGTTCATGCTCTGCACTTTACAAGGTTGTGTTTTTCAATCCTGTGTCAAGTGTCCAGTCAGGTTTTTTTGACATATGCTTTTGATTCAAAGTAATGACTCTACCCTACCTTTGTTTGGATAAGGTTTCTATTTGCTGAAATATTGGATGCCTTTTTATCTCCACAGACACTGGAAAGGGTACATTCAGGGTGACTGGAGACTTCAGGTCTCCATGGAAAGCAGAGGTAGACAGAGACAGAGAGGGCTTTTCTCCAGCTCCAGGCCACCCACAGGCTCTGGAGTCTCCACAAAAAACCTGCTAATGAGAGAGTGACTGTCACTGGCTCGGCACTTTCCAGTGTGTGTCAGCAGAAAATACAAATGAAGGAGTTCACACAGACAGGTTTGACTGCCCATGAAGTTGCCAGCTAAAAAAATATGCTAAATGACTCAGTGGAAGGCTTTGATTTTGTGCCTGCATTGGCACAGGGTACATCATAAATGTAGTTTGGGTTTATATGGCTCATATCATTTACTGTGGCAGAGAAGGAAAGTCTTCCCAAGCAAGCAGGCTTCATGACTTTATCACATGTATTTCGGCATCTCTGTGTGATGTCTTGGGTCAAACTTACACATATTGTAAGCTGACGAAATTGATGATGGGCATCAGTTTCATTCTAATTATGGCACAAATATGGCTTTTATTTGTCTCTTGCTTTTATCTTAATTTACCAAGAAAACATTCTCATCTTAACCAAAGCCAGACTTATAGAACTTCCTAAAACATGAAGAAATTTGGGTTGACCACAGGAAACATGTGGTTGGATTCCTGGTGACATTTTATCCCAATGTCACATGATCAGTTGATCGTTTTCAAATTTTTCTTCATCCTGCATGGGACCCAAAGTTCAGGAATGTACTTTTGCCCTGTGGAAAAAGGGAGTTATCACCTTAATATTGTTCTGCAGGAAGTGGTGGATAACTCAAATATATATGTCAAATATTTTATACACTGTTATACTACATTTAAATGCATCCTACTGTGCAGCTCATATTTTAATAAATTACATCTATTGTATTTTCAAGTGGTAGGTAGGCCACACCATATCATTTACTTGACTAAAGGTACCCGTTCTCCCTGTCCATCTCTCCCTGTGATTTCTTCCCACGCAGTGGATAGAGGGAGCTTTGCTTGTGCTTACGTTCAGGCTACTGCTGAGGAGGAGGCAGTGACTGACGATTTCACTCCTCAGTAGATAAATACGTTTTGTCACGCTGAAAGTGCTGAGCCACAGTTACAGGATTGTAACCCCTGTTCTCACTGCCCATCTCTCCCCGTGGTTGAGTGAGGCAGCTTTGCTTGGGCTCGCGTTTACGCTGTTTCTTTTTCCATGTAGCCGGCGATAAAACGTTCATGGACCGCCTCGCCAGCTCAGCCCTTTTGCTGTCGGCCCCCCATGGGCCAGCCTCCCATTTATGTAGGGGCTGGCACAGGCGTATCTAGCCATTTTAAGGGCCACTCGTCAGCTGGCTGCGTGCCCTTTGAACCAGTTTTATGGGGAATGGCGTCGCGTTTGCACGCTGACAGAGTTGATAGACAGGACACTGAGGCTGGTTTACTCGCTCCAGTTCCACAGGGCCCCCTCCCTTCAGCTGTGTCAGAGAAGCGAACCTCTACTCTAAGGAGGAGATGGATTTCCTCTTGGCAGAGATTCTGGAACTCCTGCAGAAGCAGGCAGTGTCTGTCTGCCCCACAACAGAGAGAGAGAGGGTTCTACTCCACGTACTTCCAGGTCCCCAAGAACATGGGAGGTTTCAGACCCATTTTGGATCGCCGTCGTTTGAACAGGTGCATTGCCCACAAAACGTTCTTCTGAACTGGTTCAGCCAAGCAATTGGTTCACCACCATCACCTTAAAGGACACCTACTTTCACGTTAATGTGGCCCCGAAACACAGAAAGTTACTGCATTTCACCTTCCAGGGTGTAGCATACGAGCACAACAACTGCCTCCCGTTAGCAGGTGCGTGGATGTGGCGCTTCAGCTGGTAAGCCCCTTTCAGATACAATGTGGCAACAGCACCGCTGCGCTCTGAAATCTATTATTTCAAATGGCTTGCAGGCCAAAGTGCATGCGTAGTGCATCCTGAGCTCCCAGACAGGTGGCTCTGCTTCAGACGATGCAGAGGTGCCACAGTTACAGCATTGACCGTGATGCAGGCGCTGCGGTTCATGGCGGCGGTTAACCCAGTTGTGCCTGGGGCACCTGGGGCTGCTGCACATGCATCACCTGCAAAGATGGTTTGCCAGCCTTCGCATGGATGCCAGGAGGCACTGGTGACACCTGATTAGTCCCCCACTCGGTGCAAAACAACGTCTGTCGGTGGGGACCCCATTGAGACGGGTGACGTCGTATGTGACGGTGTTCACCAATGCGTCACTGTTGGGGTGGGTAGGAACATGTTTGGGAAGAGCAGTAGGAGGCACGTGGCCACCCTTTAAGTCCCAGCACATCAACCTCTTCGAGCTTCAGGCAGTGTTCCTGGTTTTCCAACACTTTGCTCCCCGGATTCAGGGCAGGCATGTGTTGGTGAGAACCGACAACTGCACGGCGATGGCCTACATCAACAGGCAGGAATGTTCAGGGGTGGTCCCCTGCCGGACAGGTGGAGGCTTCACCCCTCAGTGTTGGAGCAGATATGGGCACGGTTAGGGAGAGTGGGGGTGGATCTGTTTGCCACCTGCCACAACACCCACTGTCCACTTTGGTTCTCCCTAGCACCGCAGGACAATCCTCCCCTGGGGTGGATTCGTTCTCTCATATGCCATCCTCTACACCTTTCTGCCACTTCACCTCATCCCTCCTCTGTTGGAGAGAGTGAGGCTGAAGCAGGTGTCGGTTATCCTGGTAACCCTGGATTGCCGGTCAGCGCCGTGGTATGCAGACATGACCTGCATGTTGGCGGATCAGCCTCGGACAATTCCCCAGTTTTGGGGGGCCCTGCTCCCAGGAAGGAGGGGAGCTCCCTGCCCACCTTGGGCCAGCCTCTCAGGGTTAGGCTCCTGAGGGACAGGGACAGGGACAGGTTGAGGCAGGCTGGATTATCTGTTCCGGTTATACAGACAATCCAGGCGGACAGGGTGGGATCCACCATTGCCTGTTACGGGGCGAAGTAGTTGGGTTTCCAGTGTTGGTGCAAGGAAAGGTGCCTGGACCCTCTGTCATGTGCAGTCAGGTCAGGGCTTTCCTTTCTACAGTGTTTGTTCGATAGGGGGCTGACTCATGCCACCATTAAGGTGTATGCAGCAGCCATTTCTTCCTGTCATGAGGGGATTGATGTCAGACCCATCGTCAGCCCCTGTATGAAGCAATTCATACAGGGGATTAAGAGGCAGCAGCCGGAGGTGCGTGCTTCCTCACCCAAATGGGAGCTTCTGCTGGTGCTCGAGGCCTGGACAGTGAAACACGGCCTTATATGCTGGTGCTTCCATGTATTAGAGTAGGCCCGTCCTAATTGGCCGGCTACATTTACGCAAATTTCAGTTGGCGAATATGTGATCGTGATTGGAGGAGAGCAGTACCCATAAGGTCCAGTAGAGGGCCTTCCATTATGAATGTCACAAACAAGCATCCTTTAAAAGGAAAATATTTTAGTACAACTAATTTCTTGAGTGACGAAAAAAAAATATTCACAAGTGGTAGTTACCTAGAAGCCATTCTGGATCATGACCCATTATAATCCAAAGAGGGCATTGATTCAGTAAGGCGTATTATAAATGCATAGAATCAGCCAAAGCTACATCAGATATAGAATAGTGACTCAGCCTAGAGGCTCCCTATTGTGTGCTTATCTTCTCTTAATCTGATCTGATTGAAGCACTCATTTACAACCGGCAAAGTTTTGGTTTTATCTTTGCCAAAAGGTTCACGGTTATAATTTTCCATGACCTCTCTGTGCAGCAGCATATGGTCCAAGAAAGAGGTTATCCAAATGGATGAAATGTCTCTGCCAACTCTCAATCCCTGGACCCCTGCCTGGTCAACCACTGCTTCTCATCAGTTCTCAGTTTCTCTGCTCCACTGTTATTAAGCAGTTGCATTAGTCCTTAATGTGAATACCACAGTGTGTGTAACAGCAGTCCAATAATCGCGAGAGACACTGTACTAAGTGTTTTATAGAGAAATTGTGTCATGTCATGACAGACGAAACATGATTCATAAGCAAATGATGTCTTATCTTCTAAAAGAACATTGTGTTCATTCCATCTTGTGCTTTTTAAATCCTACGAATTCCCTCTGTGATTTTCTTTCTCTCTCTGTTAACCAACATCTTCATGTAATACTCTCAGTCAGTATATCTATTTGCTCCTCCTCGTCCATCGCATATTGTAACATGAACACGGGTTTGTCCGATCTATGAGTCACTAGCAAAAGCAGATAATGGTGCTGGGATGCTTTTACTATGAGCTGCGTTACAGAAATGTATGTATATATATTTCTTTCTTTCTTTCTTTCACTAGTAACAATGAGATAACATGATCAGTTGGTATGTTAGTAATTGCTGACCAAATGGGGTTCTTCATGAACAACCAAAGACCTGCAGTTCTTCAGGCCAAGTGTAACCATATCTTGGGAATGAACCCCTTTAAAAACTTACAATATAAAAATGTTTAATTTGGGAAAATATATTGCAATTATCTCTAGTAGCTCTTTCTAAAGAGTGAACTTAATTGTGCCAAACTATGTGTACAACAGTTTGGGCCCTAGACTTTCAGGTTCACTGCGTGGCAGCTGATTCATTGTACCTTGATTAATTGTAATTGTATTATACAGACAAACACTGAAGCAATAAAACTGAAGTTGCACTCTCACCGTTCCCACTTGGTAAAGTACATTCTAATCATTTACAAGAAGATGTTGGCAAAATATGACAAGAATCAAAATAGTGAATTCTTTCCATGATAACTTTTCAAATAAATCTGTCTACAAAGAAAACTATTGTCATCTGCAATCACTTCCTTATTGTATTTCTCTGCATGTAAGTAAAGTATGGGCTGGTGCTCGATTACAGAGGGGTAACAGTGACACAGCTGCTACGCGGACCACCACTTTCACCTTATTGCTTTTTGTCTCATATTTAGAATAACAATGTCTAATGTAGTCCGAATGATGTAAACATTTCATGAAAAAGAACTTTTAAAGATCCCTTCCAAAAAACATTCTGCTTCCAATAATAATGTCTGATATGGTTTACATAAAACATCACAAACACACACGCACCCACACGCACACGTTTCAAAAAACATTTACTCAATCTCCCTCATTAAAAAAAACAGAATCGATAAATATGATAAATATTTAGATTTAGAACTGCCAGATTTCGAATGTCTCTTTCACTGTAAAGTCCACTCTTACTGTATGTGCACTGGAGGCTTCAAGATTTACATCACACTTGTATAAGCTGTATACTGGACAATGATTGGCTTCTCGTTGTGATGTCACAAATCCTGCTTGTATGTGTGCTTGTTAAACTCAGATTTAAGTGATGTGTGAAGGAACAATAAGAGAGACATTGTTTTGATTGTTTTTGTTTTGATTTGAAGCAAATAAAGAATCAAGATGAGTCATGTTAGGTTTAATGCCAGTTAATTTAATTTTTCAACCCCTTATGTATGTCTGTCCTGTGGGCTAACACTGTTCTGCTGTTTGTCTGTGTGTAATTCTCCAGACTGTTACCCATTACAGCAAATAATTATGGAGTTCAGTCACACACAATTTAACATCTTTATAGCTTTATTATTTAAGACATGCTGTTTTGAAAACAACAACAGAGCATTAATTAGTGGATGTCTTTTATGGCTTTAAAGTTTGTCATTCACTTCAAAGTTAAAGCTATTTTAATTGTTTTAAAACATTATTTTATCTGCCACCCGTGTTTATCTGTGAGGACATGCTGAGTACCAGTCACCATCAAAAAGACAAATGATCCATTATTGGCAGGTTGAGATGCGGTGAAAGGAAGGAACGCTAGTTGACTTCCCAAACCTCAAGCATTTCCTTTCTGCCCATATTGTCTGAATTTCTATTTAGTGATTTGTGTTTTTATACTTTTAAAGTTTAGATTTTGTAAACTCCTTTTTATATACAACAGGACAGGCAAACATTAGAAGACCATCAAAAACAAGTGAAGTTCCAAGTGAACAGTTCCACACAGCGGACTGCCAAAGAGATTTGTTCGTATACTTTTCCTGAGAAGTTTCAGAAGGGCGATTCATCTGGACATTAAGCAGGACACCCAAATAATAGATCCAATTTCCTCATGCAAAAGTTATGTATCAGACAACATGTGCTAAAACTATTTCTTTCTTTTCCAAGGCCTCACATCTGCATCACAGCGGACATATTTGACCACTGGTGGGTGATGTCTGCATATGTATACATCCAAATATTACATAACCTCACATTTTCATAACCCTTATTGGTCTAAAATCAGGTGATATAACTGCAAATGTGCTGTATATCCAGCAGCACTTGACCACAAAAGATTTTGTTTTTGAGCCGATACTGGACCTTACAACAGCATTTCCATCATTATAATAGACCCATTTACACCTGCCTGAGGCTGATCTTCAACACTCTTTGGGGGTCATGACTCTTTTCTCTCTTTTTCAATCTTAGAACATCTGTTTTGGCTTCTTTGAGCTCCACCTCTGCCAGACTATAGAGTGTTCAAAATTATGAGAACCCCAGTGGGAACTAGTTGTTTGTTGGTATACATGGTGATTTTCTTTTCAGGAAACTGCATGGGGACTAAAGCCAATTGAAAGAATGAGTAATTCAGAGAGAAAGGCCACCCTGGAAAGTGCAGTTCTGAACACTGGAAGACAACATAAAAAACATGTCAGGTCAGTTTGATTTGAGGTACAACAAAACTAACGTTAGAACGCCCTGCCTAGTTTGATGTCTGTTGTTAGTTAGTAATCATGGCTAACATTCATGCCAAAGATATGTTTATGTGTGACCAATTGAGTTTCTTTTACCTTTTGCAATAAAGCACAACAGGCTTTCGTGAGCTAAAAAAAAGACCTGCTGTTATTCTCATCTAAGGTCAGCTTCATTACATCCGTATCAAAAACCATATACATACTGTATATATATATATAATTGCCACAAAAAGGACACATAAAATAGGCCTATTCTTTAAATCTAAGAAATATATTCTTATTCTCAATGTTATAAACAAGAAAACCAGAACTATACAATAACACTGTATTTCATATATAGAACGGGCACAAACACTTATGCACATAGAAAAATGTGGAACTGCAGTCTTCTTCAATAAAAAAAACTGTTACCATTATTGTTAAAATAAAAAAGAGGAAAAAAAGAGAGAGAAACCTACACACACCAAAGTGCAATCTTCTTCAATAAAATAAACCAAAGAAATATTTTCATTATCGATGTTGCTACTGAAACAGAAGAAAAGTCACAAGACTTTGTTCTCTCTGCAAAGGCAGTATATATGATTCTAAAGAACTGTAGAACAGACATTTTTCAGCAGTTGCAGGAGGCTCTACAGAGGAACACGTCTGCATTTCCTGGCTGCAAAATCAGGAAATGATCAGATGTTAATTATCATATGACAGACTAGCCTCTGTTCCGTTAGCTTTTGAAGTTCAATGAAATCTCTCATTCAGCATTTCGTTCATTTGTCTTTTTGAAAAAAATTAGGTGTTCCTGGAGTTTACTTTCCATATTCTAAGACAAACTGGCATCCACCACAGCATACTTTGTGAGCACAGAAAAACAAAAAACAAAAAAGTGTGTCTTGTAACTTGGTTTTATCCATGTCCATGAAACTCACCACCACTCACCTCTAAAGTACTTTAGAAGCTCTTCTTTGTCCTGTTGTTATTACAGACATGTCTGAGTTAGCGGTGGCCCCTCAACTTGCTAATGTACTTCTGTCAAGCCATAACGATTAGCCCTCCATATAAAACATAAATATTGGCTAAATAACTATATTGGACAGTTTGGCAAAAAAACCCAACTACTCTTCTCATCTCAACATATACAGTATTATGAGCCACACATGTCAAGATTGAGATTCTGAGTGAGATATTCTAACTTTGGAACCTGGAAGTTCCAGGTTTGCTTCAGCTCTTTATACATACCACTGTGGAGAAATTAACATGGAGTAACCCAGAGCTTGGCCACGCCTTGTTGTAGCTGCTAAGCTATGAGTAAGTAAATTTGATTAATTGTAATTTTGTTTGACAATACAATGTCCAACATCAACTGAAATGATAGGCCGTAATGTGGGTCCTTGTCACCTGATGGGTAGAGGTAACAAAACTTTAAATTATATCAGCAATGCGAAAATCTGCAGCTCTATTTGCTCTTATCAAGGACAGAAGGATAAAAATCCAATGCAACAAATGCTTGAAGTTAGCAGAAAATTGCTACTGCAGTTGGTCAGCTTTGTCCAACATACTTCAAACTGTTGTCTCATGATGATTAAAAACAAAATCTGATAACAAACAAACATGGTGTCAACACTTTGACAGAGTGTGACCAATCTTCCTGTTTGTATTGAGAACAAGATTCATGCTGTTTGGACATCCTACTCATGGGAATGGTCAGATGAACTCAGCTTCAAATAAAATGAACGCTCAGTGCTTGAAATGGATATGGGGTCAACAAACAAGTGCTATGCTGAGTGCAGCATGTGAATGTGTTTAGGGTGGAATGCAGCATATGCCATGTAAGATTCACAGCCGCTCTTTGATCAGCGCTCACCCTGATTTACAGGGCCTGGATCGAAGATTTGTGTGTGGTTTTATTGGCGAGAGTAAGTCTAGGATAGCAGCCTCTCAGTTCAAAGGCTGTGTTTTTTTGTACAGAGGTGAGGGCTGTAGAGACTTCATGGGCAGATATGTCAAAACAGGTTAGGTATTAGGTATGAAAATGTGTGCCTGTGTGTGGCGAGGGGTTTTCTTGTAGTCATGCTCAGAAATAGTTTGTTGATGCTGACCTCCTTAAATCACTCTTTAGTGCCTGTGTGTGTTTCTTATCACTTCCCCAGAATAAAAACTGAAGCAAACATAATGTGAGGTCTAATGTGCTGGAATGCGTGTCCCATCACAGTAAGCATTGGTGCATTGCAAGTGAAAAGACATCTATGTGTCCAAGTTTAAACTGGACTAAATTTGTTTTACTGAACTGAACATTTTAATACATTAGATTTTTGGACCTTTTTCATGTTATATGACATGTTAGACAAGCTAAAAAAAAAGTTAACATTTTTAAGCAAACTTGTCCCAGTCTGCCTATACCTCTTTTTTCCAACCTGCAAGTCACCAAAATCATGCTTACTGGGCGTCTACATTTGCATAATTTAGCAATTAATTTCGAGCAGTGTTAGCCCGTGTTTCCATTTTGTCCAACTTTCCACTTTGTATTGGACATCAAGTGTGACAAACAAACACAGCCTGTTTATTTTACCCATTAGAAGTAATTAGGATTTTGTTTTTTTGAGGGTGAGTTTTGTTTTGTTGCTAAATCAACATTGCCATAGAGAAGCAGTTGGTTTATGTGGTAGCACCTGTTTGTAGCTAACTTCTCCAGTCTCTCATTGGTTTGACTCTACACATACAATAAATATATCAGTATAATAAGTATAATAAGAGACAACTGTTGGATTTTGCATCATTGAATAATTTGGCAGTGTTACTCAAACACCAACAGAAATTATTTTCCCAAAAAATTTGTTTACACGTTCCCCCGTAAACATTTAATAAAGATGCTCCATATGCATCTCCATCCTCTGTTGTTAACAGATGGGGCTCTTGCACTCGCCACAATCACAGCAGGAGATCCATTTGTCAAACAGGCAAACCCGATACCGGGCGTCATTGTGCTCCTTTCAACAGCTCCAAACGGTGACACTGCCCCTCCTATTCCTGGGGGACAAGCTTTAACCCCCACCCCGTCCCCATCTCACTGTCATCCCTCATCTCTAAAAGGAGGCTTTGTCACAACGTCTCACTTTGGCAGTTTAACTTGATAGTTACCATTGAGTACTTGTGGGTGGCAAAGGGTACAATTTCCTCTGGCTAGATAATAAACTCCAACAATTACTGGAACCTTCCCATGGTGGATCCACACATCCTTTCTCTATTTGCCTGTCCTTCTGTCCATGATCTCTTGGTTCTCTGTCTATCTATCTTTCTATTATTCAGAACCTATTGCCATCAATCTCTGGTTCCCTCCCACTGCTCCGTGTGCAGATGGAATATTCCAAGCCGCCCAACCAGCTATGATTTAGCTTTACGGCTCTGCGGCAAGCAGGAGCCAAATGACTCTGTAAGCAATCAAGACAAAGAGACAAACACATGCAGAGTCCCAAAGTCATGCAAGCTCATTCTTGCTATTTATTTACACCATGAGATGCCCTGGCATTTGCTAAATGTCGTCACGCCATGTATCTGTAATTGAGCAAACTGTTGACATTACTTTTCAGTCCCTGCTGTAAAGCATTAATAAAAGCTCCCCTCAGGTCATTTCTGTTGCACAAATTGTAAAGGGCTGGTGCATGTTGCTGAATGTTACTGAAATCATTTCGGATTCCTCCTGGAGAGCTTGTCCACAGCTGCCAATGCTGCACTGCATTTACTGAAGGTTGCTTGATGGGTGATTTGGATCCCAACAAGTTCTTTTGCTCAGTCAGTTCCAGGCTGGGCCAAATCCATTAAAAAAGCATGAGTTTATGTACCATGGGGAGATTCAAATACACACCTGTGCCTGATCATACATTACAGCTAAAGGAGTGCATTAATAAAGCTGAACTCCAGCAGGCCACTCAGGTGTGTCTGCACATGTAGTGAATGTGTTTGGATTCCATTTAAATTTGTGCAGCACCATTAATCAAGCTTGGACGTTTCTTGTGAAATAACAGCAAGCTGTGGGTGTTGAGAGGAAATGACAAAACATGAACAGCGAGCATCAAAAGGACAAGAGCGCACAACAATATAATACATGCCATTTAAAGGTGCAGTGTGTAAGATGTTGAGTCTCATTCCCAGGTCTTCAAATGCTGACGCTTTGAGCTTTCCGGGTCGTCAAATACTGATGCTTTGGGTTGAGAGGTCAGGCCGGCCACCAACCCAAAATGTCAGTATTAGCAACCCATTCTCATCCCAGGTCATTACATACTGATGTTTTGTTTTGCGCCTCTTGCATCTTATCCAGATGCACGAGGTTAGGGTTAAGTTAAGGCACAAAACACTAGTGACGTTTGGTTAAGTTTAGTGAAAGTTGTGTGTGTGACCCTCCACTTAACCCTGACCTCCACCCCTCCACTTTCTTGCTTTGTAGCACTTTCTTGCTTTGTAAACTATGTCACACTATGTCGTCTGTTCAGCTCGTCTGATACCGACGCAGACAACGTTACATTGCACATGGTGCCCTTTGGTAGAAGCCAAATCCATGTGCGTCTGGATGAAACGCTAGGGGCTGTGACAAATCGTCGATTTCTGAAGAGCTGGGGATGAGAAAGGGTTGGTATTTGATGACCTGGGAATGACCTTTAGTTTTGACCTTGTGGATGTTATAATGTTCAATTTTTGTCAGAAAGATAGTTAGAAAGCTAACGATTCCATAAATATGGCGAAGAGTGACATGAACATCCTTTTCTCGCACCCATGTAAAATAAAATTTTGGATGTGTGCCATAAAAGATTTCAGTGGAGAAATAATATTCAAGTATTTCATTTTTGAGTAGGCGGAAATTAAGTTGGCGATTTGGTCAAAAGGTTTTGACTCAACTTGTGCTGTGGTAGTTTTTACCACTGTATGTATTAGAAACCTGAGATACTCGATAAAGTGTCTGAATAAAACGCTGAAACTACTAAATGGCAAAACATTTAAATGCCATATCTAAAGAACAGTTTTTGAAAGGGACTAAGCAAGATTAAAAAATGCATACAATGTATACAGTGGTGTCACAAATTGCAACAGTAGACCACATGTGATCTAAACTGAATTGTGTTCATGGCAAAGTAGCGAAGAGCAACCAAGACGCAGGCGGCTTAAGTAAATGTGATGCATATCAATGCCATTTATATCATAGTTTTCTTTCACCAATCATGTGCTTCCTCTCTTTTTCCCTCCACCTGCAATCTTCCCGCCTGTCCCAATGCAAACACACACCCAAACTCGCACACTCTCCCTTGGGGGCGATCCTTTACCAGGCTTCCCTCACTCTCTCTCAGCAGCATGCTCAGTAGGGACCAGGACATGAATGAACGACCTGGAAATCTCACTGTTTCAAATGACAGGTGTGCGGAAGTGGAGCTGCGAGCCTGGCCCATTATGCTTCTCAAGATTCATTCACTAAAAAAAAAAGAGACATGGGAAGAGGGAGGACAGAGGTATGGCCCCACCCAGCCCACTCATCCTCCAAGCCCCCACACCAGGGACTCCACTAACGTGACATCATGTCTCTGTCAGAGCAGACTGCATTGTTGTCAGTGACTGGCTCTAACTTTCTGCTTTCCCCCTTCCTCTGTCCCTCCCTCATGCTCTTTTTTTTCTCCCTCTCTCCCCTTGTCCTCCTCTCCTTTTGTTTTGTTTTCACGAACAACAAAGGGACGCCAGAGTCAAGGCTGGAGACATCGTTCCTCTCTCTGGCCATTAAAAAAAGACAGCCTCCCCTCGCACCCCCACTGGAATACACACACACACAAACACACACACACGCACGCACGCACGCACGCACGCACGCACGCACTCACGCACACACACACACACACACACACACACACACACACAC